>JANVCQ010000004.1:18220823-18236577 GCA_025531925.1 Erythroxylum plowmanianum
CCCCCCCCCCCCCCCTTTTGTTTGCTCTCTCATGATTCTTCTCTCTTAAAAAACCATGGAGTTTATTTTGGTTCTCTTCTTCTCTCCTTCATAGCTTCTCTTCTCTTCTTCTTCTTGATTTTTATTCTTCAAATCTCCACCCACGTTGAACCTCTCATCTTCCATTTGTTACTCTTCCACGTTGTTCTCTCTTTCATTCCCACCAAAAACCCTAACCTTCTAACCCTGAAGATGGTGATGATCGTGGGTTGTGTTTGAAGTTAGGTATTTTTTATTTTCTTGAAGAGTTCGAAGATTTGGTAGCTAAATTAAGTAAGTCATGTTTTAATTTTATGGGTAATGTTAAATGGAGCTTTTATGATGACAGTTAGAGGTTAATGCATGAAATGGTGCTTTATGTAGGTATGTGTCGTGGATGACGAAGAGTGTGTGAATTTTTTTGCTTATACATATATGCTTGATGAGTAATGAGCTATAGAGATGTTTTGTTTCATATAAATGCTAAATAATGGGTTAAGACTTGTTTTTATGGATGATTGACATTGTATATAAGGAGTAAGAAACTATAGGTTATGCTACACATGTTTGTAAGATGGATTGGTTGTGAAAAGGATGTTTTAATGAGAATTCGGAGTTGATGAATAGGTACATGAACATATCTTGTTTTTAGGTTAATGATCAAATTTAGGTCATGCTTTGTTGGTGAATGATATTGAGATGAAATGGAGTTGAAAATGGGGAGTGAATGAAGTAGAAAATGGTGATCTTATTACAAGTTAAGATTGGTATAAAAATCTGGAAAGTTTGAGGATGATTGACTAGAAAATGTTCACTAAGTATGCCTCAGTCTTTTAGACGTAACCTTTTCTCTAGTTATCCAAATGAGATGATTCTTAATTTTTATTAAATTAGAGACATATGGCTACATGTTTCGTGAAGAAGTTGAATTCACATTCTGTTTAGAAGATTCTCAAAATCTAACCTAAAATTGAAAAACTGGATATGCATCTGTGGAAGTTCACCACAACAAACTCCTTGCTTCGCCACGGTGATACTGAAGATTTAGCTAGGATTTCTTTTGGATAAAGTTCATTGCGGCCAACTCTAGGTTTCACTATGGTGAACTTGTGAAAATTTCACAAGAATTCCTCTGTGGAGGAGTTCTTCGCGGTGAACTTTTCTCTGCACTGAACATTTTTCAGTATTTTGGGCTTATATTATTCTATAGTTATCGAATGGACTGATTATTGATTTGGAGTCAAATAGAGACATAGGACTACAAATTATTAGAAGAAATACAATTATGAAGCGGACTCTAAGAATTTCAATTTCTAGTCAGAAGTTGAGTATAAGATACTGTCTTAGAATAAAAGTAGTTTGAAAATATTTGTAGTATAACTTTCACAATACTTAACCAAATTGAATGATTTTGGTGTCATTAGAAACTTCTGAGATAGAAGGACAATTTTTTGAGAGAAAGTATTCCTAAATTACTTCATTTTCATTGTCTAAATGGTCAAGAATAGTAGACATAAAAGTTAGTTTTTGGGAAAAATATGAAATTTTGATCAATGAGTTACGAAATGTGATTTTAATGGTTTTATTGGGATCTAGACCATAAGTATACATCGTGCTTATGTGAATTGATAATACAAATGTTTACATTATGAGAATAATGGATACATACCTGAGATTGTCATGACATGCATGGTACATATTATATATAAATACATGTGCATTATAAAACACTTACAATTGTGCCAATTTGTGATATGTGTATATTGTTGTTATAAAGGAGAAACTAGAACATCAACCTCTAAACATTTTGTTGGAACTTCCAAGCATTAGCTTCGTGAGCGATCTATGAGTAACCTAGACTGTTCTACTCAATTATTTGTTGTGTTAGATTATGTTTCAATTACTTCATGAATGGGAATTGAATTGTGTTGATTTCCGGGCAGAACGTCCGAAGATTGTGAAATGTGAATGAGATATTGAAGTGATACTTGCACGTGAATGTGTCAAACTAAGTGTTTGATGATATGATTGATTGAAAATGTGAGATGCATTTCATACATGAATGCATAATCAGATAATGGGAGTTGTGACCAGAGTATCCACCAAAAGTGAGCTAAAAGCTCCAAAGTGTATAAGAGCCTAAGGCTCACTATTTAAAATGAGCTTTGTATCTCCAACGGATAAGGGAAAGTTATAAATGAGCTCGGTAACCACGATAGATATGGGACAGTTTAGGCACTCGGTCACATCAATGTAATAATTAGAAAAGAGTCTCATGAGCATTTATATGCATTTTATAAAGCATGTTGGACTGTTTAAGATGCTAAATTGTCTACTCTTGAGTGTGAATGTTGTATATGACGAATTATGCAAGGTTGTGAAATATGTGTTATATGTACTGAGGTCATGCATGAATTGAGTAATCCATCAATAATAGTTACCTCATTGAGTTTGCAAAACTCATCCAAAATTGCATGTTGACTTTTCAGGACTGAGAGATTACTTTAGCTACTAAGAGACGTACAAGTAGTGTAGACTTGTACTTTTAGGGAAAAGAAGAAATGGATCAGAGGTCAGTCAACTGGATATGGACAAATTAAATAGATTTTGTATATTCCTCTTTCATGTAGTGTATTTTTGTATTAGGTTTAGATCATGTACATATTTCGGATGATATTGTAAAAACTACATTATAAAATTCGATTTGCATCAAATGAAATGAGGAAATTTTGGTTTTAAAAATATGGTGACTTTCCTTATGATAATTATAAGAGAACAAAGATAGATGATGCCATGTTAAGTGAGTGATGTGATTGATCATAACGTGCCATTATCTTAGGTTATGTATTGGAATGTCCTCAGGGCGTCCCGATATATATCCTAGGGTAAGGGGGAGCTACAGTGGGTGGTATCGGAGCAAGGTTTGGCATCCATAGGGATATCTAGGAATGTTAAACATGAAATATCATGATAAATGCAGATAGTGATTGATGTTATTGTTTATTATAGTTCATCTGCCACAGTTAAGCAAGTGGGGGAACCAGCTGACCTAGGATCTATAGTAGATAGTAAGGAGTCCTCAGTACCTCGATCAGAGGAGATGCCTCCAAGAGTTCCTAAGAGAAGGGAGAGGAGGTATGATAGGTTGCGGAAGCAGGGGGCTGTGGATTTATGTGGCAGTATAAACCCTACTGAGGATGAGGGGTGGCTAGAAAGGACTGAGAGGGTTTTTGATCAGATTGACTGCGAGCCAAATGAGAGGTTCGACTACGCAATGTCCTTATTGCAAGGCCCAACTTACCAATGATGGAAGACTGTCCTAGGCAGTACCATCAGGCCTTGCTACCTAAAGTGAGAAGACTTTCTAAGAGTCCTCAAAGAAAACTACATGCCCAAGATTTACTTGGATCAAAATATGAAGGAATTCCTAGAATTGAAGTAGGGCAGGATATCGGTGGCAGAGTATGAGATCTAATTCAATGAGCTGATGAGTTATGCTATTGCTTTGATTCCTACAGAAGAAGATAAGTATAAGAGGTTTGAGGACGGGCTTAATATGGAGATCAGAACAAGGTAGGCACTTTCAGACCTAAGTACTTTTACTAAGTTGAGAGCTGCTTCAATCAAACTTGAGCAGCTACTAAGAGAGAGACAATTAGAGAATAGGAAAGGTCCAGAATGAAGAGGTCCAGTGAGGGTCAGAGTGGTTCTAACAGAAGATTCAGTAAGAACCAAAATAGAGCCTTCAGACTACCAGCTGGATCAAGGTAGTCAGGATTTAGGTAGAGGGGTGGCTTTGTACAATGAAGTAGTGGAAAAGGTACAGTGCAGAGTCAGTTGCCTTTGTGTGAGAATTGTGGGAAGAGGCACAGTGAAGAGTGTTGGAAACTGACTAGGGCTTGCCTTAGGTACGGCTCTTTTGATCACTAGATTCAAGATTGTCCTGCTACTTTGGCAGCTCAGTCTAATAGGAGTGGGGGATCTAGGAGTTATTCTATGGTTCAGAAGAGCCGAGGTAGTGGGTCTGGACAAAGGAGCCATGGAAAAGGTAGAGTGAGTTCTAGGAGTCCTTCTGTCAAGACTGAAGTGCAGAGCAGCTGAAACCAGTCCCAAGCTAGAGTCTATGCGATGACCAGGTAAGAGGCCCAAGACTCTCTGGATGTCATTGTAGGTGTGCTATTTATTTATGCATATGAAGCATTTGCGTTGCTACATCCAGGATCTACGCATTCTTTTATCACACCGCATCTGACATCTAGGCTGCATTATGATAAAGAATAGTTAAAGTATGGATTAGAAGTTAGTACTCCAATAGATAGTACTACAATGATAGGGGAAGTCTGCAAAAGAAGCTTAATTCGGATTGATCAAGCAGTATTAGTGGGAGACCTTATTATACTGCAACTAAGAGAGATAGACATTTATCTTAGGCATGGATTGGCTTACTGCTCATAGGGCTATCATGAATTGCTATACCAAGGAGGCAGTACTAGAATCTCCTACCGAAGGTAGTATTTAGAGGAATTAGTCAAGTAGTGCCAGCCAGGATGATATCATTCGTGAGTGCATTAAGGTTGATGCAAAGAGGATGTGAGGCTTATCTAGCCCACACCATTAATACTAGAGCTTAGCAGAATGTGCAGGAAATTTTTGTAGTTAGGGAATTCCTAGGTGTGTTTCCCGCCGAGCTATCTATTTTACCTCCAGATCGGGAGACAGAGTTTACTATTGACTTAGTTCCAAGTGTTGCTCCTATATCCATGCCTTCATATAGGATGGCACCTAAGGAACTAAAGGAGTTGAAGGCACAGCTGTCGGAATTGCTAGAAAAGGGTTTTATTAGACCCAGTGTTTCACCATGGGGAGCCCCAGTGTTGTTTGAAAAGAAGAATGGGACTTTGAGATTACGTATTGATTATAGGCAACAAAATCAAGTTATAGTGAAGAATAACTACCTGTTCCCTAGGATCGATGACTTACTTGATCAGTTGCAGGGAGCTCAAGTATTTACTAAGTTGGATTTGAGATCGAGGTATTATCAATTGAAGATAGCAGAAGCTGATGTACCTAAGAGCACATTCAGGAGCAGGTATCGACACTTTAAGTTCTTAGTAATGTCGTTTGGGTTAATTAATGCCATGGCTGCCTTTATGGCTTTGATGAATAAGGTATTTTAGCCCTACCTGGATCACTTTGTAATTGTGTTCATAGCTGATATTTTGGTGTATTCAAAGAGCAGAGAAGAATATGCTGAGCATCTGAGAGTGATTCTACAGATTATGAGGGAAAAATAGTTGTATGCCAAATTTAGTAAGTGTGAATTTTGACTGGATCAAGTAGTATTTTTGGGGCATATAGTGACTGGACAAGGCATACAGGTCGATCCAAAGAAGATAGAGGCAGTGATGAATTGGGAAGCTCCAAGGTATGTGTCTAAAATCTAAAGCTTCCTAGGCTTGCCTGGATATTACCGGAGGTTTATCGAGAGCTTTTCTCTTATATCAGCCCCTCTAAGAAAACTTTTGAGGAAGAATGGAGTGTTTATATGGAATGAGGAATGTCGTAAGAGCTTTGAGGAGCATAAGCATCGGTTGACTACAGCATTGGTGTTGACTATTCCATCAGAGACTGGAGGATATGTGGTATATAGTGATGCTTCACATCAAGGATTAGGATATGTACTAATGCAGTATGGCAAGGTGATCGCCTACGCATCGAAACAACTAAGGTATCACGAGATTAACTATCTGGTGCATGATTTAGAGCTAGCTGCGGTCGTCTCTGCTCTAAAGATTTGGAGACACTACTTGTATAGAGAGACCTTCCAGATTTATACAGATCATAAGAGTTTGAGGTATTTGCTGAGTGAGAAGGAGTTGAACTTGAGTTACTGAAGGATTATGATTGCATGAATGAGTACCACCCAGGGAAAGTAAATGTGGTGGCTGATGCTTTGAGCAGAAAGTCTAATATCAGTGTAGCTCAAATCTAGTTGAGAGCTTTGAATGTGGAATTGAATCTGGAACACGATGAGGCCTTGATTGCTACATTAAAACTTAGGCCAATGTTACATGATAGGATCAGAAGAGTAAAAAGGAAAGATCCTGATATGGTGAAGCTTATAGAGAAAGTGGAGATGAATCTGAATTCTGAGTTTGTGTTGAGAGATGAGACTTTATGGTTGAAGAAGAGACTATGTGTGCCTAATGTAGAGGATCTGAGGAAGGAAATTCTGGAAGAATCTCATATGGCCACCTATACCATGTATCCTGGTACTACCAAGATGTATAAAACACTTCAGCAACATTTTTGGTGACTCGAAATTAAGAAGCAAGTGGCAGAGTACATGTCTAAGTGTATGACATGTCAGCAAGTTAAGGCTGAGTACCAAGCTCCAATAAGGACGCTACATTCATTGCCCATTCCAGAGTGGAAATGGGAATGAAACATTATGGACTTCATTATGGGATTTTATGGGATTACCCAAGACTCCAAGGAAAAATGATGTGATATGGGTTATAGTGAACTGATTGACTAAATCGGCCCACTTCTTACCAGTGAGGGAAAATAACTCACTAGATCAGTTGGCACGGAGATATGTGAATGAAGTGATGAGACTGCATAGGGTTCCAATCTCCATTGCATTAGACAGGGATCCCAGGTTCACTTCAAGATTCTAGAAGAGCCTGCAGTCTGCTATGGGTACGAAATTAAACTTCAGTACAACATTTCATCCTCAAATAGACGGATAGAGTGAGAGGATAATAAAGACTGTTAAGGATATGCTCAGAGATTGTGTATTGGAGTTTCAAGGATCTTGGGATCAGTACGTAGCACTGATAGAATTTGCATACAATAATTATTATCACAGTAATATCAAAATGGCATCCTATGAGGCACTATATGGTGGAATGTGTCTATCGCAATTATTTTGGGTTGAAGAGGGATTGAGAATGGTTGAAGGCCCAGAATTGATACCAGACAAAGTGGATAAGGTGAAATTGATCCGAAGCTAAATTAAAGCGACTCAAGATAGACAGAAGAGTTATGTGGATTAACATCGACAGGATATGGTGTACAGTGTAGGAGACAGAGTGTTTCTCTGAGTGTCTCCTTGGAAAGGAGTATTAAGATTCGGTAAAAAGGGCAATATAGGACCTTTGGCCTATAAGTTAGCTTTACCGAATGAGATGT
Organism: Erythroxylum plowmanianum; assembly: GCA_025531925.1. Taxonomy (NCBI): domain Eukaryota; kingdom Viridiplantae; phylum Streptophyta; class Magnoliopsida; order Malpighiales; family Erythroxylaceae; genus Erythroxylum; species Erythroxylum plowmanianum. Next base: position 18,228,036 of record JANVCQ010000004.1, read on the forward strand.
CTCAATTACATAATGTGTTTCATATGAGTATACTTCGAAGATATCGATCGAATCTAACACATGTAATACCGGCTCAACAGATTGAGGTTGCTAGTAACTTAAGCTATATTGAAGAGTCGATCAAGATAGTGGGATCACAGATCAAGCAATTGAGAAACCGAGTCATTCCATTAGTGAAAGTCCTTTAGAGAAATCACGCAACTGAGGAAGCCACATGGGACACGGAGGAGCATATGAGGAGACAATATCCCCACCAGTTTGAATAATCAGGTAAGAATTTCGAGGACAAAAATTTTTTTAGGGGAGAATTGTAACATCCCGTTACCCATGTTACTATTAGAATAAAATATATGAGATATGATTGAGAGATTAGAAAATGAATTTCATCTTCATGCATAATATGGCATGCACATACACGTGAATAGCGAAATTTTGCACATGAATATTGAATTTTTGCAAATGAAAATTGTTGTACATGCATTCATTGACATTCTGGGTATAATTGCTTCTAAATGTGATTTTTACTGAGTATTGTGGTTTTTATATATTGAAAATTGATTTGGAGAGTGTATTTGTGGATTTAGAATTTTTGAAAATTTTGGAGAAATTTTTGGAAATTTGTTGGGTATTTTGGGACTAGGAAAATTGTCAAGCGGCAAAACTATTAATAAATGGTAGTAGAAATTACTGTCCAATCGCAATGGAAATTTTACAAATGACTTTAGGATTTATTCACATGTTCCATTGAAAATTTAGGAGACAATTGGAGTAGAAATTAAAATTAATTGGACTAGTTAAATGAAGGAACCTATTTTAATGCTTTAGAAGTTGGAGCAAGTGACACATGTCTTAAGTTGACTTTTTTAAAATTAAAGGATCCCCCCACTTTTGTTTTCTCTCTCACGATGCTTCTCTCATAAAAAGCCATTGGGGTTTATTTTGGTTCTCTTCTTCTCTACTTCGTAGCTTCTCTTCTCTTCTTCTTCTTGATTTCTGTTCTTCAAATCTCCACCCACGTTGAACCTCTCATCTTCCATTTGCTACTCTTCCACCTTGTTCTCTTTTTTAGCCCCACCAAAAACCTTAACCTTCTAACCTTAAAGATGGTGATGATCGTGGGTTGTGCTTGAAGTTAGGTATTTTTTATTTTCTTGAAGAGTTTGAAGATTTGGTTGCTAAATCAAGTAAGTCATATTTTAATTTTATGGGTAATGTTAAATGGAGCTTTTATGATGACAGTTAGAGGATAATGCATGAAATGGTGCTTTGTGTATGTATGTGTCATGGATGACGAAGAGTTTGTTAATTTTTTTGCTTATACATATATGCTTGATGAGTAATGAGCTATAGAGATGTTTTATTTCATATAAATGCTAAATAATAGGTTAGGAGTTGTTTTATGGATGATTGACATTGTATATAAGGAGTAAGAAACTACGGGTTATGCTACATATGTTTGTAAGATGGATTGGTTGTGAAAAGGATGTTTTAATGAGAATTGGGAGTTGATGAATAAGTACATGAACATATCTTGTTTTTGGGTTAATGATCAAATTTAGGTCATGCTTTGTTGATGAATGATATTGAGATGAAATGGAGTTGAAAATGGGGAGTGAATGAAGTAGAAAATGGTGATCTTTTTACAAGTTAGGTTAGGTATAAAAATCTGGAAAGTTTGAGGATGATTAACTGGAAAATGTTCACTGAGTATGCCTCAATCTTTTAGCCATAAGAAATGTAGCCATATGTCTCTAGTTTAATCCAAATGAGCTAGTTTAATCCAAATTAGAATCTCATTTGGATTAAACTAGAGACATATGTCTACATTTCTTGTGAAGAATCGAATTCAAATTCTATCTAGAAAGTCCCAAAATCTGATCTGAAGTTGAAAACTGGGTATGTATATGTGGAAGTTTGCCGTAGCAAACTCCTTGCTTCGCCACGGTGAAATTGAAGGTTTAGCTAGGATTTCTTTTGAGAAAAGTTCACCATGTCCAACTCTAGGTTTCGCCGTGGTGAATTTGTGAAAATTTCATGAGTATTCCTCTCTGGAGGAGTTCGTCGGCGAAACCTAGAGTTGGACATGGCGGCGAACTTTTCTCTACACTGAACATGTTTCAGTATTTTAGCTTATCTTTTCCTATGGTTATCCAAATGGACTGATTCTTAATTTGAGTAAACTAGAGACATAGGGCTACAAATTATTTGAAGAAATAAAATTCTGGATTGGACTCTAAGAATTTCAATTTCTCGGTGGAAGTTAAGTATAGGGTACTGTCTTAGAATAAAAGTAGTTTGAAAATATTTAGAGCATAACTTTCACAATACTAAACCAAATTGAATGATTTTGGTGTCATTAGAAACTTCTAAGATAAAAGGACAATTTTCAATGAGAAAGTATTCTCAAATTACATCATTTTCATTATCTAAATGATCAAGAATAGTAGACCTAAAAGTTAGTTTTTGGGAAAAATCTAGAATTTTGATTAATGAGTTATGAGTTATGCTTTTAAAGGTTTTATTAGGATCTAGAACATAAGTATACATGGTGCTTATGTGAATTGGTAATACAAATGTTTACGTGATGAGAATAATAGATAGATGCCCGGGATTGTCATGACAAGCATGGTGCATATTTTATATACATACATGTGCATTATAAAAACACTTACAATGGTGCTAATTTGTGATATGTGTATATTGTTTTTATAGAGGAGCAATTGGAACATCAACCTCTAGACGTTGCCGGAACTTCTAGGCATTAACTTCGGGAGTGACCTATGAGTAACCTAGATGGTTTTACTTAATTATTTATTGTGTTAGATTATGCTTCAATTGCTTCATGAATGTGAATTGAATTGTGTTGATTTCTGGACAGAAGGTCCGATGATTAGGAAATGTGAATGAGATATTGTAGTGTTACTTGCATGTGAATTTGATAAACTAAGTGTTTCATGATATGATTGATAGAAAATGTGAGATGCATTCCATAAATGAATGCACGATCAAATAATGGGAGTTGTGACCGAAGTAGCCACCGAAAATGAGCTGAAAGCTCCAAAGTGTATAAGAGCCTAAGGCTCACTATGTAAAATGAGCCATGTATCCCCAACGGATAAGGGATAGTTATAAATGAGCCTGGTATCCACAATGGATATAGGATAGTTTAATCACTCGGTCACATCAACGTAATAATTGGAAAAGAGTCACATGAGCATTCATATGCATTTTATAAAGCATGTTGGACTGTTTGAGATGCTAAATTGTCTACTCTTGATGTGAATGTGGTATATGATGAATTATACAAAGTTATGAAATATGTGTTATATGTACTGATGTGATGCATGAATTGAGTGAACCATCGATGATGGTTACCTCATTGAGTTCACAAAACTCATCCAAAATTGCATGTTGACTTTTCAAGACTGCGAGACGACTTTAGCTACTGAGAGATGTACAAGCAATGTAGACTTGTACTTTTGGGGAAAAGAAGAAATGGCTCAGAAGTCGATCAACTGGATATGGATAGATTAGATAGATTTTGTATATTTCCTCTTTCATGTAGCGTATTTTTGTATTAGGTTTGGATCATGTACATATTTCGGATGATATTATAAAAGCTACATTGTAAAATTTGGTTTTTATGAAATGAAATGAGGAAATTTTGGTTTTAAAAATATGGTGACTTTCCTTATGATAATTATAAGAGAACAAAGATAGATGATGCCATGTTAAGAGAGTGATGTGATTGATCGTAGCGCGACATGCTCTTAGGTCATGTATTGGAATGTCCTCAGGACTTCCCGGTATATACCTTAGGGTAAGGGGGCTATATTTATACTTTTAGTGTAATTGAATTTAGGCTTAAAAAATGATTAATCATGTAGAATAAATCAGAAATACACTCATACATTCATTAAATGTGTATCAAGCACTTATTACTACTGAATCTTTAATAGAAAAGTATATATATTTATAACTCGTGAAGATTTTAAAATATTAATTGTATATTATAGAATATAAAAATGATTAAACTATAACAACGAGAACAAGTCATATAGCACCAACGTGGAGATGAGTATAATTTTGATCTCTTCAGAGAGAGATGAGTTCTTTGGGGATTTCCAATTTGACATATTGTTTTGCAAAAGTTTCTTTTAAACCACACTGTTCCAAACAGGAACCTAGAACGATCTCCTTTACTTTAAGACGATTGACAGTGAGAATAATATGAATTCTTCTATACCAAGAATGATTACGAGAATATATATTGTATTAACTTAATAAAGGTAAAGAAGCATCATGGATACCACTTTCTTTAGGAAGATGAGTAATTTCAACTAAATTCTATATTTTATTGGACATAGTTCTTTGAAAATTTGAAGGAAGATTAGCTACAGATAAAGTAGAAGAAAGATGGGCAAGCTTGGTAATCAAAGATTCACTCATAATATGGATTAAAATCTCTTTAGTCACTTTCATTAAGACTATTGTAGTTACAGTCAATAAACACTTATGGCTCTAATACTATGAAGGCAACTCTTAGTTAGAGGGCAAAGATAAACAATAATTAACTATAGCTTAGATTCCAGTTATACTAGTCGAGCCATAAGCCCTTCTTCTCTTTATAAGCATCAACAATTAAGGCCTGTCTCTTAGGAATCTAAACTAATCAATCCTTCCCTGCATAACTTTGACCTCAAATAGGATCTATAGTCCAAGACTTTTTGATACACAGGATCCTCATAAAGAGGCAAGTGTATAGTATACTTATCTTTTTGTTGGACTATAACTACATTATTCAAGAATAAATATTTTAGGAGAGAAAAACTTGGAAAAAAGCCATAAGATAAAGATAAAAAAACACACTTCATTTTATTGATGGAACTAGACGAGAGTAAAGGTGTGTTTAGAAAGGAAGAGAATTCTTGCTTTTATAGGACAAACATAAATAACAAGACAAAAACTTTTAAATAAAGATATAAATAACCCCACATAGTACAAAAAACTTTTAAGGAGGATCTCTGGTTATTATAGGAAATGATTTCATAATTTTGGCATAAAGTAGGAAATCAATAAGTGGGAGAATGAGGAGAGGAATTGTTTTTTTCTAAACAGGAGTGAGAAGCTAGATTGGCTTTCTGGGTCTTAAGATGAAATCAACAAACAAATTGTGCTGACCTTTGATATAGCATATTGTTAATTTATAGCAGGAGAACTAATCTTTCCAATGAAGTAATTGGTTGTCAAGCAATATTTTTTTGTTAAGCTTAAGAATCTTTGGAAATACGTGTTATCCATTTCAACTACAAAATGATAAAGACTAAGGTGGAAATTAAACTTTTCTATTCCCTTTTTTATTTCTTTCTAGATGGTGTGGTAATGCTTTTTTTTATTCCGTAAACTAGCCACTAGCATAGCCACAATACTATTGTCCCATCAATCTCTTCATTCAAGATGGCACCCCAGTAATGGTCACTGGCATTTACTTGAAGGATGAATTGGCCTTTGTTTGGAATCTTTACAAGGGGTGGATTTTGACTCACTTGTTTTAAATATTGGGCAGCTTTAGTCTGCTCTTTAATCCATAGTGGTGGATTTTTTCTCCACGATTTTGATAAGGTGCTTATATAATCAGCCATGTGTGGAATAAAATCCCTGATGTAATTGATAACTCCAAGGAATTTTTTTTTTCTTGGAATTAAGATTTTGATTAGGAAAATGTAATAGCTTATTGGCTAGATGCGGACTTAGTTCATAGAATCCATCATGAAAGCTTATACAAAAAAAATAAATTCAGGTTGTTCCAATGTGATTTTTTTTGGCTAAGACCATAATACCATATTGTTTTGTGAGATCCAAAAAAGATTGGAGCAATACCTGATGATCTTTATGGGTCTTGGAATATAATATAATGTCATTAATGTATATTAAGGCATTAGCAAGAATAGGCTCATAGATCTTTGTCATAGTCCTTTGAAATAGTGATGGAGTAACTTTAAGTCCAAATAGCATAATAGTCCATTAATATTAAGCATTAGGAATCTAGAAAGCTATCTTGCACCTTTCTTGTAGGACTATTCCTAATTTTCAAAAAACCTACTTTCAAGCTAAACTTCGAAAGGATTTTTGTTTCCTTTAAAAATAAGACTTGATTGTTGATTTTTTGTAACAGAAACTTATCATCTTGAATGAATGCATTAAGAGTTTTGTAGTCAATGACCAATCTCTATTTTTCATCTTCTTTGTTCAGTTCTTTTGTTCATAAAGAAAGCTTGACAAGAGCAATATGATTTTATGAGCTCAATTAATCCTTGTTGAAGCAAGATAGCACACTCCTCTTATAGCTTCAAATCACCATGATTCATTCCAGGATGAGTGGCCTTGGTAGGGTTGATATCCTTATTCTTTTTGAAAGGTAAATGAATGAAGAATTTTGGATTCTTCCAAAGAGGATGAGGGTGTGAGAATTAAGCAGGGTGTGAGAATTATACATGGTTCTTCAAATAGTTGTCCAAAATTGTCTCTCATTACTTCAGATTGAGGAGGTACCTAAATGAGTTCAAACATGTTGCGTACATCAATATAAACATTGAAATTGGATCAGCTTTTGATACCAGTAGGTATAATTTACAACAGAGATGCCTTGTAATATAAATCCATACTAATTAAGATATCTGAACCTGTAAATGACTGCCAAGAACTTTAGTCCACACAATGTAATTAGGGAAAACCTTATCTCTATTTTTTATTTTTCTATAAGACCAATTTTGAATGAATTACCATAAGTAGCAGTAAAATATTTTGAAGTGAATTATACGTTAGTATAGACTTAATATTCGATATACAAAATGAACAAGAAGGGGGGGTTGAATTATGTATCCTTTTTTAATACAATCCCCTTTTAACAAAAACTTCCTTTTAAAAAAAAACTTGTTTTTTCAAACGATTTGAAAAATAGTATTACGAAGTATTTGTAACAACAATAGGAATTGAAAGTTGAGAGATGAGAGTAAGAATTAACATAGCAGTTTTATACTGATTCACCCCAAACTGTGGGCTACGTCTAGTCCTCAGAATCTTTTCTGAGATTTCACTATACTTCTCAAAGATACAAGTATTCTTTTCTTCGAGCCTCTTCAGGTCTCTTACAATAAGTATTCTTTTCTGACTTAGCCTCTTCAAGCTATCAACTTTTCTTCCTTCTACTGAAAGATATTTCGAGCTTTGTTACAGACAATAGTAGCTCTAAGTTTAGCACAATGAAATTTCTAGCCTTTTTTAAAATCACTGACAAAATCTCTAATTTTTCTAACTTTTTCAGTCTTCGACCCCGACTGGTATTTATAGTCTTCATCTTCAACTGCTTCTTGATAACTACTTCTTGATAACTGCTTCTTTCTTCTTGTTTCTTGATCTTTAAAGAAACAATTATTTAGTTGAGTTCTGTAGCTTACTCAATCTGATTCGATTCTTCGTCTTTGGTTCTTTTGTCTCATTTTGTGCGTCTCATTTCCATCTTGCATCTCATTTCTTCTTGCGTCTCTTTTTTCTTCTTGCGGCTCATTTCTTGCGTCTCATTTCTGTCTTGCGTCTAACTTTTCTTACGTCTCGTTTCTTCTTGCGTCTCATTTCTGTCTTGTTTCTCATTTTTCTTCTTGCGTCTCATTTCTTCTTACGTCTCATTTCTTCTTGCTTCATATTTGGTCTTCATCAAAATTATTAATCGGAAAGTCATATTCACTTAACAATCTCCCCCTTTCTGATGGTAACAAATAATCATAAAATGAGAAATTGAAAAATTGTAGCCCAAAAAAAATTTTCTTCTCTTCCTTTTCTTCTCTTCCTTTTCTTGTTCTCCCCATATCTTTATCATTTCTTTCTTCTTTCTCCTTTCTCCCCTATTTGTTATTGATCAAAAAGATCATGACCGTAGATGTTTCATAACTTCAAAAAACATTTCTCTCATTTCAGTGCGAAGTGACTTGAGATCTTGTCGAATATACTCTACTTCTCTATGCAAGTCACCCATAGAAGCACACAGATTATCAACTTTCTCTTCAATGTCTTCATCAGGCTTCTGTTGTACTACTTCAAAACCAACAGTCATAGTATATGCATCTGAAGATATAACACGTGGTTCAGTTATTCTAAGGGTAGGAGGTTGAACAGATAAGTTTGGGAGGTCAAGATAATCAGGACTGGTTAGTCGTGGAACTCGTTTTCCAAATAGGTGTAGAACATCTCTGATATAATGAAGTGCACAAATGACTCTATTGAGTAGCTTAGGTCTGTAATCTTAATGGATCTGCACTACCCTTCTATAATTCTTCCGACTACCTGAAAAGAGTCTTCAGTGGTTCGCTGACCACAATTGATTCCTGATACTTTTGAAATGTAGTGGGAAACATAAGTTCCTGTCTGCTGGGCTGCATAGCATGCTTCATCAATGTTTCTCACTTCATCTTCGATCTGTTCTTGTGTCAGATCACTTGCTATCCCTTCAGGATACAGTTTCTTCTTCCCTTTTTCCTCATTGCGA
>JANVCQ010000004.1:18293154-18308189 GCA_025531925.1 Erythroxylum plowmanianum
TATAAGGGGTATAAAAGTCATTTATTATACATTACATTCCATTCCATCCATCTTCCAAACAACATTTCACTACATTATATTATGAACCCTTCCATTCTTCCCAAACAACTTTTGACTATATTACATTCCATTCCATTATAAACCATTCCATTCCTTTCCATTCCATCACATTCCATTCCATTAATTAACATCCAACCAAACAGGGCCTAAATGTCAACCACAAACATTCTGACCTCGTTCATTTACGCAATCCTCTCTCACTAAAGCAAGTTTTAATGAGAACCAAAATTTACCCATTAATATTGAAGACAATGCAATCGGCACATAAAAATGTCTGTAATCATTAATGCGTTTCATGAATGTTCAAAGATCAATGAAGACTGACCGAGGGACACCACCAAAAATAATAGATTTGAAATACAATTGAATTTGGCTTTCACGAAAAAGGCCGAATTTATGTAGTCTCCCTTTTGAGTTTTGCGAGCTCCTGCCTTATGATTCCTCCTCTCTGCAAAATGAGCATTTAAAATACATGTTAAACTTGGATATCTACAACGTTCATCAAGTTGCCTTCAGAGATGACACTCCACATTATAATATTTTCGCAAAGATAATGAAACATGTATGCTTTCCTCTAGAGGCTCAATTTTATATGCAATACAAGCAAATGGAAAAGAAAGTCAAATCAGGCTCTCTCGTTCAAAGCCTGAGCTAAAGCACCCGATGAGGAGACATTAACAAGATGGTATCTGGTTCAGCCTGATTCTGATGAGGTTGTACGTTGTTGCTTTGATCCATGACACTGGTTGATGTTAGCTCTAAAGCACCTGCAAAACAATGAAGGTACGCCGGGGGTTGGTATCCGGCAAGCTCCTCCGACGCTCAAGTTAGTCTTTACGTAGGTCTTTGCGTTTGCATGGGAGTCTAACGTTTTGGAAGTCTAATTGTTCATTGAAAGTACATCATAGATGCTACATAGAGGCAATTTGAAATATCTACTGTGACAAAGTTTAAATTTTGAAACATCTACTGTGACAATTGACAAGTTGATCATAAGATTTTTATTTTAGAAAAACTCCAGAGTTTGTTGGAAGTCAGACCAGAAGCAAATTATTAAGAAAAGATTTAGATATGCTCGTGCATGTAGATGGGTTAAAACAACACAGCCTGGGGGTCTTGACCTGCAAAAGTACTGTAGTTGAACCCAATTCACAGATACAGTGCATGTACGTAGTTCAGATATCTTTTTCTGCCAGATATACACAGCTCATTCTCAATTACAAGAATATGAAAATTCTTCTAACCTTGATCTTTGCCAGCATGAGCTTGAACCTATCGAAATCATTAAGAGAAACCCTTCTTTTCCGTACAATGAGCTTCCTGCCCCATGAACTATTCTCCCACTTGTTTTTGACATCTAAAAAAGATTGTAACCCAAAAGTTTAGGCAAAAACATATCAGAGAGGAAATAAAGTTTTAACAGCTTGAAACAAACCAGCTTTCTCCATAGCTTCAACCAGAGTCTTCTTCTTTGCAACCCTCTTGATGTCTATCTTAATATCAGTAAGTGAGAGCCTCTTCAAGTTCATTTGACTCCTAACCATATCAGGAGCATCAACAAGGGCCTGTAACAAAGAAAGAAAGAGATATGTGTATTAATGTACAGCCTGCTTACCCACCAACGTGCATTAGAAAAGCCATAAAAATTTTAACGAGCCACCAAATATGACATCTAGAGAAAGTAACTTAGCCACAAAGTCTAAAATATTAGACCAACAAATACAACCCAACAATGATCATCATGAAAAGGACTTTTCATGGGGTTAACCCACCAGAACAAATGATTTAAGAAAAGCTGGCTCTATCATCTTTCCAATCTCCGTTTTAATAAAAGGGGAACAATGAAAATACATAAGATAATATCCATATTGCGAGCTAATTGCCAAACTTACTAAATGAAACACATATATCTACACGTACACAAACAATTTCTGACGCACAAACCACATTCATTAAAAAGGTCATCTATTCAAGCTTCCAAACATGAATCCAATAGTTATGTGAGAGAGAGTGAGTAAATACCCTGTTTTGGTCGACAACATCGACAATGACAACAAGCTTGCCATAGTCCTTGCCATAGTTGACGAGGGCAACTCTGCCAATCTCCACGTACCTCTTGAAGGGCTGCACCATTTAACCGCATAACAATATTACTCTATCTTTCTTGTACTTTGCTTGTTAACTTCAAAATCATTAAATTGAAAAACGAAAAGACACGGTCTTTTTCTATACCCGAAGTTCTAATTAGTAGTAGTACTAATACGCGAAGAAGTAATCAAGATCAAAAGATTCTATTGCCATCAAACGTCAAATATAGACAGAAAGAAAGGGCTGTCTCACCATTGTTGGGAGTTCTGCTGTAAAGTGAAGAGGGAGATTGAGCTATGAAGAGCGGCGCTAGGGCCAGGGCTTCACACCGACGTGTTTTAAGTTTTAAAAACAAAATTAGGGCATTTTTCCCTGATGTTTTTACGACGTGTCAATTTTCTGTTGGTGGCAACTTAGAAAGTATTGAGCACATTATACATTGTTCAGTAAAGTTTATTGTGAAGTGAAAAATGCCATCCAAATAAGTTTTAGGCTTTGTTTGGATACTTGTATAAGGAAAAGGAAATGAAATATTGAGGAAAAAAGAGAAAGAAAAGAATGGAAGAGAAATAAGATTTCCTTTTCTTTGTTTGTTTTCTAAAGTTATCAAATGAGGGAATTGAAATTTATATTAATAATTTACATATATTGGGGTTCTCTTGTCTTGGATTTCTCCTCCTTTCTTATCAATTTGAAGGAAAATATATTTGGTTCAAATTTTTCTCAGTTTCCTCTCCATTCTCTCATTTTTTCTCTACTTATTTTTGTTCAAACGATAGAAACCAAGAGAAGTTCAATTCTCTTTATTTCTTTTCTCTTGTTTTCCTTCAATCCAAACAAAGGCTGAATAACAGGCTTCACCTTGGTAGTGTTAGATTTGTTATAATAAATAAAAAGAAAGAAAGCCGTTTACTATGCAATTGCAGATTGGAGGACCAATTTATTTTGAACATATAAGAAGAGCAAACCTAATTTCATAGACTATTAGTACACTAATTTCATGTTGAGTTTTGTTATATTGCGTTTTTAACGTTTTATTTATATAGATAGGATTTTTGTCTAATGGATGGTGAATCTTCAAACTCAACTGGAACAGGTGGTAGGTAGTGAAAAGCAATATGGTGAGGAGGTTTTTCGTCAATGTGGAAGTCAAAGCCGTCTTGGACCAATGAAAATGGAATGCTCTTGCGTTCAATGCAAATTGCAAAATCAAATTGCTTTAGAAGTTGCTCTCCAAATGGAATGCACTCGGCCAATTTTGGTGGTACCACTTAAGCTGCCACAACACCTCAACCTCACACGAACCCGGTTAATTAGGACAACGAAAAAGGACCTCTCCAAACCATTTCCAGACAGATGCCCTTCATACCTTTGCCATTTCTCTCGCTTTTTGCAGCCTTTGCGTCTTTGTTCTTTTTGCAAATCAAAGGAATCCACGTTTTGAAATTTACCCTCAATGGAGTAATTTAGTATTAAGAACCAACAATCACGACTATTTTATGTCATTATCAGTCAGTTTTACTGTGAGGTGAGTTTGAACATCTTTGCTTGTCTGTCTGTTTATGTACAAATCCTGTGAAAACTGGCAAGTTCAAATATTTTTACATGAGATCTTAATTTGGATGGTAATTTAAAACTTGGGTTTTCAAAAAGCCTTAATCTTTGCTAGAAATCCAGTGAACATGTGTAAGTTCTATCTGAATCCAACCTGTAAGTGTTTGGTATAATCAGAGTCATCGTTTGAAATGTATAGGTGTAATGATGGTCACAATATGTATGAGATTGCCTATGGATTTTGGGTTCGGCTATGTGTTTGTGGTGGCAGTGAATAAGTGATTAATTTGGGATATGATTGCTTGTTGTTGGGAATTGGCAGGGAATCTTATGGCGAAAGGAGGAGATGATGACTTCGGGGCTTTCTATCCCGTTAGACCCGAATGCGAGTCCAACCTTCCTAAGACCCGTTTCAAGCCACGGGTACGCTTTCATTTCTCGATTCTATTTCATTTGATTCATTGCCGATTTGTTCTAGGCTTGACCACTCAAAAAGCTATGGACTGAAATCTCTTGCTATATTATATTATCGTCCTGCATCTTTAAATAGTTTTAGTTGCTTCGGATACATGATTAGAATTTTCACAGGCTGGTAAAACTCTTAGCGCGAGAAGGTGGCATGCTGCATTCTCTGATGATGGTCATCTGGACATGGCAAAAGTACTCAGGAGGATCCAAAGAGGGGTATATGGCCCTTTTTCCCCACTTTTTCTTTTTCTTGTATGGTTACTAGTTTATCAATCTAACATAGCCCCAATGCATGCCACTGTCGTCATCACTTGAATTTCCATCCATTTTCTCTTTTAATATTCAGTTACTCTTTTCGTGTACTTTCTTTTTTCATCGACTTGCCATCCTTAATCGTCTGCAAGAACGAGGAATGCCACATTTTCTTCTCCATCATCTCCTTGTGGTTGGTATCTGTAAACACTGAAAAAACTATCGTTCTGTTGTTTTTTCATGTTAGGGTGTTCATCCAGCAATTAAAGGAGCAGTTTGGGAGTTTTTACTAGGATGTTTTGATCCTAATAGCACATTTGATGAACGGAATCAACTCAGGGAGGAAAGGAGGTAATGCTTTCTACACTGTTGCAAGTCAATCGAAGTTTTATGCCAAGAAAAAGAGAAGGCAGTGCATTTTATACTAGTTTTTGTGAATGCTGTTTCTTATTTAATTTTGATTAAACCTTAGAGTCAGTATTGTTGCAATTCCTGTTTTCTTAATACATTCATGCAAGTTTCATATTATCTGTATCCTAAGAGCATGCGGTAAAAATACTTTTGCGTTGTTGGATGAGCTCTAATTCCATTTTTCTAAAAGCATTTTGTACTTTGAAACCAAATAACATAATTATCCTTTCTCGAGAAAGTAACTTAATTACATATTTGTTTGCCTATTCATCTGATTCAGCTTATTAGAACTAGCGTTTGAGTGAGACCTATTTGATTCAAGTAGCTGCAAATCCATGCATGGCATTTTTTCATTCATTATAATTTCTTTATATTGATTGATATCATGATTCTATTTGCTGAAAACTAGCTGTTTCTGATTCTTCTCTTCTCCAATCATTTCTAAATTGAAAAGAGTTGTCTAACTCATCACTTGGCATTTTTTAGAGAGCAATATAGCAGATGGGAACAAGAATGTCGAAACATGGTTCCTATTATTGGTAGTGGAAAGTTTATTACAACGCCTATCATAACAGATGATGGCCAACCAATAATTGATCCATCTACAAATACAGGAGGGCATGTAAGCAGTTCTATTTCAGACAAAAAGGTGATTCAGTGGATGCTTTCCTTGCATCAAATTGGTATGTACGGTTCAAAATCTCACCTAATAAGCCATTTACACGATTTTGCTTGTAGAGTTTTGCAAGTTATCAGTGAGATTCCACATGCATAGCCCCTTGAACAAGAATTCTATAAGTTCCTAAAGAGATAATTAAGAATTTTATGAAATTAGAGTCCAGATACAAGCCTTTACATTGACTGCTGACATGTGCCTAAAAATTATTGTTCATCATAGCCTTCTCTTAATTGGCTGTTTTGCTGAAAGGTAGGCGGTAATTTGGTTGCAGGTTTGGATGTTGTACGTACAGATCAAGCTATGGTCTTTTATCAGAATGAAAGTAATCAGGCAAAACTTTGGGATGTTCTTGCAGTTTATTCATGGATGGATAATGACATTAGCTATGTTCAAGGTGAAGTAAAATGCATCATATTTTTTGTCAAATTGAAATATATTTGATGTTTGGGGAGTTATGTTAGATAATTTCTTGAGCAGGAATGAATGATATTTGTTCTCCCATAGTAGTTCTTCTTGAAAATGAAGCAGATGCCTTTTGGTGCTTTGATCGTGCAATGCGAAGACTGGTACGTGTTTTTGTATACCCATGACGAAAGTAAAGTTCTGATTTGATCTCGAGCAAGCTACATTTTAGTAAATGTCTACTCTTCATACTTTTCACTTCAATGTTTTATGTTCATTACCTACCACGAAATGTTTCAAAGTGGTCAATTGTTTTTGATGATAGATTTCACTCAAATTTGGCAATCAATTTACCTCAATGGTAGGTTGCACAGCAAGTGCACTGGCTGGTCAATAGACTTGGTCAGTCATTGAATATGAAGTTGCGTTATTCAAATTGAATGTTGATAGATTATCTCTAATTAAAATGAGAACATGTTATTCTTGTTTACTAGATTTAGATTAACCCTCTTCACTCTATCATGCTTGTGAGACAAACACAGTCTTCTAGCCGTAGCCACTGTTACATTCGCTTTCTTTTGAAGATCTCCTCCTTCTTACCAAAGAGGAGATTTATGACGCGTAATATTGGAACTTCAATAGTAGTACCTCAGGTTTTTTCTGTTTTAAACTAGAATTTTGATTTCATATTCCAATGTGAATAGGAACCCCAAGTTCGCCAACATGTGAAACTTTTTACCATTTCAGTGTTGTGATCTCCATGCTCTTGTCTTGTCTTGGGGGTGTTCTCTGATAAGTATACCATGTTAGTTTAATTGAAAATTTAAAGTTCTTGAAAGTGTGGAGTTATTTCAGTTTGTAATCCTAAACAACTTACTTGAACATTCTTGGTGATTGCAATTTCTTCTTTTATTTTTGTTTATTAACAGAGAGAAAACTTCAGGTGTAGCACAAGTTCTATAGGTGTGCAAACTCAGCTCAGTACACTCTCACAAGTAATCAAAACAATTGACCCCAAGCTTCATCAACACCTTGGTAATTCCAGTTCCTAATGTCTTCTTGTTTTGACTTAATATTGTACTCTTGAGATTGACTAATCAGTCTGTACGTATGCTCTTTTGTATTCATGTGCAATGTCACCTAGTTCTTTTCTTTTTTTTGTCTTTTTTTTTGAAACAGAGGATCTAGATGGTGGAGAATATTTGTTTGCATTTCGAATGCTGATGGTACTCTTTCGAAGAGAATTCTCCTTTGCGGATTCATTATACCTTTGGGAGGTAAGGAAGCATCATGGCTTTACTAGAATCCCATTAAAAATTTTGCTTTTTGGAATCTTAAGCAATGTGATCAGGTATCCTAAATTTTACAATAATTGAGCTCAAAATGAGACAGTTAGATAAGACTGATTTCAGCTGATGTGGGCTATGGAGTATAATCCAAACATCTTCTCAATATATGACGAGGCCAATGCTACCGTGGATAAGAGTACACAGCCAGTCATGAGTAGCAAACTGTTAAAGCAATGTGGCAAATTTGAGCAGAAAAATATGAAGACTGGATATACTGATCAAAGCACTGCACTTGCTATTTTTCTTGTTGCTGGTGTTCTTGAGGCTAAGAACAAGCGCATTATAAAGGAGGCCAAGGGTCTGGATGATGTTGTCCAGGTAAAAACAATTTCTTACTCTTCTAATAACTGCATTTAGATTACGTGAAAGAAAATAGATCTTTCCAAACTAGCAGTCACAATTACATCATAGGTGATGCTCATTTTTTTCCAGATATTAGGCGATATCACCGGAAATCTTGATGCTAAAAAGGTTTGCACTGAGGCTTTGAAGATTCACAAGAAGTATCTTAGCAAGGTGCACACATTTCTTTTTCTGGCTAGTTTAATTCCTATTATTAAACCGTTTAACACTGCGAAAATAATGAGTTGGAGAATAGGCTGGTTCCCTGGTCCAAACTGCTTCTGAATGTAATCCAGAACAGAAGTGCTTATATTTCCTTTTTGTGATATGCAGCAGCATTTTCTCTTGAGCTATGTCTACTAACCTCTGCTTTCTGCTTGCAGGCCAAAAAGTCATAGGCGTCAATTGTTGGAAGACCAACCCACCCAAATAAGTTTTGGCTGCTCCGGATCATTGATGTTAATTAGTTGATAACATATTTATAGTTTGATTATTCTGAAAAGTTAATGTTCTTCTCATTATTTCATTATAATGTCTCACCTGTGAAATTACTTATTTGACGTAAATGATTTTGTTAAGAAATGCCTTATCATGGAACTCGACGTTCATGAGCAATTATGCTTCAATGATTAAAGTCAAAGTATCCAGTACATAAGGCTCTTCGTTTTACAAGAATTTAGGGAGGGTCATTAATATCGCTAAATTTGAAATTATAATTGAAGCTTCTGGTTTACTTTCTTCTACTTTTAATCGAACTGCTAGCTAATTATTCCCTTTACAATTCCTTAAGACAAGTCATATTAAAAAACTTTATCATCAGATTCCTAAACTAACTGAACTCCATTTAGGCATTGTAAAGAAGATAGAAATGGAGGATCAAAAAAGCTTAATCGTATTGGTTTTCTGTAACATTTAATGACATAATATTATCAACTATAATCTGGCTTCTATGTTTCCTATAATTATGTACTCTCTATGATCTTGTTTGACCAAGAGAGATTATTTCCACAATCACGTTGATGCTGCAAATCAAGACATTTAATGAGAGGAATATCTTATTGTCTAACAACATAATTATGTTAATTAGTTGATAACATATTTATAGTTTGATTATTATGAGAAGTTAACGTTCTTCTCATTATTTCATTATAATGTCTCACCTGTGAAATTACTTATTTGACGTAAATGATTTTGTTAAGAAATGCCTTATCATGAAACTCGACGTTCATGAGCAATTATGCTTCAATGATTAAAGTCAAAGTATCCATTACATAAGACTCTTCGCTTTACGAGAATCTAAGGAGGGTCATTGATATCACTAAATTTGAAATTATAATTGAAGCTTCTGGTTTACTTTCTTCTACTTTTAATTGAACTGCTAGTTAAAATATGGTCAACTTTTGCAAAAAGAAAGCATTTTTCTAAAATGTTACACCAAATATATGTAGACAAGTAACTTATGGAATATCATAAACACATTATATCTATTGGAATGCACTAATCTTGTACGTATCCTACTGAATCTAGTGTTAGGTTTAGTTCTAGTATGATGTAATATTGGTATCAATCAATATGGAATGCTTTTTAAATTATAAAATAGTGCACAAAATTTGTAAAATTACAAATTAATTTTTCAATATTATACTATATAGTTTTTACTTTTTAAATTTATTTCTACCGTCTAACACAAGATTATAATAATGTAAATTTGTTGTAACAATTATCTCTCTATTCCTATTGCATTATTTTTCACATAATTTTCATATAAACAATAACCATAATTAATGTAAAAAAAGATCGTTTAATTTTTTATCTAAGATAATACAAAGTATTTAAAATGTTACAATTGATTACATTAAAACATCATATAATAAGAATAATATAAGTTTAAAAGCATAATAATAAGAGTTCATACTAAGGATCACAACAAAGCGGAAGTGAAACATGAAATGAAAATATTTACAATTAAATGTTTTATATTTATATTGCATATATATATATATATATATATATATATATCAAATAAAAATAAAATTAAAAGAAAATAAGAAAACAAAAAATGAGTTTTACATTATTAATAGGAAAAGACCACCAACACAAGCTATTAGTTAATACCTATAATCAAATTAAAAGTTACTCTGACAATGAGTGTATGGAGTAAAAGGCAACTGCTCATGTATGGTTGACTGAAGTAACAAAAGCAAAAGTCAGTCAATGGCCATATTATAAAACAAAGTCACTAAACTTGTGTTGATAGTGATATACCTTTAGAGAACCAATCCTATAAACTAATATACTAGGAACTAACGTTTTCTTAGACCAAATATGAGTTCATGTTTTATTACCTTAACTAATTGTGTAGGTGCCATCATTTTATAAATTTATTATGTTAGTTTAGCTAATTATTCCCTTTACAATTCCTTAAGACAAGTCATACTAAAAAACTTTATCATCAGATTCCTAAAGTAACTTAACTCCATTTAGGCATTGTAAAGAAGATAGAAATGGAGGATCAAAGAAGCTCAATCGTATTGGTTTTCTGTCACATTTAATGACTTAATATTATCAGCTATAATCTGGCTAATATGTTTCCTATAATTCTGTACTCTCTATGATCTTGTTTGACCAAGAGAGATTATTTCCACAATCACGTTGATGCTGCAAATCAAGACATTTAATGAGAGGAATATCTTATTGTCTAAAAACTCCCCCCCCCCTCAAGTTAGAGGGCTCTTAGAGAAATCGCAGCTTGCTCCTTAAGTCTGCAAATCTGGTACTTGATAAAGGCTTAGTGAAGATGTCAGCGATTTGATCTTTGCTAGAGATATGATTGACTGTCATGACACCTGAATTGCATTGCTCTCGAACGAAATGATAATCACATTCGATGTGTTTTGTGCTTGCCTTAAAGGCTTGATTATGAGCAAGATATGTTGCCCCCATATTGTCACACCAAATAATAGTTGGCGTACGTAGCTGTTGACCAAGTTTGCGTAGTAGGAAGAGGAGCCAAAGAACTTCTGCTGCTGCATTTGCGACAGCACGATACTCAGCTTCTGTGGAAGAGCGAGCTATAGTTGGTTGTTTCTTTGAAGACCAAGATATCAAATTATGCCCTAAGTATGCTGCAAATCCACCAGTGGAAAGCCTATCCTCTTGATTTCCTGCCCAATTGACATCTGTAAACACTTGTAGTGTTGTTGTTGAACTTGGAACAATAAGCAATCCTTTGGCAACTATCTCCTTCACATATCACAAAACACGTTTGCAAGCTTGCCAATAAACATCAATTGGTGTAGACATAAATTGACTTAGCTTATTGACATCATATGAGAGATCAGGTCTGGTTAAGCAAGCATATTGCAAGGCTTCAATAGTTCGCCTGTAAATGTAAGGATCAGATAATGGTTGCCCCTGAGATGAGTGTAACTGAATATTAGTAGGAAGAGGACTTTTAACTAGCTTGGCCCCATTTATATGAGTGAGTTTGAGTACGTCATCAAGATACTTCTGCTGACTAAGAAGAATGCTTGTACCTTGGTGCTTGACCTCAATCCCAAGGAAGTATTTCAAGTGTCCCAAATTTCATAATTCAAATTCGCCTGACAACAATTGAATGAATTTATTGATAGTTGTTGCATCATTGCCTGTTAAAATGATATCATCAACATAGAGTAGCAGGTATAGGTGAATATCACGCTGATGCCAAAGAAATAGAGAAGTGTCTGAGTTTGAAGGTCGAAAGCCCTTTTGAAGCAAGAATGTGCTCAATCTAGTATACCATGCACGTGGAGCTTGCTTGAGACCATACAAAGATCGTTGAAGCTTGCAGATATAATTAGGACACCTAGAAGCCACAAAACTTTGTGGTTGTGCCAAGTAAACAGTTTCCTCAAGTTTGCCATTCAAAAAGGCATTTGAGATGTCTAACTGCTGTAATGCCCAGTTGTTGGAGACTGTAAGTGAAAGAATTAATCGTATGGTAGTTGATTTGACCACCGGAGAAAAAGTGGCAGAATAATCTATGCCTTCTTGTTGCGTAAACCCCTTTGCCACTAGCCTCGCCTTTAATCGTTTGATGCTACCGTCTGTATGACGTTTAACTTTATACACACATTTGTTGTCCACCACATTTGCATTTGGTGGTCGTGGGACCAAAGTCCAGGTACCATGCTTCAATAAGGCACTGATTTCTTGGCTCATCGCTGCTTGTCATCCTTTGTGCTGGACTGCCTTGGAATAAGAAGTAGGCTATAGTATATCATATGAAGTCTGTTCTGGAGAAGCAGTAGCTGAATTTAGCACTTTCTTTTTGGATTTGGTCTCAAAACCATCGGATGTGTTCTGAGAGGTTGGTGAACAGGCACTGGTGACTTGGTTGATGCTGACTCTGAATTAGTCTGTTCGCTGGTCGATGACTCGGAGACACCAAGGGGTGAGTTGGTTGGAGAGATAGCTGGTGTAGATAACAACGAGCTAGTTGGGGGAATTGGTGTAGCACTTAGTGTGGTTGCTGCAGGAACAAGTGTGGTTGCTGCAGGAACAAGATCCATAGTAATAGAGTTGGTTGGAAGTTTTGCCACTGGTAGTGTAGTGACCGTTAACCAAGGAGTAGCATCTGAAGAGGGGATTGGCCCCAAAATAGACTCCTGAGTTTTGGTTGCGGCCTCATGGTAGAGAAAACGAGCTTCATCAAATTTAGCATGCTTGCAAACATAAATTTTGCTGGTTTGTGGGTCATAACAAATATAACCAAGATGATTTGCAGAATTTCCTAAGTAAACACATGCTGCATTCCTGAAAGAGAACTTATGAGAATTGTAGGGACGTAACAATGGATAGATAGTGCAACCAAAAACATTGAAGATATGATAATCTGGAGGAGTGCTATGGAGTTTCTCAAGAGGAGAATAATGCTCTAGAACTGGAGAGGGCAAACTGTTAATGATGTGAACTGTAGTTGCAAAAGCATAATTCCAAAAACGAAATGGAACCTTAGAGTGAGCCAAGAGTGCTAGTCCAGTATTGACCACATGTCGAATTTTTCTTTCAACAGTGCCATTTTGTTCGTGCGTATGAGCACACGTAATTCCATGAATAATCCCATTGTTTTTAAGGAATGCGTGCACATTACGAAATTCACCTCCCCAATCAGATTGCATTGCTTTGATTTTGGTTTCATGTTGTCGTTTTACCATAGACTGGAATTGAATGATACGTTGGTGTACCTCACTTTTTAACTTAAGTGGAAACAACCACGTTAATCTGGAATAATCATCCACCAAAATCAAAAAATACCTTGCACCATGGATTGAAGAAACAGGAGCAGGTCCCCAGACATCACAATGAATTAAACTAAAATTTTCACTTGCTACAAAACCTGTGAGAGGTAGACTAAGTCTGCTTAATTTTCCTAGGCAACATGACTCACATTTGGCAATAGGAACTGATTTTATTGAACAAGGTAAATTGAAGTTCTTGACAATGGAACTAACAACGCCATATTGAGCATGCCCAAGTCTAGCGTACCAGTCATGTAAACTGACTTTTTCAACCACAAAAGCAACAGGAGTCTTCCCCAAACATTGTAGCTGGTCTTCAGAAATTCTGTAAATTCCTGTATGTATGATCATTTCAAACATTTATTTAAATTTTGTAAATTAAGTTAAAGTTTAAGAATTATGAAGTGAATTTTATTGATTTATGATTTGATGTAAAAAAACTAGATACCTAACAATTTGATGAAATTTGTAATTGAATAAGTAGTGGACAATCTTAGTTGATATATTTGAATTAATTGATGCTTTTCTATAATTTCCTCCTCTTTGAGTTATGAGTAATGAAATTGATTTGCTTAAAGATAAGAAAATACTTAAGTGTGGGAGAATTTGATATATGCCAAATATACTATAATTTTAACATAATTTTTGGAGCATTATGTTTAAGTTTTGATGTTGTCATAAAATTGTTACTTAAAATGACTTATATTTTATTTTGGGTCTTATTTTAGTCCTTTAATATTGGAGAAAAATTGGAGAGATTTGAGTCAAGGTGAAGCAAGTTTGAAGTTGAGGACTAATAATGTGTTACTAACATGATCCTATGCTGCTCTCCATATTCAAACATACTACATTCTATTTTTAGGATAGTTATCTACCTGAGTAACATAATACTAACATGTCCTTGTGTTTTGGTCATGTTTAATGAGGGAATATTGTGTTTCTCTAACATCTGCGATATTTTACCATGTTCTACCTATGTTTATTAACATGATGGAAACATAGACACATGTCTTGACCTGTATTGATAATGATTTGTTACATAAAATTTCCAAATTGATTTATTAAGTAATATGGGATCCTAATATCATACTATGGTTAGGCCTTGTTAGGTGGAGATTCTATGGTTTTATGTTTTAAATCAGTTGAAAACAAAAAGGAGAGAAGTTTTGAAATGTGTGGAAACTGTTGGCCTCTGAAATTTTTTTCATGATAAATAAGCATGATTATATTATTTTGGGGTCTTGCTAGATTATTTTATCTGAGAATTAATTAGCATACTAATGTGAGTAAGATAATATGATGTAGGTAAATGGAATTAAAGTTTAAGGTGGTAAGTTTGCATAAGGGGTATTTTGGGAATATCACTTAAGTTTAGAAACCTTAAGGCTTTAAATGAAGGGCAAAATGGACATTGTGCAATCATTAAGAGTATAAAAGGGAGAAAGAAGACTTGTCTTGCATTTGGAAGAGAGAGAAAAAGAAATTGAGGAAAGAAGGGAGAGAGTTTTGTGAGTTTAGAGATAAAGGAGAGTTATGCTAGGTTTTGATTTTTCTTAACCTTGAAGGGGGATTTTGAGAGTGATCAAAAAGGGAAAAAGCAAGAGGAAGGTTAAAGCTTCCATTAGAGCCAAGAAAATCATTGTTTGGTGAAGACTCAAAGTAAGTTTGTGTTTAATCTTTTGGATTTTTGGAAGAGTTTTGTTTCAAAGAGCTTAGGAAATGCATGGGTAATAAATTTCATGCATAGGTTTCTTTGGGTTTTCCAATTGGAATGCATTTTAAATGGAATTATGTCAATGTTGAAGGGAGGCAAGAGGAGGGACATCCTTGACAAGGTTTTCAAGCAAGGAAATTAAGGTCGGTTTCATTTTTATAATTGAGTTAATGAGCCATAAATGTTCTTCAAATAAAGGGAATTTAATGATTTTCCAACTACCTTGAAAATGTGCATTTATTGTTCTTTAAAATGGTTTGAGAATGTGTCACATGCATTTGTATATGAATTTTGTGAATGAATTTTGAGTGATATAGAAATGATTTCAAATTGCTCCATAATTGTTGTATTTGTGACTTTTGGATGATTTGAGAAATAGTTATATGATTGGTATGGGATTTTGGTTGATGAAGTGTGAAATGATGATGGAATTG
>JANVCQ010000004.1:18308289-18328409 GCA_025531925.1 Erythroxylum plowmanianum
CCATAGCCCATCTAGGCTAGAAACCAAAACCCTAACTTAGAAATTCCAAGATCAATTTGGTTTCATCTTTCTCTTCTTTCTTCCTTCATTTCCAACACAAACCCTAACCTCTATTTAATCCCCTTTTTGAATCTAACATAAGAAAAGTGAAAACTTACCTCCAACAAGTTAAAATCTTCTTCTTTTTCTTCTTCCTTCTTCTTCTTTTTGGTTCTAACGACAACTCTCCTTCTCCTTCTCCTTCTTTTAATCTAAAACACCAAAGCCTATTCTTTCCAATTTTGCCCTTCACTTACAAGGGCTTTCCTATTTTGCCCTTGATTTGTCTTATATGTCTCTACTCTTTCAACCCACTTAATAATATAATTCTAATACTTCCTTCTAAATTCTAATTTAAAGACCCCACTAAAATAATAATAAACAAATAAAGCAAAGATAAAGACTAAAGAATAAATAAATAAATAAATAAAATTTTCAGGACCCAACAACTCTGATGAAGAGAAGTTAGACTATTCAGTCAGCTTCTTACAGGGGGATGCACTCCATTGGTGGGAGTCAGTGCCACAAAATCAGGACATACCGTTAGTACTGACATGGAGGGAATTTTTGGAGGCTTTCAGGAGGAAATACTTCTCGAAGATCTATATCCAAGAGAAGGCTAAAGAATTTCTGAATCTCACATAGAGGGATATGAGTGTGAGTGAGTAGGAGCTGAAGTTTACTCAGCTCTTCCGGTACGTAGCTAATATTGTTGCTAATGAGGAGGACAAGTGCCATAAGATTGAGGAAGGTCTCCATTTGGGGATCAAGGAGAAGGTGTTGATCCATAATTTCTGTGACTACCAGCTATTGGTAGATGCGGCCCTCCAAGCGGAGAAACTGGAGAACATCAAATATGAAGTGAGCAGGAAGAGGAAGAACCAGGAGCAGCTTTCCAGGAAAGGGGTGAGTGCTCTAATGCCTGTGAGGGGTATGAAAAGCTCACACACAGAGAGTGAGGCAGGGAGTAGTGCCTCTGCTAAGAACAAACAAACAAGAGCAGTGTCGGTGCAAGCCTCAACAGCAGGAGGCAATAGTAGGGTGGGGAGCAGTAGGAACGTAAACCCCCAATGTGAACATTGTGGGAAGATGCATTAGGGAGAGTGCTTCAAGCTACTAGGAACATACTTTCGATGTGGAGAGAAGGGACATATGATTAGGGATTGTCCCCCAAGTAACGAGGCAGGAGGGGCCACAGTTACAGACCTCGAGGAGAGGTAAAATAGTGGGAACCCAACCAGCTACTGAAGTGGGCAGTTCTGGACCTGCAAGGAAAACTATTCCTCCAAGAAGGCGAAGGGGGTCAGGCACAGGCAAAGGTATTTTCCATGAAAAGGGAGGAAGTTGTAGCTGCACCGGAAGTGGCCACGGGTATGGCTCACTTATTTAATTATGTAGTATATGCATTGATTGATTCTCACTCCACGCATTCATATATTTCTGCAAGCATGATTTTGCATGATGTTAAATTGATGCCATTGGATAGTCCGTTGATTATTAGTACTCTTTTAGGGAGGACGGTGATAAGAAGTCAAGTATATAGAGATTGTGAATTGATTATTGAGGGTGCTAGATTGGTAGTAGACTTATTGCCTCTTGAGTTGAAGGATTTAGATGTGATATTGGGTATGGATGCTATGGAAAAATATTGTGCGAAGTTAGATTGTAGCCTCAAGGAGGTAGAGTTTGACTTTGGCAATGATGAGAAGGTGATTTTCAGAGGAGATAGGAAAATGCCATCACCCAGAATTGTTTCTGCTTTGCTTACGAAACAGATGATGAGAAAGGGGTGTGAAGCCTTCTTGGCACACGTCGTGGACACTGAGGGGAATGAAGGAAGGTTAGAGGATTTTCCAGTAGTGAGGGAGTTTCCAGATGTGTTCCCAGAGGACTTACCTAGTTTGCCACCAATGAGGGAAATCGAGTTTGCCATTGACTTAATTCCCGAAATCGCACCCATTTCTATATCACCATATAGAATGGCTCCAGCACAACTGAAGGAGCTTAAGGAACAGTTGGAGGAACTGTTAGAGAAGGGGTACATAAAGTCAAGTTCGTCATCATGTGGAGCGCCGGTCCTGTTTTGTTAGGAAGAAGGATGGGACATGGCGTATGTGCATCGATTACCAGAGACTTAACAAAGTTACTGTTAAGAACAAGTATCCTCTGCCACGAATTGATGATTTACTTGACCAGTTGTAGGAAGCAAAGGTCTTTTCAAAGATTGATCTTAGGTCAGGCTATCATCAGCTCAGAATTAGGGAGTCTGATGTGAACAAGATAGCTTTCAGGACACGTTACGGACATTATGAGTTTCTGGTCATGCCCTTCAGATTGACCAATGCTTCGGCTGCATTCATAGATCTTATGAATAGAGTCTTCAAGGAGTATCTGGATCAATTTGTCATAGTGTTTATCGATGACATTTTAGTTTATTCTAAGAGTGAAGGAGAACATGAAGAACACCTTAGGAGAGTGTTGCAGATATTGAGAGAGAAGGAGCTTTATGACAAATTCAACAAATGTGAATTCTGGCTTCACGAAGTGATTTTCCTTAGACATGTGATTTCTAAAGATGGGGTACATATTAATCTAAGGAAAATTGAAGTAGTGGTAAATTGGCATACACCGAGGACAGTGGCAGAAGTAAGAAGTTTTCTGAGTCTGGCAGGGTATTATAGGAGATTTGTTAAAGGATTCTCGATGATAGCTGCTCCGATAACCAAGTTATTGAGGAAGAAGCAAAAGTTTATTTGGAGTGATGAATGTTAGAAGAGCTTTGAGGAGCTTAAGCACATATTGACAAGTGCTCCAATTCTGACTTTGCTCACGGGAGAGGAGGGTCATACAGTTTATAGTGATGCTTCAAGGAAGGGTTTGGGTTGTGTATTAATGCAAAGAGACAAGGTAATAGCTTATGCCTCGTGGCAACTAAAGCATTATGAACTGAATTACCCAACCCATGATCTGGAATTGGCAACATAATTTTTGCCCTGAAGATTTGGAGACATTATTTGTATGGGGTGTAGACGAGGATTTTTACAGATCACAAAAGTCTCAAGTATTTGTTGAGTCAAAAGGAACTGAAATTGAGACAGAGAAGGTGGTTGGAGCTAATTAAGGATTACGATTTGTTAATTGAGTATCAACTAGGAAAGGCAAATGTAGTGACGGACGCCTTGAGTAGGAAATCATCAATAGCCCATGTTCAGACAGTTTATCTGTCGTTATTGGAAGAGATGGCTAAGCTTAAGATAAGCTTGAAATAGGAGGAACTAGATTGTGTTATTGCAAATTTCAGAGTAAGGCCGATACTCAGGGAGAAAGTAAAAGAGTTACAGGCGCAAGATACAGATTTGAGCAAGCTCCGAGAAGAAATTAAGAATGGCAAGAAATCTGAGGTGGTAGTAAGGGATGATGGACTCATGGTTATAGAAAACAGACTCCGTATCCCAAATGTCAAGGAAATAAAGAAAGAAATACTGGATGAGGCATATAATGCACCTTATATCATGCACCCAGGTAGAATCAGGATGTACAAAGATTTAAAAGAACATTTCTGGTGGAAAGGCATAAAGAGAGATGTAGCAGAATATGTGAGCAAGTGTCTTATGTGTCAGCAAGTCAAGGCTGAACACCAAGCACCTTAAGGCAAGTCAAGGCTGAACACTTGGCAAAGAGTAACCATGGATTTTCTAATAGGTTTGCCTAAGACTAGTAGGAAACATGATGCCATATGGGTCATTATTGATCGGTTGACGAAGTCAGCCCATTTTCTAACGATCAAACAGACTGATTCTCTGCATGTGCTAACAAAGAAGTATGTTGATGAGAAAGTAAGACTATATGGGGTTCCAGATTCTATAGTTTCTGATAGGGATTCTCGATTTACTTTGAGATTCTAGGGAAGCTTACAAGAGGCTTTGGGAACCAAGTTGAACTTTAGCATGACTTTTCATCCCTAGACGGATGGTCAATCTGAGAGGATAATTCGGACCCTTGAGGGAATGATCAAGGCATGTGTGATGGACTTCAAAGGAGCTTGGGATGAGCATTTGCCATTGGTCGAATTTGCTTATAATAATTCGTACCATTTGAGCATTTAGATGGCTCCATATGAAGTACTGTATGGAAGGAGATGTAGATCTCCAATATATTGGGATGAAGAAGGAGAGAGGAAATTGATAGGACCAGAGTTACTGCAGATGACAGTGGACAAGGTTAATCTGGTTAAGCAACGGCTTAAGGCAGCACAGGGTAGAATGAAGAGTTATACCGATGCACACCGAAAGGAGATGGAATATGAAGTTGGTGAGAAAGTATTTCATAAGATGTCTCCTTGGAAAGGAGTCATGAGGTTTGGCAAGAAAGGCAAGTTGAGTTCGAGATATATAGGTCCTTATAAGATTCTTGAGAGGATTAGGTCGCTAGTCTATAGGTTGGCGTTGCCCCTAGAATTGTCACAGATACATGACATTTTTCATGTGTCCATGTTGAGGAGATATAGATCGGATCTATCTCACATCATTCAGACCACTGAGGTTTAGGTGAAAGATGATCTGAGTTATGAGAAGATCCCAATGGAGATTTTGGACACTAAGGAAAAGGCCCTCAGGAACAAGACAGTTCAACTGGTCAAAGTCCTATAGAGAAACCATTATGTGGAAGAGGCCACGTGGGAGCCCTTAGAGGCCATGAGAGAAAAGTATCCACACCTCTTCGACGATTCAGGTAAGAATTTCGAGGACGAAATTCTTTTAAGAGGGGGAGAAATGTTAGCCCCTGAATTTTTTTTCATGATAAATAAACATGATTAGATTATTTTGGGGTCTTGCTAGATTATTTTATCTTAGAATTAATTAGCATACTAATGTGAGTAAGATAATATGATGTAGGTAAATGGAATTAAAGTTTAAGGTGGTAAGTTTGCATAAGGGGTATTTTGGGAATATCACTTAAGTTTAGAAACCTTAAGGCTTTAAATGAAGGGCAAAATGGACATTGTGCAATCATTAAGAGTATAAAAGGGAGAAAGAAGACTTGTCTTGCATTTGGAAGAGAGAGAAAATGAAATTGAAGAAAGAAGGGAAAGAGTTTCGTGAGTTTAGAGAAAAAGGAGAGTTATGCTAGGTTTTGGTTTTTCTTAACCTTCAAGAGGGATTTTGAGAGTGATAAAGAAGGAAAAAAGGAAGAGGAAGGTTAAAGATTCCATTAGAGCCAAGAAAATCATTGTTTGGTGAAGATTCAAGGTAAGTTTATGTTTAATCTTTTGGATTTTTGGAAGAGTTTTAGTTCAAAGAGCTTAGGAAATACATGGGTATAAGTATTCTAGGATCAATTTCATGCATAGGTTTCTTTGGGTTTTCCAATTGGAATGCATTTTAAATGAAATTTTGTCAATGTTGAAGGGAGGCAAGAGAGGCAAGAGGAGCTAGAGGAGGGACATCCTTGACCAAGTTTTCAAGCAAGGAAATTAAGGTAGGTTTCATTTTTATAATTGAGTTAATGAGTCAATTTAATCAACTACCTTAAAAATGTGCATTTATTGTTCTTTAAAATAGTTTTGAGAATGTGTCACATGCCTTTGTACATGAATTTTGTGAATGAATTTTGAGAGATATGGGAATGATTTCAAATTGCTCCACAATTGTTGTATTTGTGGCTTTTGGATGATTTGAGAAATGGTTATATGATTGGTATGGGATTTTGGTTGATGAAGTGTGAAATGATGATGGAATTGCTTATGAATAGTTCATGCTCATAAAAAACCAGTTTTTCAAATTGTGTCATTTAGGGAAAATGGTTTGCAAGTCATGAATAACATGTTATGTGGGTTTGTGTTGGTCTGTTCTGTTTGTCAAGTGCACTTGATTAAAAAGGCTTCTCCCGCCTGCCCGCTAGTGGCATGGAGCTCTTTTACAGACTCTCATAAGTTCACGGCTGCACAAGACCATTTTGTGGGATTACGATAGTACGTTCTGTTCACGGCTACATAGGACCCTAATGGGAAATGTGTAGTACGTTCTGTTACGGATCCACCCAAACCGTTATGATGTGTTTAATTTATTCTGTTGCGATTTACTGATTATGATGTACAACTTATGTGAGTTGTGAATTGGCTTGATAAGTTGATAATTTTGTGTTTTATGATTCAATGAGAATTTTGCTATGATCATGAAAGTTTTAAATGGTTTTCGCTTATTACCATTTATAAAACTGTTACCCACGAACTTTAAACTCACCCTCTTCCTTCCCATCTTCAGGTTATGAACAAGATATCAAGTGATCGAGTCCAGAGTCAAGGCATCACTCCAGTTTGCATGTTTTGTTTTTTTGAAGTTAGATTATGTAAAACAATGCTTTAGTCACATTTTGAGCGATTCTAGTTTTTGTAAATTTTGAATTTTGGATTATGATGTAAGGAGGCTCGAAATGCCCACTAAAGCATTATAAAACTCTTATTTTCTTTGATGTTAATGAAAGATATATACATTATGTTTTGTTCATGATTTCCAAAGTCTTTACATTGCTAATTTCAAGTTTTCATAGGGGTAGGAATTGTGTTTTGAATTCAGGTGAACTTCTAGAATAATTTAGGTATAACTGGTCAAAATTGTCTTCTTGGAAGTTGTAGATGGTCTTTCTAGCTTTCCAACGATAAACAATTTGTAATTTTTGGATAACGGAGTGAAAAGTTATGAACATTACAAGATGTGATGCTGCATGGAATATATGCACAGGACAGCCATGGTAAATGATGAGAATGTGTGGTTTTGATGAATCAAATGGGTTAAGAATTGAGAGTTTATGAGATAATTTTGGTGTTTGAATTGATATGAAGTGATTGTGCAGTATAAGAAGTGAATTTGAGAAGATTATGAGTGAAAATAATGTTAGAATGGATGTAGGAAGCATTAGAGGGGCTTTGGAGGGGTCTGGGAAACCACCATGTCCATTTAACAGACTTTAAGTCCATTTAATGGACCTTCTTGCGAAAAAAATGACCCCCAGCATCACCCATGTGTTTGTTAAACGGACATCATGTCCATTAAATGGACCTTCTCGAATGAAAAATGACTCCCAAGCCCTTCTATATCCGTTAGGCGGACATATAGCTACAGTAGATTACGATTTTTGACCCTTTTAGAGGCAGAATCTCGCTTTTTGGTCTTCATGAAATTGTAGATCTAGAAGTTTTATTTCAAATGGTCTAAGAATGGCCTCAATCTAAGCTTTATAGAGAAAGTTATGCCAATTCTACCAAGATAGGTACAATATGATTGAGGATATAAACATTTTTGAATCTTTTGGCCATAACTTCATTGTCCGACCTCCAAATGAAGTGATTTTTAAAGCAATGGTTTCCTAACACATTCTTCTATCCCTCCATAAAAATTGGTAGCTTTTACCTCTGATATGAAAAAGATTTATGGAAAGATAGTGAGGGGTCGGTTTAGAGAGCATAACTAGGATGTGAATATACTTTGGCTTTTAAGCATAACTTCTTCTATAGAGTTCCAATTGAGATAGTTCTTGCTTCAAATTAAACTAGAGATTTAGAGCTACAATTTTTTTGAAGAAGTCAATTATGATTTTGGTGATTACTGGTGTGGACACACCACTCTTTTCGGATATGGCTAATACGAGTTCATGGAAATAACCCTTCAAGGTAATACGCTCACGTAAACGAGGTCCAATAGAAACACTAAAAAGTAATTGGAAGCTTAAGGAAAAACTATTGGATTAAGAAGAAAACAATCTTAGAAAAGATTTGTCAAGATTTTTCACGAACATTCAAGATTCAAACCATAAGAATTCAAACTTCTTTTTTGTATTATTTCTTGTTGATTATGGATTTTCTTTTTTTAAAATATGAACTAACTGAGATATAGATCTAGATGGGCGAACCCTACAAACATTTGTTTTAAATTGAATCCTGTGTGTTAATGAAAGATTCAGGTTTTTTGATAATTGTTTATGCTTATTTATTGATTTGAATTGAAGTAACACACATAAAAGATTCAATATTAGATTCATATATAAGGTTGAAGTAATGAACATAAAAGATCTTATTGTTAAATTAGGTCACAATATGAGTAAAAAGGGTTGAGTGGGTTACTAAAGATAGAACTACATGATCCCTTTTATAAAACTTATTAATGCAATCTTAGGAAGTTTTGAAGCAAGAAAATTCCTATAGAATAGCAATTAAGAATAGAGATTGTATATCTTGACCATTAAAATACAATTGTAATCTTAGAAATACTATAAGTCTAAGAAACTAGAGTTAATCATTTAACTAAGATAAATTCAAACATTGTAAAGTTGTAGGGGGATCCTTATTTAGATTTTATTCATCAGTTGATTATTTATTCTTAATTATTACTCTGGTTTAATGATTCCACATTATTATTTTATTATTTTTAATTATTTTTTACACACAATCATTCACTTATTTAGATTAGATGATAGGAAGATAGATTGTACTAGTAATTTCAATCCTCGTTTACTAGTAATTTCAATCCTTGTAAGATTGAAACTTGACTCACCTAAACTATATTGTCAGAAATGTTAGGTGCACTTGCTTAGGTGATTTCTTTAGTATAATGTTTTATGTTTTATTTTATTTATCTATTTTCATCACATTAGTGTTTCTTTAAGTATTATGACTATCTTTATAATTTAACTTAAAATAGCATCCAATTTTGAATAACATCATTCAAAAGTCCAATTTACATAATTACTAAAAAATATCAACACTATGTGAAATAAAGTAATTCAAAATTAAAATCATATAAGATACTTAAGATCATATAAGCGTTTCTTATGCATAAGATTCTTGATGATGGCCTTTGTGAATTTAGTGCATATAAAGTTAGGAAATTTTTTTCTTCATGCACTTATATGTTAGCTAAACATATTTATATAAGTTAATGTGTGTTTATAGTTGGATACATTAAGAGCTAAAAATTGTAAGAAAATATGAGGTGCTTTAATGGAAACATATTATGGCTAAATAATTGACAATAGAGTAGCTTCAAATTTGTTCCACCACTAAATAACATGCAAATTTTAATCTATGAAGTTAACACCTGATGTAATCTTTATTGATAAGTTCTAATTTTTATGTCAAAAAATATAGCAACAATTTAATCCAAATTAAAGATAAGTAGAGTTTGATTGGCTTATGTACAAGTGTCTTATAATTTATGAACTAGTTGATGCCATTTTGGCACTTATAGATGAGTCATGAATGATAATAATAATAAATGTTATAATATTTTCCTTTTGTTCATTATTTCAATGTTTTTATCTTTAAGTAAAGATAAGATATAAGCTTAAATTCAATATTTATGTGGCTATAGATTAAGAACTTATTTAATTTTCAATTTTCATTGTCTCTTTGTCATCATTTTTTTCTCTTATATGCATTCTCCTTCATCTCATTTCTCTTTTGTAGTCATTGCTTTGGTCCTTTATGTAAAACCCCAAACTTTTCTTTTCACGTGTTTATAAAATTTCATTTCGTGTGCATGATGTTTTCAGGAGAATGTAAATTTTATTCTTATTAAAAGGTGAATTAGGAACCTAACCTTGAATGACAAGTATTAAAGTCAAATGATAGTCAAAAAATATTGGAGTTGACTAGTATAGAAATAAACCAAAAATAAATTCAATTGGATGGATTTACGATAGATCAAGATTGATCTTGTTTTAAATTATGTGGAGTAAATTTGAAGCATTTTTGGGCTGCAACATAAGGACATAAACCAAGTAAACCAAGCGTGAGAGAATCAGTCATAGTTAAGGATACTTAAAGTAAATCGATCCAACTTATATGCTGATATGTTTAGCTGTAACATATTATTAGGCGGACATGAAATTTCTGTCGAAATTGGACAAATTTTTTTAAACCATTTAATTATTTTGGACAAGAAATAATACATGTACATGTGAATGAACCTTAAGTGGCAACTGTCACATACATGAAGAAGTTCTCATTCTTTTGGAATAAGAATGCCTGAAAATCTTTTGTTGTCATGTTTATGAAGGATTAGATGTGAGGGACATAAAATTCATTACATGAGAGACTAATTTATGGTGTGGACATGTGTCATTTTGGTGAGACAAAATTAAAACAATTTGTTATATTTTGGGGACAAGAATTATTGTGGATGATATAAGAAGTTAATGGCTTAATTAAACAAAGATGGTGAGAGTTAAAATAATGGACAACTATTGGAAATTAAGCTTGCAACGTGTTAGGCAACTTCTAACAATATGTAGCTTATACAAGATGATGGAGGAGTTGCTCCACCTTCATTCCACTGAAACTTCACTTATCTCTTGGACTAGAATTGATGATATTAATTGCAGCTGCTCCCTTTAAGCATAGATCTCCAAGTTATTGTCTTTTAGAAATAATTTCTGTACGTGGTTTAAGCCTCCAATCGTGGACATCACCTTCACCAATGCCAACTTCATGCAGGGAAAAGAGGGATAACACATTACCACCTGATTCTGGTATGCTAAATCACTCTTGTCTAAGCTCTTTAGCTAGTTCACATGAATGCTTAAGCTGAAAACATGAATTCCCTTATAAATTGCGTGAATGTTTGAGCAGAAAGCATGGTTAAATGAAGAGAAAAGCAACATGGTAAATGGAGAGGAATACAGCATGTATATCAATATCTTATGTATTTTGTTCAATGATTATTAATTGGCAGCATGTAAATGTTATATATGTGGCTTAATGACTGTTTAATGGCAGTATGTATGTGTACATAGTTCAATGGTTCAATGTAAGAAAAACAGAATGTATATACTGTTTACATTATTTAAATGGAAAGAAGAAAACATGAATAAATCATGGACATTGTTCAATGGTTAAATGAAAATAAAATAGAATTTTAATCTTACTAAATGTTAAGATTCTGGCTAAGCCCTTTGTCATAAATTTGTAAAATAAGGTGGTAAGTTAAGGATGTACTTGGCAGGTTTTAGGAACCCTTCAGAGGTCTCCCTCATAACTAAGTAAGACAATAAAGTTTTCTCATCATCATAAACTCAGGACTAATAAAGGAAAAGTACTGAACACGTGAGAGTGGTTAACGACAAACAAAAAACTATGAATGTGTATTTAAATTGATTTGTTAAGTTGGTTTTTACCTTACTATGAAAAATATGTTTATGAATAATTCCACTGGTGCTATTGCTTAAATTTAAAAGTTAATCTTTATGAGTTTTACATATGCTTTGATTTGACATTGAATTGAGTTTTGGATGCACTTGGAAACTAATGAGATGTGCACATGCTTTGAATTGGCATTGAATTGAAATTTCCATATGCTTTAAATTGGCATAGAAATGGATTTTGAATATGCTTTTAATTAGTATTGAAATGAGGCACGCTTATGTATTAATTGTGGTTTAGCCTATAGCACATCATTAGGTCTTATTACATAAGAGTATATCGATCAGAGCAAATCCTAACATACATGGCGGTGTTTAGGTGTGTCTATCACTAATATGGGTGGTGTTGTGTTTGTTGTATGTCCTGTGGGTTGCCCTCTACACGTGTGGAGTATATATTGTGCTAGCACTGTTACAGGTAAGCGATGCAGAACTAACTATGTAACCATAGATTTATATGTAATGCTTGCATCGTTATGGGTAAGCAATACAAAACTAGCTTCATAACAATCGATATATAGAGGTTAACCAGGTACGAGTAAGCGATGGAAAACTAGCTCCTTAGCCTTACACCTAAGGGTACCATATGACAGAAAATTAGTGATAGGCTATGTTTTAGAAAGAAAGTTCATGAAAGTGTTGATTGTCATTGTTGTATACTTTACAAGAAAAGTGGAACTTGATCTCAAGAAAATTTATACGTTTTGTTTTACATATGCATTGATCTTATGAAAAGAAAATAATATGTTTTGAAAGAACATTGGTTATTACTTGAAAAGAAAAGAAAATATTTTCTTTTATGAGGGTTAATATTTATATAAATGTTTTTATTAGAAACCAGTAATACTTACTAAACTCATTTAGCTTACCTTTTATTTTCTTTTTTCTAAATAAAACTTCTGAAGTGCACACTCAGGGACTTCAGTAGCAAGGACTCCACCTCGCGAGTAGTCAACATTGTCAAGTGCTATTGTGTAGGCATTTTATTTTGCCTTGTACATGTTTTTTGATAACTATTGCATATCTTTGACCAGGTTTTGAAAAGTACATTTGTATAAAGAATGGATGTGTATAAAGATTTTTAAACGGAATGCATGACTTTATTTTAGCTTTTCAAAGTTTATTGATGTAACTATTTGAGACTGCATGTGAGTGGATTTGAAGTCCACAATTTGGAGTTGAGAAATTAATGTGATAATAAAAGTGTTTTGAAC
The DNA here is from genome assembly GCA_025531925.1 of Erythroxylum plowmanianum. NCBI lineage: Eukaryota > Viridiplantae > Streptophyta > Magnoliopsida > Malpighiales > Erythroxylaceae > Erythroxylum > Erythroxylum plowmanianum. The sequence continues at coordinate 18,320,736 of JANVCQ010000004.1, forward strand.
TTTTACAAGGACTTTGAAATTTTTGGGATCTCAAAATACAGTCGTTGAGCTGCTGAAATTTTTAATAAATTGAAAAACAAAACTCCAATGTTTACATTTATTATTATGAATTGAAGTTTTTCCTTAACAAGGGCAATAGGCTTAGCTTCACGGGAACTTTCTAGCTAACTCGAATATTGACTAGATAGCCACCATGAAGTGTCAGCAGGTTGCCTAATCATTACAGGATAGGGGCTTGTCACTCTCTATTCCAGAAGCTAAATAAAATTTCAAAATTGAAAGCATCCTATTAATCTCCTTTATTTCCAACCACATGGAATCAACTTTTGCTTTGTTCATCATACTTATACAACTCCTTAAATTGCACTATCTGTCAAGAAATGGCCTCATAAATCTTTTATCATTGACCTATAACATCATGCTTTGACTCTTTGTTTTTGATCTTTCCAAGAGGACATAAAATCAAAATCCGGGTGACTGAAGAACTCCTACTCTTCTTCTTTTTTCTACAGCGGAAATGATTTTTTTAGTTTTCTTTTTCTTTTAAAAAGAATGATTTTTTTAACTTTAGCAAAAGGTAGTTCAACATTACAAAATCCTTTTTAATTTTCTTTTCATTTTTCCATAACCAATATTTTCTACTTTACCTAATACTTGTAAAATTAATTTAATAACTAAGAAACATTATAACTTGTAACATGGATGCACTTATAGGTAAATTCTAAATGGCTATTGAAAAAAAGGCTTAAGCATTGATTTTCAAAAATTTGAGATCAATTTGACAAAAATTTAAATTCAAAGACTTAAGGATACTTATTTAAAAGTTTGAGAACCAAAGAGTTTTTTCCCTTTTAATTTATTTATTTAATATACTTGAACTAAATCTAAATATCTATGTTATATACATGGAGCAGATAAATATTAATAAATAAATATGAAACACTTAAAAAATAAATTAAATTCAACTACTAAAATTAAAAAATATAAAATAATGTTTGAAGGATAAAAAATGTAATAAACATTTAAAATAAAGACTAAATTTTAAACAAAATTGTGAATATAACTTATACTAGTTTTGATGTTGATACAATTATTATTACTTGTTACCAGTAGATACTATTTTGAATTTTTAATTATAAAATAATTTTTCAATTTTATGTAATTAAAATTTAGTTTTATATTAAGATTAAAATAAAAATATCTTAAATTTTGATTCAATAATTTTATGTATAGAATTAACATGTAAATATTTTATTTTTAAATATAATAACTTTTTTTTGAAAGATAGAAGAAGAACTTATATTAATCTAGTAAAAACTACTATATACCATTACAATGAGTAATATGATCTAGCTACAAAATTATATTAGGAACATGTATAACAAAAATAGCTACTATAAAAATTATAGCAACCAGCTCCTTCTCATTACTTGACTAAGTGAACTTTGCTTGTAATTGCCAATGAAAATCACTCGAATCCAATTCATAATATGATATGCTAATTAAAGAGTATCTACTTCAACTCCTTTATTCTTTCCCTCCATATGGAATAGATAACTGTAGTAATGGCTATCTTAATTGTCAATCCGTCCACTTTAACCTGTTTAGTACACTCAGTGATCTTATCTAATGTCTCCTCCCACTGAAAGTGTAGTTAGTTAGTTGTAGCAAAACTTGAATTATGCTCCAAATTCCTTTGGTGTAATTGCATTAAAAGTATAAATAATTCCTACTCTCATTTGTATGCTTACAAATGATACATATCAGATCATATATCCCATACCATCTATCTTTAGTTCAGGGACTATTCTTAATTATTGGCCAAGTGATAATTGTAGTATTAGGATTTAAAGATTGTTCCCAAAGGATTTCAAACCAAGGCAAAATTTTAACATTATTCGCAATCATTTGATGACAAGATTTGTTGGTAAACAAACCTTTGGAATCAACATTCCATATGATGTTATCCTTCTCTGATCCTTCTAAGATGATTTGTAAATAAGTTGCTAGCAAGAAAAACCCTTGTAATTTCCAACCCAATCACCATTATGAATTAATGATGATACTCGAACATTAACAGGAATCCTGCATTTGAGTGAAGTGAGATCTACTCTATGTATAAGTGGAATATAGTTTGTGAGTCATCAAACCAGACCCTTATATCCTCACCATCCCCAAGTTGATGCTTGATATGAAGATATACCATGTCTCTCAAGCTAAGCACACGGTTGAATATCCACGAATGATCTCTAGAATTAATAATTTTTGTAAAAAAATATTTTTATTTTAAAACTTTAAATATAAAAAATCATTTTTTTAGTTTAACCTTTTAAGTGATGTAACTCAGTGATACGATTCAAAATAATATCATCAGGGAAGATTTGTTAAACAATTTATGACATTAGTGTGGAGTGAGGGTCGAGAATGTCTAAGGCCCTCCAACTTTTCTATTGCTTATACCTAAAAACTTTAAGCTTTCTTATCTAATTTCATTGGAAGTTATATGTGTATAATATAAAGGCTATCATATAAAGTTGAGCCCACTTAATTAAAGTGGTCTAATATGTTTATGGTATTTTAGGCTTCATGCATCTATTTTAAGTATGGGCTTTATATGTGTAGAGACCGGGTTTATAATTTTTAGTTTTATGATAGGCCAAACTAGAAATTAGATTAGGGTTTTACCCTAATATAAGTCATTATGGTCTCCAAATTAAACATACACTCAATTCTTGTCTGAAATCCCATCATTAGAGAGAAAACAAAGAGTTAGAGAAAACTATAGAAAAAAGCTACGCTCTAATTTGGAAGACAGACCGCAAAACTCCAGTGCAGATTTTACAATAGAGTTAGGTATGCTTTTGCTTTTATTTGATTCTTGACGAGTTGAGATGAACGGATCCTGTGTTTTAAAGGGATTAAAACCCAACAAGTGGTATCAGAGAAAGTTCATGATTAGGTCATTACGAATGGCTATTTGGTTTTCTTTTGTCTTCCGTATTAGAGTCTTTTTGATTTTGTTCTTTATGTCTGGTTACTGCATATGCGATTTCGGTGGTGGTCTCATAATTGTCTCATGATTTTAGATCTTGATTGTCGTATATGTATTCGGTGATAACTCCAAAGGAAAGCTTTTGAAGAACATTTATGGTGTTTTAATGTTTCAGTTTTGTCTGTTGGATAATAACCTATTTGTTTTCTGGTTGAAGAAGAAGTTTTTCCCATTGGATAAGGATTTTCGAATTTTGCCCATTGGATAAATATTGGAGTTTTACCCATTAGATAAAGAATCAAATTTTGCTGATTAGATAAAGACTAAATCTTTACTCGTTGGATAAAGACTATTGTATATGTTTAAAGACTTTTCTTTATCCAATAACCAACAAAGTTCTTATTGTTTTGTAATAAAGTCACAATGGTTGTTATGGATTTATTTGGTTGTATACATTAACCATTGGAAAGTTTTAATTTTAGTATGCATCTTTCAGATTAATATTATGAGGAATGAGTTTTAGGTCCAAAATTTATAATTTCTGATTTGATTTGTAAAATTTTAACCCAATTCTTGATTTAAGCTGACAGGATTGTCAGTGTCATAGCATCAAGAAATTAGAGCTATGATGCTTTCATACAGCTTATATAAAATTTGGTATTAATTTTATATTTTGGTATTTTAAAGAAATATATAGCATTTGAAATTAAATTAATTGAAGCAACATGTTGCCAAAGTAACCTCTCTTATGAAATTAATTTAACTTAGAATGTTAAAAAGTTTTATGTGTATGTTATTCATGCAAATATGGACTGGCCCAAAGGAAAGTCAATATTTGGCCCAATTGCATATACACTTGTGGTGGTAAATGCATGGCAGTTATTCAGTATAATATGTGAACATTAAATCGGTTCAAAGAAAGGTTTATTGTTTCACGTGCCTTATTGCCAGTATTTGATCACTACACCAAGGTACCATTTACAAGTTAATATTTCTGTCCAAAGACTAAATATTAATGTTGTGCAACGTATCTTATGATGGGGCCCTACCATTATCTGTATATAATTAATTTGGCATATTATAGTGGTGTTATGTGAGTAATTAAGTTTGTTTGTTTTGTTCTTTGTTCAGTTCCTGGTTCTGCTGCAAATGTCTCTGCTAGTGTTAATTCAATTCCTATGCTTAATGGCACCAATTTTAAGTCATGGAAGGAGAACAGTTTGATTGGTCTTGGAGTCATGGACTTAGATCTTGCTTTACGAGTCGATCAACCTAATCCACTTATTGGTGAGAGTACCTTTGATCAAAAGAGAGAGATGGAAAAGTGGGAAAGATCGAATCGTATAAGCTTGATGATCATGAAACATGCCATTCCAAAAGCTTTTCAGGGCACTATTTATGATTAGATTACTACGGCTAAGGGTTTACTTGAGGATCTTGAGAAAAGATTTGCCAAAAATGAAAAGGTTGAAACAAGTACACTTTTGGCAAAGCTTATCTCAATGAGGTATGTAGGAAAAGGAAACATAAGGGAGTACATTATGGAAATGTCTCACATTGCTTCAAAATTGAAAGCACTTAAGTTGGAATTATCTGAAGACTTGTTAGTACATCTAGTTTTGATATCTCTTTCGACACAGTACAGTCAATTCAAAGTGAGTTATAACTGTCAAAAGGAGACATGGTCTCTTAATGAGCTTATCTCACACTGTGTCCAAGAAGAGGAAAGGTTGAAGCATGATAAGGCAGAAAGTGCTCACTTAGCCACAACATCTAAGGACAAAAGGAACAAACGAAAGAAAACTAAGGAAGCTGCAGTTCCAGCAACACAAAGAAACAGCATAACGAAGAAAAACCAAGAGATTGTTTCTTCTATGACGCTGAAGGTCATATAAAGAAGCAGTGTACCAAATATCATGCATGGCGTGCAAAGAAAGGTATGCTTCTTACTTTTGTTTGTTCTAAGGTTAATTTGACTTTGGTGCCTAGACACACATGGTGGTTAGATTCTGGAGCAACAATTCACATCAGTGTGTCTATGCAGGGTTGTCTGAGTTGTCGAAAACTAAGTGATGGTGAAAGATACATCTATGTAGGAGATGGCAAGTTAGTAGAAGTCGAAGCAATAGGGACTTTTAGATTATTGTTAAGAACTGGATTTTATTTGGATGTAGTTGAGACTTTTGTTGTACCATCTTTTAGACGGAATTTGATTTCTATTTTTGCTTTGGACAAATCTGGTCATTGTTGTTCATTTGGAAATGGAATATTTAGTCTCTTTCAAAATTCAAATTTGGTTGGTACTGGTTCTTTATCAGGTTATGACAATCTATATATGCTTGACATTAATGCTTCATTTAATGAAGCGTTACATGTGGATACACGAAGTTTAAATGTAAATTAACCAGAGAGAATTTTGCCTCGTTGTGGCACAAGAGATTAGATCACATCTCTGAAAGGAGAATTGAGAGACTTGTGTCCAAAGGAATTCTCGATCCTTTTAATTTTATAGACTCTGCTACTTATGATAATTGCATTAAGGGGAGACAAACAAATGTCAGGAGATTTGGTGCCAATAAGGCTTCAGACATCTTAAAACTTATCCATACGGATATTTATAGGTCATTCCCTACAACGTCTTGGAATGCTCAACCGTATTTTATAACGTTCATAGATAACTTCTCATGATATGGCTACCTTTATCTCATTCATGACAAATCACAATCTTTGGACGTGTTCAAAAACTTTAAGACTGAAGTTGAGAACCAACTCAACAAAAGGATTAAAAATGTCAAATCTAACTATGATGGTAAGTACTATGATAGATATGACAAATCAAGTGAACAACATCTAGGACCATTTGTTAAATTCCTAGAGGAATACAGTATCGTCCTACAGTCCACTATGCCAGGTTCACCTAGCATAAATGGTGTTGCTGAAAGACGAAACAGAACGCTTAAGGATATGGTGAGGAGTATGATTAGTCATTCTACCTTGCCAAAATCACTCTGAGGAGAAGCACTGAAGACCGCAACATATATACTCAATAAAGTTCCAACTAAAGCAACTGATAAGACCCCTTATAAACTTTAGATAGGGCAAGAAGCCTAGTTTAACGCACTTGCACATTTGGGGATGTCCAGCTGAGGCAAGGCCTTATAGGCCAAATGAAAAGAAACTGGACTCAAGGACTATCAGTTGTTACTTTATTAGATATTCTGAAAGATACAAGGGTTACAAGTTTTATGATCCCACTACTAAGGCCACTTTTGAGATGAGAAATGCCCGATTTTTTTAGGATGTTGAGTTTGTGGGGGGAGAAAGGATTAAGAACTTTGTTTTTAAAGAGGAACATGTTGAAATTCCTCTAATTGTTGTTGACAATGATTAGGGTCAAGTTTCCATTCCTGACATTGTTCAAGAAGCAATTCCGAATCAAGACAATGTCATAGAAACTCCTCCCCAAGTTCAACAACTTGTTCCAGAATAACAAACTCTACAACCTCAAGAACCTATGCCATTAAGGAGATCCATTAGAGAGAGGAGAAGTGTAATTCCAGATGATTATGCTGTATTTCTTCAAGAACATGAAGTTGACATTGGTATGGTCAAAGATGATCCAATTAACTTCCGTTAGGTCATGGAAAGTTCTAACTCTCAAAAATGGATTGATGCCATAAATGAAGAGATAAAGTCCATAAAGGACAATGATGTTTGGGACCTTGTACCATTGCCTAAAGGTGCGAAACCTATTGGTTGCAAATGGATATTTAAGACCAAGAAGGATTCGAAAGGCAATGTAGAAAGGTACAAAGCTCGTCTTATCGCAAAGGGTTTTACATAGAAAGAAGGCATTGATTATAAAGAGACTTTCCCTCCGGTTTCTTTGAAAGACTCTTTCAGGATAATAATGGCATTAGTGACACATTTTGATCTTGATTTACATCAAATGGATGTTAAGACAGTGTTTCTCAATGGTGACATTGATTGGACGATTTATATGGTGCAGTAAGAAAACTTAGTGTCAGGAGATGCAAAGCATACGATTTACAAACTAAAGAAATCCATCTATAGACTCAAGCAGGCATCTCATCAATGGTATTACAAATTTCACCAAGTTGTCATCTTGTTCGGTTTTGAGATGAACTTGGCTGATGATTGTATATATCATAAGTTCAGTGGGAGTAAGTGCATTTTTCTAGTTTTATATGTCGATGACATATTACTTGCTACCAATGATATAGGCTTATTGCACGAAACTAAGAGATTTCTGTCAAAGAAATTTGAAATGAAAGATCTTGGTGACGCCTCTTTTGTGTTAGGGATTCAGATACATCGGGAACGCTCTCGAGGTATTCTTGGATTGTCACAAAAGAGCTATATCGAAAAGGTACTTAAAAGGTTTGGCATGCAGGATTGTAAACCAGGTGATACCCCTGTGTCTAAGGGAGATAAGTTCAGTTTAAGTCAATGCCCCAAGAATGACTTTGAAGCTAAGGAAATGCAGAAGATTCCTTAGGGTATGTTTGGGAGTTTAGGATGGAATGGTAATTAATGGAACGGAATGGAATGGAGTGGAATGGAATGGAATGAAATGAGCCATTCCATTGTTTGGAAGTTTAAATAAAATAAGAGAGGGACTTCTTTGACCATTGTTTGGAAGTGATACTAAAAATGAATGG
>JANVCQ010000004.1:18330693-18347531 GCA_025531925.1 Erythroxylum plowmanianum
GGAAGATTAAGAGTGAATATGAGGTTATATTGGATGTAGGAAGCATTGGAGAGGCTTTGGAGGGGTTTTGGGAACCCCTATGTCCGTTAGACGGACTTTAGGTCAGTTAGATGGACTTTAGGTCTGTTAGATGGACTTTAGGTCCATTAAATGGACCTGCTCGGGTGAGAAAGGACTCCTAAGCCAGTGTATGTCCGTTAAACAGACGTGGATGTCTGTTAAACGGACCTTCTCGACTAAAAAGACCTCCCAAACTCGACAATGTCCGTTAAACGAACATCCAGGTCTGTTAAACGGACCTGCTCGGGTGAGAAAGGACTCCTAAGCTAGTGTATGTCCGCTAAACAGACATGGATGTCTGTTAAACGGACCTTCTTGACCAAAAAGGCCTCCCAAACCCTACAATGTCCATTAAACGGACATGGATGTCCGTTAAACGGACATTCACGGGACAGCTACAGTACATTGGGATTTTTGACACTTTTATAGGCAAAATTTCACTTTATGATCTTCATAAAAGTTGTAGATATGGAAGTCTACTTTCAAATGGTCTAAGAACAAACTCAATCCGACATCTATAGAAGAAGTTATGACAATTGCTCCAAGAGAGGTACAAAATGATTTCGGACAGAAACATGTTGGATTCTTTTGGTCATAACTCCCTCATATGAGCTCCGAATGGAGTGATTCTTGAAGAGATAGATTCCTAAGACATTTATATATCTCTCCATGAAAATTGGGATCTTTTGGATTTGATTTGAAAAAGTTTGATTGTAAGAAAGTGAGAGGTCTGTTTAGAGAGCATGATTGGGGTATGAACATACTTTGGAGTTTTAAGCATCTCTTGAGCTATAGAGTTCCGATTGAGATGTTTCTTTCTTCAAAGCAAACAAGAGACTTAGGGCTACCATTTTTGTAAAGAAGTCAATTTATGTTTTGGTGATTGACTAGTGTGAGATCACCAGCCTTGTGAGATGATGGCCAAAGAGGGTTCTCTGGAATAACCCTACAGGTTTATAAGGTCAAGGTTTATGACTTCGGATCGATAGTTGGACTTCAAAAATGGGGTCCATCATTTGTGGGATCAGAGTAAGAGTTGGGTTTCAAAAACGGGGCCCAACATCCTTTGTATGAATAGATCTAGCATAATTAAAAGAAGTTAGACATAAATTCTTTGGATTAGGGTCAAGCCTAATAACGGAATTCATAAATCAATAATGTCATCCTAGGATCTTTAACTAGTAAGATTTCAATTAATCCACCTATGTACTAATTTTAAGTATTCTCGAGAGAGATATTAATATAACATAGGCATTTCCACGGTCCAATAGTCAATAAAATAATTTCTTGATAAAGGGTTAATTATTTAAGGATTTTTGGAGAGATTCATCACTTAGACATTAATCTTTGATATTGAGTTTTTAAGTAATTTCCTCTATTCTTTGTTCATTATTGTTTCTTATTTTATTCTATTTGTTTAAGTATTATTTTTAAACCGAAATTTCAATTTAGGCTAGATAACAAGAGAAATGTAATCACTAATAATTACTATCTTCATGGGATTGACTCGTACTTGCTTATTCTATCTACTGCTATGTTGTGAACTTGCTGTTAATTTAAATATTGATATCTAAAATATATCAATCAAGAAGCCAAGACTATCAATCTAGTAATTGAGATATATCTCCACACATTTATAAGTGATCATCCCCATTATCAAACAAATCATTTTTTAGGCTGAATATTCATATAACGCCAACTACCATACATGCTTAAAGCCATTTTTTGAAGTAATGTATGATCGCTTTCCTCTACGTTTATTATTTTCCTTGGCTTTTCATGAGTTATTGCTATTGATATTGATTTATAAATGTTAGTTTATGCCCTATAGTCAATTAGTTAGTTATAATTTAGCAACATAATTATTTAAAGGCATCATTTATCTTATACATATTCAGATGCATATGATAAAGTCTATGGGATAAATGTACATGCAAATAAAAATTATAATGAGATTATAATTATGTGATTCATATTATATTTATGTATTATCCATAAATTACTCATAGCCATTGTTCTATTAAAAATGAACATTAATAGAGAGTAAAAGATTAGCACGCATTATATTTCTCCTTTATGAAGGAAGTAATCAATCTCATATAATAAAGTATAGAGATACTTAAACAAATATGTGGGTGCTTTCTAAAGAACAAGTTTACTGAACTGACCCCATATGAGAATTTCATTTTAAACATTGCTTGTATATTTATGAAAATTCTTATCACATTGTGATGGTTATATAAATAATACTTTGACTTGGGATCACCAAAGTATCTCATATAAAAATTTATGTATTTTAATACTATTTTTGACCTAATCTAGTCAAGGGTAGCACGATCAGTAGTTATTGAATATAACATGAACTATATGAAGGTATTTAAGTGATTAATATAGAATTCATCACCCAAAAGTAATTAGGGAGAGTATTCTGTTGTTCTCGATTAGTATTGATTTAGAAATCCTTGACCAAGGTGAAAGGACACTTTGAAAATATATTTCAAATGTCATTAATATAATAAAATACTAATGGTAAAAAATAATATAATTAAAGTCAAATAAAGTAAACATTAATTTCATACTCTATGTCTAATCAAAATATTGTATGATAAAATGATTGAATTATATAAAAAAAAATCATGCATTAAATGGTTAGTCAAAATCATTTTTGACTTTTCTAAATATTCAGATAGTTATGACGCATTGCTAGACACTAATCTTGATTTATGGATATAAATTGTTTAATTAAAAAATTAAAGATAAATTAAAAGAGTTTAATTTATCTAATCCCAACTATTATTTAGGATTGTAATTTATATACATTACTAATATATTTAGGAATCTAATAGATCACACACAATGAATTGGTTGGAGACAAAAAATATATTTTGTTAAGTTGAACTTAATTGTAAAGTTTAAGAAACTTTATGATTAAGTATGAGACATTTGATAAATAAGAACCAATATGAGATATTGAATTTTATCTGGGCAAAATTGATATTTAATTAGAAATAATTATAATTATAATTATAATTTAACTAAAATTATGATAATTTTCAATTTTAATTATTAAAATATTCAAAACCTATCAACATTTCTTGGCTAACCCTTTTTATAACAGTTGTAGAGTTATGTTAACTAAATATCTGAATACCATTAGATGTTGGACATTTGTGTTGCTACAGAGGTTAAGATGAGTCAATTTTAGAAATGACTTGAGGAAAATAACATAAAAAGGGTCAAGCTTAAATATGAATTATGATTTATACTTTATATGTTTTATTTGTTAATTATGTTATAAAATTTTAAGTGATCTTAGCTTTTAGAAAATCATTCGAAGTATGTTTTGTAATTATTCGACTATACACGGGATCAGATCCCGCTCAAATTTGCCAAACCTAAGGTTCTTTTAGAAGATTTAAAAGAAATTTGTGATCTAAGTATTGCGATCTCCGGTTAATGAAAAATGGTTTGTTTTGTTGAGATTTCAGGCTTATTGACAATTATCTCTTCCAAATAAACGGATGCTAAGTTGTTCCCTCGCTTTGTTGCCCCATTTTAGTGGAGTCAAAAATTGAGACATTTTCAACCAAAAAAAAAAAAAATTGAGCCATTTGCTTACCGCCTTTCTCTTCCACCAGAGGCCCAAATTCATCTTTTATTTTAAAGAAATGCCATGGAGAAAAGCCCACTCAGTTTCTTCTGTTAATTGTCCACAAGGGTGAAGTCCAATCCACTCCTAAATGTATCATTTATAAAGATACTCTTGTATTTGACTCAGTTGTTCCTTAACCGAATAAACTCCAAGATTAACAAAGTTTATTCTACTTTTTGAACTGAGCTGCACTCTTTAGTCCAATGACACGCAATGCTGCTCATCTTCATAACATTCACTATTTTTTATGATCTCAGTTGGCATGGGAAAAATCCTACTAACTTCCAAGAGTCTAACACATATATAAGCAAAAACCATGCAGAATCCATTTTGACCTCATTTAAACGCACTCTTTGTCATTGATTGCTCCAATTATTACTTATCAATTTCATTTCACTTTGGTCGTTATCCCTGTACAAGCGATGAGATAATCCTTATGTCCGTACTGTTCGCTAAACAGTTATGCTGTAAAAGCTCGATGTTCGTTATACTCCAAGCATTTTAGAACGCTGAGAATAAGATCTCGCAATCAATGAATTTTGAGTTGTCACAAACCTCTCCAAACAGAAAAGAAAAGAATGCTCTTTGGATTAGAACAGTGGAATGCTAATCTCATGTTTGATAATCATATACCTTTCAGAGTCATACAAGAGCTCCACCACTATTTGGAAGCTTTACAGAGTGAACATTTACTGCCAAAAATCATGCTCTATGAACTTGTCACCTACTGAAGCCATAATTACATGCTTCAAGCCAATCATTTCAGCTTAAACTCCATATCTCCTACTCAATTCAGTTTAAGTTCAACCTACTCTGTCAGCGATCATCCTTGTTTAGATCAAATTGTGAAGGAAAATGCAAAAACAACACCAAATAGTAGAGGAATATATCCCCAGCACTAACGAAGTTGACAAAGAAACAGGAGGACTGTCTTTGCGAAGAACGGGACTAAGAACATCCGATTTGTTACAGACCTCCAGTTCCCCAAAGCTGTCACGATTCTTTCCATAACCCAAGCCGAAGACTTTGTCAATGCACAGCCCTGAATTGCCCTTCAGCTTCAATTTTTGACCAACCATAGATGAAAAGTTAACAGAGAACGGGACTCTTCCGCTTAAGTTGTTATTCTCCAAGTTGATCTCGTTAGCAAATTCCAGAAGTCCAAACTCCTCCGGCAAATTCCCTTCAAGCTTATTATCGTCAAGTCCTAGATAATTCAAACTCGTTAGATACAGCCCCATTGAAGCAGGAATGTTTCCTACAAGACCAATGTTGGAAAATCCTATGCTTGAGACGCTTCCAAGCTTTTCCCATATCTCTGGAATCCAACCTCCAAGTAAATTCCCACTCAAGTACACTTCTTTCAACCTACGCATCTCTCCCAAAAACTTGGGAACTCCAAACTTACCAAAACGGTTAAAACTCAAGTCCAAGAACTCCAAGCTCTGTAAGTTTACCAAAGTCTCCGGTATGTTACCTGAAAAGAAATTAGAGCTCAAATCAAGCTTCAAAAGCTGAGACAAGTCTCCTAAAGACTCGGAGACGATTCCATCAAAATGATTTTGGCTCAAGTCGAGCACTTTCAGTTTCTTCAACTTAGCTAGTCTATCAAATGAAACCCCACCGCTTAACTGGTTTCTTGACAATGTAATCTCTTCAACGTTAATCAAATCTCCCACTCCATCACTAATATTTCCATAAACACCATTTCCAGTTAGAACCAACCTCCTGAGATTAATGAAAGTAGCAAAAATAACGTCGAGAGACCCAACCAAAGCCGGGTTCTCGATGAACACAAGTTCCTCTAGATTGTTAACCACGACGAATGAAGTAATATTAGGCAGTAAAACGCGTTCTCCGGTGAAGCACTTATAGAAAAACAGCTTGCGAAGGTACTTAAAGGAGGTGAAGAGAAGAGGACTAAGAGTGGAGTTTGGAGAACAAGGAGGGTTTGGTGTGTAATCGGATACATACCCAAAGCTGAGTTCAACAATATGAACCGTTTGAAGAGGGGCAGAGAAAGAGACATTAGTAGCCGATGAGGGGGTGTGCTCAGTGAAGCACTCGCAAACGACGCCGTGAGGGGCGGAGAGGCAGAGGTCATCTGGGAAAAGAGAGCGCCAAGAGACAGCGGAGTTAATGGAGTTAAGGACCTCAAAGACAGCGTTTTGTTCGGCGGAATCAAGAAGGGGCTGTTGTTGTTGGGTTGAAAAGAAAAGAAGGGTTAGGCATAGGAAGAGAATGGGGAGAGAAAAGGAGTTGGGCATTTTCCTTTAGCATGTGTGGAGCAAAAGAGTTTCTGTCGGGGATTTTAATGGAGTTTTGAGGAAGCAAAAAGGTTTCAGTGTGCTAAAAGCGGCATTGCGTGTAGAAGACAAGGTCAGGAGAGTTTGGGTGCAACGGTGAAATGACAGAGGTGTCTGTGACTGTGGGTGAGTGAGCAAGCAAAGACAAAGCAAACAACAGGTATTGATGGTTTGGCGGTTAGTTGGGGATTATGAGTTGGAGTTCGTTTGGAACCGGATCTTCTGTTTATTTTTATGATATCTTAATTTATTTTATTTTATAAATTTTAATTATTTATTTATATGAGTCTTATATTTATTTATGCATAACTCATGTGGAGCTTATATAAATATATGATTGAAATTTATTGAATAAAATAAAACATCATAAAATTAGACAGAGAATTCAGACTTGTTCATTTGTGGCCAAGCAATCTATTTAAAATTTTACAATTTAATATAATCAGAAATAATTAACTACAAACAAACACAACATTTTGTTCTACTCTTACCTATAAAATAACCTTAAATAGAATAAGAAGGGCAGCATGGCAATTTTAGGCTTATACGAGTAGCAGCAGGGCCTTGCATTTCTTTCCAAAAAAAAAGACACAAACGCAATTGGCATGTAAAAACACAAACCAATGATCAGACTTCAGAGCAGAATGACAACGCAAATCAGTAACCAACCAGCACATTCTCGTGAAACCATTCGCCCTTGAGTCCGTAAAGCTCAAAAGGCTAAATTTGGCTTGGGCAACATTGCAGAAAAGCATGGCCACGCCGACAGCCAACTGCGGAGGAGCCGACAAGTAGGCGCCGCAGCCGCCGATTTACAGATAACTACAGTCTGCAGAGAAAGCGACGTTTAACGGATCCCATACCGAGGTGAACGTGTCAGTGTCAGAGTTACTGGACATTGCCACGTGGTCAATGGTACGGAAGATCGTTTCCGTAAATGACAGAGCATGCGAATACCATTTCCAGTGAATGGGCCCCGTCTTCTCGTCTTATGTTTTACAAAGAAAACGCAATCTTTGAGTTTTGCTGGCTTAGGTTTTTGATTTTTCACCTTCTTCTTTGCTTGTAGAAGAGTAAGCAAATACAGGAAGTCCTAAAGCTTTCTGAGTAATGGTTTCGTTTTCTCGTAGAAAATGCCAAACTTAAGGGTCGTCTAAGTTTAATTTCACTTTCATTTGTAATTTGTATTTTTATTTTTATTTTTGTTTATAAATTAAGATCTATTTAATTAAACTTTATAATAAAAGTTAAAAAATTATTTAATTAAGATTTGTAATAAAAATTTGAAATTTTTTATTTAATTTCATTATTCAATGATTATTTAATATTAAATTAAAAATTTAATATATTAAATTGTATCATTAAAGTAGTCAATCCCACTATCATTAGAAAAAAAAGAAATGAATATTTAATATAACTAAAAAAGTTACAAATCAATTTTATATAATAAGAATTCATAAAATATAAAAAAGACATTAATTTATTCTAATTAAATAATAATAGATGTTTATCATGCTACAATGCCTTAAAACATAATATTATTATCACTTATAAAAATAAACATAAAATAAATACAATTTTCATTCATATAGCCATTTCACAATTTTTAACAATTTTATGTCACTTTTGAAACATAATTTGAAGTTGTGATGAAGCGAATTTATATTCTACTTGAAAAATTACATATTTATTAATACTTTCTATAATCTACTCTTTAATCTTAGCATAACTATTAAATAATTCATGACTTTTTATATGCATTATAATTATGTATAACATAACAAACAATAACGATATATTTTTGTTTTTTCATGTCATAACTTAACATGTTCTAACGTAATAGGAAATTTTGCTTTTAGAACATGAAAATATATTTCAATAAAATTTCTTAATCAAGAATGCCTATAGTTAAATAATTCATAAGTCTTCTTCTTTATCTATAAGCTTGCAAGTGATACATCTCATGTTGATATGGTGAAAGAAAATTTGGCAAATTAATGTAATTTGAGTTAACTAAATAGAATTTATCTAAACATATAAATAACGTAATATTAAAATATTAAGAATTAATTATAGTCACTATATTTATTTAAATATTATAATATTTTGTGGAGGCATAGGAAATTAGTTTGATAGATTATTGTTTTTAAAACAACTCGAAAGTCATTTGTAATATCTTCTCATCTAATTATTACATATATGAAATGAATATCAAATGAGCAACAACGTATAATATTTTAGGTTAGATTAGTTCTTTTATCCTTGAAACATGTGGATCAATATATATGTCATCTATTTTTTTGGGAAAATTTATATATGTCATCTATTGCTGCTATATAATCCTAATAATAATAATAATAATAATAATAATAATAATAATAACAGTAATTAAATATATGTATATATCTAAAAAATATAGAAAGAATTTTGAATTATGTTGAATCTTAGGAGGTGTATTTATAAAGAATGATGAAGTAATGACTTTTTGTAAGATGATTAACTGCATATAAGATTTTGTGAAAATATTTTAAAATTCTCTAAGTCAAAAGTTAAAAGCACTCTATATTGACTAGTTATTTCATTATACCCTATAATTAAAATTACAAGTTGTTCATCTCTATTCAAATGACTTATTGGCTGCAAGTCTCGTAAACTCTTCAAATCATAACATAAGCTTAAGAATATTGACTTACGCATTCTTAAATTCTCATTAATCCTTGTAGGATTTCTATTTAAAAGTTTTAATATACATTTATGACCTGATATAGTGAAAGTTCTACATAATTACTTGTGTAAATAATGAAAATATTCTTTCTCTTCTTTAGTTAAAGAAATAATAACTTCCTTTATTAATTCAAATGATTTGCAATTGGTAAGAAGGCCATGTATTTATAATACCAATATTAAATAATTAATAAATACATCTAAACACAAAAGTTAAAATGATTATGAAACATTGTGATGCTTAACATAAATTTAAGAAGTTCATATCAAACATGCATACAAAATATACACTTAAAATGTTCAAACACTGAAATAGTTCTTAACATAAAAGTGCCTAAACCAATAAGACTTTAATACATAATAATATGAAAATATAACTAAGAGATACAACTCAATCCATCTTCCTTACATCTAGAAAGTGCATAATTATGTAAAGCTTTCATTATTTTTCTATATATCACACCCTTGACACATAAATCATGTAAGGAATTCAAATATTCCATCATTATATTAGTCTTTTAATTAACTAATGATACTTCAAATCCATTATCTATAGTGAATGATGTTCCAAAAAGTTTTTATTAGGTAAATCATTCTTTCTTTTCAATTATTCACCAATGTAATCAAGAAAATCTCTTAAATGTTAGAGTATGTTTTCTTAGGAGAACTTGCAACTTGATCTCCTTTTTAATTAAGTGAGCAAACTTCAACATCATCAATTATGTATTCCTCTTTTGTACCATTTGATGGAGATTTACTAGATGGTAATATATGTAAGCTAGTTATGTCCTCAAAACTCCTTACATTCTTTTTTCTTAAAACTATGAGTCATTTTATGCACATATAATAATAAAAATATACATAAGGAAAAAGTTATAATAAGATATATTTGTAATTAAAGATATATTCTACCTTTAAAAAATTTTCCAACAATTATTTGTAGCATTAATTTCATCGGTGAAGGAGTTGTAACCGAATCCTATTTCTTGAGTAAGTTCTTAAATTTCTTTAATGTAGCCCTCCTCAACACATTTTATTTATTCTTTAATTGAACCTTGGTATACTCATTATTGAATTTTGTTTGAAGATATGCCTTAATATCCTTTCAACTAGATTTAAAAAAGATAGTAGTTGTTTAATTTTCCTTCTTCACTTCTTCACTTTTTCAACCATTAATGACATTAAATACATCTTTTTGAAATCATTCCACACCCCATCATTTTCATTTATTTCCACACAATCATTGGAATAATTTAGATTATTCAAGGCTTCCACTATTAAAAGTAATTATATATAAGTGAAAATTAAAAAAAATTAACAAGAAGATATTATTTCAAGCAAGAATTTTTTAAAGAAAATAAATGAAATTTTGTTTGATAAAACTTAGCTCAACAACATTACAATGGCACAATATTAATAACTACAACTAAAAAGTGATCTAAGTGAACAACATTACAATGACACAGTATTAAACTATAACTAAAAAGTGATCTAGGTGAATAAGATTAAAAGAATTTTATGAGCCTATAAGTATGTCATACTTGGGAATAACGATCCCCTATAGATTCCTTGGGATTCTCATCTTAGGACTAGCTTTTCGCTGATCACCATATGCTGTGAGTATTTCCCTTATCCAATTGATTATGCTTTTAACTAGGATGTGGTCTTTTACGTCAACTTTATTATAAACTCTATAGATTCTTTCCCTTCATACAGAGTATATACAGCAAATAAAATTAGTTTTTAAAGATATCACCATCCTACTTTATGGAACAAACTGTTTTGGTAGCCCATTCAGGTATGTTTTACTAGTCTTTAGCTTGGTAGTAGATTTGCATCATATGCTAAACTCCAGCCTAAATAGCCTATGAAAATTTTTACACAACAACCAAATATACTTAATGTTGTTAAACCGTCTATCATTTATCCTGAGCCTTTGTTTGATCACTAGTCGACTTATAAGTGAAGCTTTGGGAATGAGAGTTTTGTTCTATATTAGATCAAACCAAAAGATCTTAAGTGAGTAATGCAATATACTAGTTCAATAATTGTACTATGTAATGTGTTGTACATGCATTTTATAAAGTATGCTCTATTTATGGTATAGTAAAGCAATTTAAGTGTTTAAATATATTATTGAGGTTATAACAAAGATCACGGATAGATCAAAGATCATTATGTCCTCAACCAAAAATTTCTCGAAAAATTCTGAAAACTCCGAAAAGCTACGAAATGAGTCTAACCGAACTTTAAAAACCTCTAAATGTACTTTGAGGATTTAGGTGATACTTTTCAATGAAATACAAATGATTTCTGGATGAATGGTGAATCTGATTGAATAGTGATTTTGGGGACCTAACCCCAAAAATTAAAACATATCCGAAATGGGTATTAGAGTTTAATGATCCTAAAATGGTTCAAAAATAAGTCCGATCAAATGAATTTTAGGAGTTCCAAAAGTTTAGGGTTAAAATGCCCTTTTTGGAAAATAATGGGTATTGAGGATTTTAAACCCATTCGAAATTTTTTTAAAGCATCCAATCAATAAGTATTGACCCTAATTTGAGTATTTTATGGTCAATTTGATGATAAGACAATTGTAGAATGTTTTCATAATTTAATTTGGTTAGTTGGTGAATTAAATACATTAAAGGACAATTTGGTTTTTTTAAACTCATTAAAGGGAAATTTGTTATTTTTCCAAGAAGCCAGTGTAATGATGAGTCATTAGAAGAGACCCAATTCAATGGTAACAAGTGACATGGGTAAAAGTATAAATATGAGACATTTTGGTAAAGTTGTAATTATAAGATGTTATTAAGGACAAAGGTGTAATTATAATGGAAAAGGCGGCAGAATTTTCATCTTCTTTAAGCATTGTTAGCTGACCATTGATGAGAGAAACGTAAAGAAAGAGATAAAAAAGAAAAGAAAAGAGAGAGGAGAAGAGAGAGGTTTAGCTATGGGCATGGAGGAGTGATCCAAACCATTTTTCGTGCTCTTCTACCTACAATCAAGCATCTATCAAGATTTCATAGCTATCCAAGTGAAGAGGAAGAAGAAAATAGGTAGGTAAGCTTACTTATCTTGTTGAAAAAGATTTGATTTGTTGGGTTATAGGTTAGATTTGGCTTTGATGGTGTAAATTACACCCTTTTGATGTAATATCAAGGTTTTATTACATTGGAAGCAATTGGGAGAAGAAAATCAAGAAATCGTCAAGTGTGAAGCCTTGGTCAAACTTACTCAAAGGTGAGATATATTGCCTAAAGTGTTGTATTTTGTCATTTGATGATTTATAAGTAATGAAAGACATTAGGAAGTTTGTTTAATGATGAAAGAATGAAAGAAAACCATGGAAATGACAAGATGAGTTTTCGAAAAAGGTTAGGGTTTTTAATGTATTATGATCCAAAATTCTATTTTGATGTTTTATGATGTTCATGACATTATTTTGATGTTAATGAAGTAAAGAAATGAAAAGGAATTGATTTGGAATCAGTTTTGGTTGAAATTCCACTTAAAGTGCTTAATTTTGTAAAATTTTTGTTAATGAAATTTTATGGCTTAAATGTGTGTAATAAAATGTTATGGGAGTGAATTTGTATTGGTTTTAAGTGTTAGAAATTAAATGAAATTGAATTGGAAGAGTTTAATGTATAATAGTTAAGTTTAGCCTTAAGGCATTTTTAGTATAAAAATATGGTTATGAAGTAATAACCATGTGAATGTGATTAACGATGTGGAATGTATATGGAAAGTAATGAAGTTTACATGGTTTATGGTATATTTAATTGAAAATTTATTAAGTAGTTGAATGTATTAGTATTAGGTTTTCAGATCAAAAAAAGAAGCCAACTGAAAGGTTTCGAAGTGGTGAAAAGGAAACAAGTTGTGAGTGTATTTTAACTGTTTTATTTTACTTAATTCTTTGTAAAAGAATTGATGACAAATGAGTGTTCTTTAAATTGAGTTTATGCAAATGGTTTTCATTTGATTATTAAATGAATATTTATACTGATTTTTATGTAAATGATATTTTACAAGTGGATATTGCTAGCATAAGTATATGTTTTGGCAATATATAAGTTTTAAATTGAAAGTTAATAATTAAATGTTTGGGAGTTACATTGAAATATTTCAATTATGAATCCTCCCATACTTAATTTAGAAAATAAGAAGAGTCGTAAATGTAAGAATTGCTTTTTCTTATGGTACATCGCTAGGCTATGTACAAGTTACTAAACTGGTATATTTATAGTGGTTAATCTATTACGAGTAAGTAATGTAGAACTAGCTTCATAAATAGTGGTTAACTAGTCACGGGTAAGTGATATAGAACTAGCTCCGTGACTTGTTACGGGCAAGTAATGCAGAACTAGCTCCATAAATAGTGGTTGACTAGTCGTCGGCAAGCGATGCAGAATTAGCTCCGTGACTTTATACCTAGTGTACCGTATGGTAAAGAAACCTGTGGTAGGCTATGTTGAGTAAGGAAAGTCATGAAGATAGTGATATCGACACTATTTATGTTAAAACTGATTTGAGAGGGACCATATATTACCAATGCTAGCGGTTAGCTTATTTTTTAGTAATAAATTTTTTAGAAAACTTATTTCCATCACTGTTTATTGATTAAGGAAAATCGAAAATGGAAACTTTTATATGATGAGTTTAATTTCGAAAAACATTTCGAAATAGTTTTTCAAAAAAATTTGAAATTGTGTTTTACACAATGTTATGTTATTATTAAATTTGATGATGCACAAATAGATTGTTATGGAAAATGTTTTACCATGTATGGAATATTGCAATTATATTGTTATGAAAAGTTTAATTTTCTTGTAAATCAATAACACTCATTGAGCTCGTTTAGCTCACCCTTATTTTTATGTTTTTAAACAAACCACCCCAGGTATGCGTATAGGTGCTGCAGTAATTGGGACTCCGCCTCAAGATTAGTTGTATAGTCAGGTGTTGTTGTGCTTGTGTCATTTTGCTATGTACATCTGTGTAAAGATTGGATGTTTATAAAAGCTTTTAAATGAAATGCATGAATATGTTTTAGCTTTTAAAAGTTTATTGTAGTGACTGTTGAGAATTATTTGTTTGGGTTGCTTGTGAGTGGACTTAAAGTCCAAAATTTGTAGTTGAGAAACTGGGGTGAATACAAAAGTGTTTTCAAATTTTACAGGTTAAAAATTTTAGGAATGTCAAAATGAAATCGTTATGTTGCCAAAACTTTCAATAAAATAATAGAAAAAAGTTCCCACTATTTCTATGTTTTTAAATATTAAAATATAAAAGGTTTTAAATAGTTGAATGACTTGGCTTTGTGGGAACCCTTCGGTCGAGTTAGATATTGATTGGAGGGCTACCATGGGGTCGCCATAAGACCTCCACTCAGGTTCTAGAAGGGAAACTCTGGGATGGGTCCTTTCAAGTAAGATCTAAAAATTTGAAAGTAGGAAGAGTTAGTGAACTTCTGTGAGCTATCCTCCAACCAACTAATCCTATCTTCCTCTTGAGTTAGGTTATACCATGATAAAAGATTAATAAGGTTGTTGGAATACCTAAAATTACACAACCAATTTTCCCTTTAGATGCTCATCTTAGCCCTTAATGTAATTTTAATAGTCAAGCGACTCAGCTCATTCCTTTTGAATAATGGATCGAAATTAGTATAATTTTTAATCCAAAACCAAGTCTTGTTTTCATTCCCTATATCGTATTTGAAAAAAGGATAAAGTTGCCTTCTTATCCTTAGCCTTTTAATAAGACTTTATGATTGTTCATTATTAATGCTCAACTGTCAGATGCTTATTTCCCTTAAGTAATACTCATTGATCCAATTTGACCACATGTTTTTTTTTAAATTATTGAGAAGTCTCCACATTTCTTGGACTAGAACAATCTTTGCATAACCTGTATAGGAACTAAACCAAGGCCTCCCTCCTACTTAGAAGACATAATTCATCCCATTTCACCTTTGATCTTTTAGAGTCATCAGTTTTACCAGTCCAAAGGAAGAGTTTGATGCATCTTTCAATCTCCTTGATTATTTTCTTTGGCATAAATAGGCAAGCAGTGCAATGAATGTTTATCAGAACTAAGGAGATTAATTGGAATCTCCCAGCTATAGATAGAAATTTATTCTACCATGCATTGATTCTATATTTGAATTTTTCTAATAATGGGATGCAATTTTCATATTGTTTGCTTAGTTTTAATGGATGAAATACTACAATTATATGAATCATATATTGTAGTATAAAAGATATTGTTCCCACGAAGATTGGATTAGTTACCTAACAATTTGAATGCACTTTTTCCAAGGGAATAAAATATTGAATTAACTAAAATTAAGATAAATTAACTAAAATTAAAGTATACTAATAAAACTAAATAATTGAATAAATAAAATTAGGAATAGGAATGAAGTTAATCAATAATGAAAACTTAGCAGTTATTATATCCTTGTTTCGTCTTTCTTTATTTTATTAATTCAATTATGATTGATCCTAGTTATCCTAATGTTTTGATTACCCTCCCTGGAGATCTAATCAAGTAATCTTAATTGAAATAAATAATAATTGAATTACAACCTCTCGATTCACAAAACTATCTTAAATACTTAATTCAACTTGAAGCAATCATAAGGATAATTAACTCATAATTAAGATCTTTCTTTAATTGCTTATTAATATGATATTTATTGGTCTACTAAGGTACTAAATCTCATTGCACAACTTATCACATATAACTTTGAATCAATCTCTCGATTTCTTATCAAGTATAAGCATAATAAATATCATAAAGTAATACTATATTAAATCCAGCAAGAATAAAGTTAAACAAAACAATTTAAGAATAAACATTAATATAGATTTAGAAATCCATAATCATGTTCAACATATCACTAATCAGAATTAACATCCAAGACAATCAAATATAAGAAGTGAAAATAAAGAAAATAACTTTAAGTCTTGATCTAGAAATTTTGAAAATTTGGAGTTGATCTTGATGTTTTCACTTTCAATCTCTTTGTTTATGATATGCAGCCTCCTCTTTTGTGTCTTTCTTTGCCTTAAATACTTCTTGATCCTTCTAGGATTCTTTCTAGGGTTTTTCCACTTATTTTTCTTTTAAAAATAGCCTCGAATCATTAAAAGTATAGAAAACTTGTGATTTAGAAAAACTGAAATTTGCTCCATACATGATCCACTATAGTGCGTAGATTTTATCCAACTCTCTAGCATGATGATAGGATTGAATTATCTTAGATTTTCTTATGCATTTACATGTAATTTCAATCCTATTTTTAAGATAAAATGTTCAATTTGTGTTCAATTTGTGTTGACTATTAGGTTGGATTTATTGATATATTTTTGAGACTAAAAAGATAAAATTTTCTAAAGCAAATTGGAGCACATTTCTTGTTTCATGTTAAAGGCATGAATTAAAAAAAAAAACAGAACCAAATGGCTATGTGTTGCGTTTCACGCAACGTTGCTACATTTGCAGCGTTACGCTGCGTGAACGCAGTACGCTGCGTGAAAACGCAGCATACTGCGTTAAACACAGCGTGCTGTGTTAATGAAGCAAAGGAGGGTTTTTTAACATCAAGTATTTAATTGTCTTGTCACAGGAACAGCGAGGGGAACAAGCAAAAGCAGTGTCGGCGTGGAGAAGAAAAATCGAAGAAGAGAACACGCACACGCAGGGAGGAGCAAATGTTTAAGTGATGTAGACCTTTAATGGTCTTGTCACTGAACAATAGAGGAGAGTGCGGCCGTGAACTATAAGCTGAGGGCCGTGAACTATAAGCTGAGGATTTTTTAGCTAGGGATTAAATGGGGACTAAAGCTATTTTTTGGAGAAGACTCATGAAGAGCTAAACGTCCCGATGCCGGTTCGGAGGTAACATCGATGCCGATGACCCGGGTTAAGTATTAATTTAATTATTTTGTTGTTTCTCTCTCTCATTAGGAATTGATTGTGTTATCCTATGTTAATTAGTTTGGGTTTTGTGTATGGATAATCGGATTTTCGTTATTATTCGGTTATTTGTGTATGAACCCATCGGGTATTTTTAA
>JANVCQ010000004.1:18382753-18395471 GCA_025531925.1 Erythroxylum plowmanianum
GTGTATGTTTTTATGTGTGCGATATTGCATGTGTTGAACGAATTATGTATGGATGTTGGGATCGGGTCCGACGTTTTAGGACGTCCGCCGCGGGCGCAGCCCGAGGGGCCGCCTCCGGAATAGGGAATCGGGACCCGGGCTCCAACAGTTATGCAGGTTTTTGAAAATTTTGGGCGCTTTTAATTATTAAAGTATAAAAAGTTTTTAACAGTTAACGGTTTGACTTTGTGGGAACCCTTCAGTTGGGTTGGACATTGATCGAAGCGCTACCGTGGTATCGACAGGAGTGTTCCACTCGAGTTCTGGAAGGGAAACTCTGGGATGAGTCCTTTCATATACAATGAGTTAAGATGATAATGTGTTTATATATGACGAGTCTAAAATATCAAAATAATCAAATAGGAAGTACAATAAACATTACATATTCATTTATAATCTTTATGTGTCTTATTTTTCCTTGGTCTTGATTTGTTCTCTCGTAAGTGAGTTTAACTCAAAGTTTTTTACAGCATTTCCGTAAGATGTATCCTGGTTTATGCATGATCACTATTGCTTCATATTTTTTTAAAATCATTTTAAAAATTTTTCGAAAAAGTATTGCTTTCATTAAAAACAAAATCACTAGTAATACTTATATTTTGTTATCTTCAAAACATAAATTATGACCTTGGATCAACACAATCAAATTAGATAACATTCAGAGTGAACCACTAAAGCTACCTTCAACAAGTTAATATATCACCCGTTACAGTTTATAAGCTTTTCCTTCAAAATCGTTGCTCAAATATTAGTGAAAAACATTAAATAAACCATTCCAAGAAGAATCTTAGGAAGAAATCATATTGAAAGAGTCTTTATATCAACTTAAAAGGAAAAATGCAAGAGAACTTGGATAGCCTTTAAGAAATTTTGATCATTATGTAAAGTACTACACAAAAAGACACTTACGTACAAGGTTATAGATGAGCTATAACGATGTCAATAGAACAACCAATAAGAACAATATGGCAAATAAAAGAGAACCCTACCACTAAAGTATCATTAGTCTTCAATCAGGCTTAGCATAAACAAATTCTTACCTTCCACATTAGCATCATTCTTATTAAGATTTTTCTTATAAATAAAACCATTCTCCTCAGTTTAATACGTCTTAAATTCATAAAAGAGTCCATAAACTGTTATTATAAAATGGGTATTGAGAGTGTTATAAATTTTCAAATTTAATATGATATTGCGAGTTTCAATTATGCTGATATTGATATATAATTATATCTGTACTATGCATGCTTTTCATTAATGTATGAATATTATATTATCATGATATTAATATTTCTGTTACGACTACTGTCTCAAACAAAAAACAAAAATAAATAAATAGACTTGAGGGGAAAAAACTATAAAAGAAGGCATGTTGTAAATCCAATGAAAGAGTAAACATTTTAAGCCATTCCAGGGCTATAAGTAAAATTTAAGTATTATAAAAAGTTTAATTTACTTAGACAGTTTGGCACTAAAATTAATCATATTATTACGAATTATACAATAAGATATCATATTCTTAATTCCAATAGGTTATTTATCATATGAAATATTTCTAAAGGAATTCGATGTGTCATTTTCAATACAGACTGGCAGGATTACGCATAATAAGGAATTATAAAAATTTAACCCTCAATGTGTTATTTTGATCCAAGATTGAAAGGAAGTCCCTTCACCTTCTCTATATAATTAAATTTAATTGTATTTGTTTGTGAGAAATGTTCCCTCCGCTATTAAAAGATTTCGACATTTTACGAACAATCCCCCAATCACTAGACAACTTCCCACGTGGTTTAGTAATTAAAGTTGGAGCCACACTGACAGTCAACGCTTCGTAAACTTGCATCATCTTCACAGCGACATTTCACGTCCAAGACACTGCCAATGAGTGTAGCCGAATTAATAGGTGTCGCAAACACGCTACGTTACGGTGTTTCCTCCACTCGTAAAGGTTTCCACATCCTACAGAGACAAGACCTTTTGTTCAGTATTATTCTGTTTTATTCTGTTTTATAAAATTTTAGTCATTTATTTTATAGGATTTACGCAGGACTTATGCGTAATTTATGTGAGACTCATATAAATAAATAGTTAAAAATTATTAAATAAAATAATACACCATAATATTAGACATGAGATATGAATTTCGTTTTACAATCACTAAGCCACTTCCCATGTGGTTTTTAGTAGTTAAATCTGGAGCTACACGGACACGTCAGCGGTTCGTAAACTTGCATCATCTTCACAGCGACACTTTCAAGGGTGGCTTAAACAAATTAGTTGGCATTAGGTTTTAGCTATCAAATCGCAAACCTAAACCTACTTGCCATTAGTTCGTAAGCAAACACAGTACAGCTGGCATGCCTTGAGCCCATCCTGCAGGACGAAACTCATACTGTGTCCCCCGTCTTTACAGTTGCTCGTTGCTTTACTCTTGATCCTATCTTCTGAAGTTCCAACTCTTCGAGAGTGTCTCCAGCACTTTTTAGCATTATCCATCGGCAAAGGCACAGACAGAACGACAGGGTGAGAAATGGAGGGAAGAGAAAGCACTTGTTTCGAGTGTCATCCTCTGTTGAGAGGCGGACTAAGAAGAAAAGCAAGTGGTTACACCCATGGCTTTTCTTCCTCTCAGATCCATCAACTGTCCTCCATTTGCGAAACTCTCATCCCTCCTTTGCCTATAGACACCATAAGCAACAACATCCCAGTCCCAGATAATAAATGCAAGGCAGTTCACTCCTTCTATGAAGCTTCTGCTTCCGACCCTCCCGTTCCTGATGAGGTCAGTCTTGTATCCTTCATTTCTTGGCGTCTCAGTAGTGGGGCTCTGAATAAAAGCCATGATCTTTTTGCATAAAAGGTGTCTTACCTTCTACTGTTTACTCTGCTTAATGATGATACAGTTGGCTGAATTGTTGGTTGAAAGAGGTCTACCAGAAGCTGTTTTTCTGGTGAGATTAGTTCTGAAGATTCTTTCTTTCAGATTGGGTACACTATTACTTTGTGGATTCTTGTGTTTGGACTGGAGATGGCCGTTTGTTCACAAGTTTTCTGAAATTTCTCTGAAGAGGAGAGAAGAAATACTTAATAAGTGGTCAATGCAGAGGCGTTTTACACTATTGAGAGTAGTGTTTGCAGTGATCAAAACCTTCTGCTTGTACACTTACTTCTCCAGGGTGAGTACTGGTTTACACTTTTGCTAAATAAAATAGCACTATATGGTATCATGGTTAGTGTGCCGTTCACTCTCTTAGAGATTGTTGTTGCCTGCTATTACGGTTGCTGACTTCACTTGAAGATTATATATTTTACCCTGACTGAGTCTGTGGATCTTCAGCTTATTGGCATGAGAGTTTCAATACAGTTAAAATTGTATTACTTACATCTACAAATATGAGCGCTTGTTTTTGCTCTAATGTATAAGGCTGTCAGCTTTTGAAGTGTGTGTTTCATTTTCTTATTCTCTCAAATTAAACAAATTACCTCAATGGAGTGATGGTTATACTGTTCTGATCTTTCTTCTTGCAATTAATAAGAAGTTGGCCTTTGTTTGATTGAGCAAGGAATTTTCTTTATGCTCTTTTTTATTTCTTGATTCTTTTGGCTGTTTTTTGATTTCTTTGTTTCACCTTAAAGTTATAAGTTCTTGAATTCATGGATTTCTCAGACTGATGAAAATTCACAAAACCCAGCATGGGAAGCAATTGGATACCATGTTGAGACCGACAGAGAAAGGGTGAAACCACAAACGGAGAAACCTCTTGCAAAAGGGATCATAGAGACTGCAAATGAAGTTGATGCAAGTCTTGTCCGATCTCTCACCCTAAAGGGCCTTCAAGTCACTGAAGATCCAAGACACAACATCTGCAAGATCAAATGTGATGCAGTGATTGTTGGCTCTGGTTGCGGTGGAGGGGTTGCGGCTGCAGTTCTTGCTAACTCTGGACAAAAAGTAGTTGTACTTGAAAAAGGGAACTATTTTGTTTCAGAAAATTATTCTTCTCTTGAAGGGCCGTCTATGTCTGAATTATACGAGAATGGAGGTATTTTATCAACCGTCAATGGGAAATTTATGATTTTGGCTGGATCAACAGTTGGTGGAGGTTCTGCTGTGAATTGGTCCGCATGCATAAACACTCCAGATTCTATTCTGAGAGAGTGGTCTGTGAATCATCAAATTCCACTTTTTGGAAGTGCCGAGTATCGCTATGCCATGGATGTTGTGTGTAAGAGGACTGATGTTACAGAATTATGTAGTGAAGAAGGATTTCAAAATCAGGTGCTCCGAAAAGGATGTGAAAATCTCGGTTTAAAAGTTGAACGAGTTCCGAGAAACTCCTCTGCTGATCATTACTGCGGATCTTGCTGCTATGGCTGTAAAACAGGAAACAAGAAAGGGACTGATTTGACATGGCTGGTGGATGCTGTGGGCTATGGTGCTGTGATTCTCACAGGATGCAAAGCTGAAAAGTTCATTCTAGAGGACAATTGCAACGGAATGGCAAGAAAGAAATGCTTGGGAGTGATGGCTAGAGTGTCTAATACCAATATCACTAGAATGCTGCAAATAGAGGCTAGAGTGACAGTTTCTGCCTGTGGATCCCTTTTGACACCTCCTCTAATGATCTCTAGTGGGTTAATGAATCCAAATATTGGCAGGAATCTTCACCTCCACCCAGTACTAATGGCTTGGGGATATTTTCCAGAGCAGGAGTCTGAATTTAAAGGGAAAAGTTTTGAGGGAGGGATTATAACTTCAATCCACAAAGTGGTGGGAGAGGAGTCTAATGTCTGTGCTGCCATCATAGAAACTCCATCAATTGGACCAGCCTCATTTGCAGCATTAAGTCCTTGGATTTCAGGGAAGGTATTTAAGGAAAAAATGCTCAAGTACGGAAGAACGGCTCATCTTTTTGCATTGGTTAGAGACCAAGGTTCAGGACAAGTCAAAGAAGAGGGTCGCATCAAGTATCGGCTGCAGCAGTTGGATAAGGAAAATCTTAAACTAGGCCTGCGTCAGGCATTAAGAATTTTGGTTGCAGCGGGGGCTGTTGAAGTGGGCACGTACCGAAATGATGGCCAAAGAATTGCTTGCAGAGGTCTAGAGAAGAAGGATTTAGAACAGTTTTTGGATACAGTAGTAGTTCCTGGCGGCATGGGATCAAAGGAGGAGTATTGGACCACGTTCACTTCTGCACATCAGATGGGAAGTTGTAGAATGGGTGCAACTGAGATAGATGGGGCTGTTGATGAAAATGGTGAAAGCTGGGAGGCCAAAGGATTATATGTGTGTGATGGAAGTGTGTTGCCTAGTGCAATTGGGGTCAACCCCATGATTACAATCCAATCCACTGCATACTGTATTTCCAAAAGGATTGCTGAGTACTTAAAGAAGGAAAGCCACTAGCTAAATAACCAGTTTGTTGCAGAAGAACAGACATTCTATAGTCACGTCCATGACCATGAAAACTCAAGAAGTTCCCATAAGTTCTGTTCTGTTCTATTCTTTTAGGAGCTTCATGATCTTCAGTAGTCATGACTTGGAAATAAAATGTTAATATCATACGAGGCAATATCAGCAAATGCGAAAATAAAATATTCATATCATCTGAGGCATTAATCAGCAAACGATTTACATACCATGTGTATATATATGTTTGAAGAGAATATGATTAAAAAAAAACGTAGTTTGTTGGAGCTTATAAGTATGTAGTTTTTTTTTTGAAAAATTTTAAAAAATTCATTGCTAAGAGAGTGGGAAAATAATCAATGTAGCCATAGGTACACCTTATGTAGGACTTGGTTATAGCAAGACAATTGGGAGGTTGTCAACTCTCCACGTGTAAACTCATGCGTACCATCTTCATTTTGTTTCTTCCAGCCCTTCGTCTAGTTCCAGATAACTCCGACTTTACTCTCTTGCATTCTCACTGTTTTAGTTATTTTTGCCTCCGCTTGCTGCCTTCAGTTTGGATACATAAACTGAGTAGGTGGTAAGCGTCGTTGCCTTATCAGATAGATTCTCCCGCTTAAGGCTCCGACTTATTTGGGCTTTTAGTTACACAATTCTCCGCTTTGTTGTTCCCAGGTTGGGTAGATTCATGCCTGTAATGTGATCGATCCCAGCCTGAAGTGAGACTACACTTGCATGGACTAAGAGGTAAATGCTGTTAGCTTATCCTACACGATCATTTCTTGCAACTATCCTTTGTATGCATATATATATATATATATATATATATATATATATATATATATAATGCATGCATACATCGAATGTGATCGATCCCAGCCACAACTGAGACTGCACTTGCATGGACTAAGAGGTAGATGCTGTTAGCTTATCCTACACGAACATTTCTTGCAATTATCCTTTGTATGCCAGACGATGTATATGCATGCATCTATATATATATATTTATATATCAGGAAGAAGCGAAAGGGAAAGGAAGGCCAACCGTACAACGTTAATCGTGTATGACATGAAAGTCTGCGTGTGGTTGCTTGTCGCGACTGTAGCCATGCATTTAAGAAATGAAGACGAAAGGTGAAAATGAAACAACCACAAGCTGGATTCTTGCACACAAATTGCATGTTCAGTACATGACAATATTACTCTTTTCTTTTAGATGAAAAAAAATAGCCCTCGGGATAAAAATTATGATTTTGCATATGTAGTTTTCTTATGCTGTAGACAATGTTGTATCTTTATATGATTTTTCACACAAATGGCGTTAGTCACAGATGATGTAGTCTTTCTTATGTTTCCTAAATATGGTTTGTTAACCTAATAAAACGTAACCTCAAAATTATTAAGTATTTTAAATTTTAGAGTTTATTCGTCCTTTTAAAAGTGTTGGTAATTACTCTTTTCCTTTCTCTCCTCACAACCACGAGTTAATGTGCTTTAGTTGGCGTGGTTCATGTACAAATTATCACAAAGACAGGTATCAACTTATGTTGCTTAGCAACAGAGCTCCTTTGGCTCACCTGAGACCCATGAAAAGCCCCTACTTATGCATGAAAATTTCTGAGAGAGTGCAGAAAACAGAGAGCAGCTTCCAATGTCATCCTCTATTGAGAGGCGAAGGAAGACTTCATATGTAAAAACTTTTCCAAACCAATCAAACATTAGTCTGACTTCATATTTTACTCTCAAAATTATAAGTGTCATTTTAATTTTTAATTGGTAATTTAAATTTGACATTCACTAAATTGGTATAATTTTTAACCACAATACGTTGATTGATTTAGTAAATAATAACATAAAATTATTTACAATTAAGACCCATGTCATATGATATTTATTGATTAGAGATTGTATCTAGAAAGTATCATATTAATTTTTTATTGGTAATTTAAATCTGACGTTCACTAAATTGATATAATTTATAATCACAATACGTTGATTGATTTAATAAATAACAACACAAAATTATTTACAATTAAGAGCCATGCCATATCACATTATTGATTAGAGATTGTATCTAAACATAAAGTCTAATTGCTTCACTTTTTCCTCAATGTTCTACGTTCCTAATTCTAGTTTTTCCCAAAAAGTTCACATTATTGAAATAATTGAATAATAGTACTGAAATAATATAGGTATTTATTTAAAAACATGGTAATTTTCTTAATTTGTGTTATGAATAATAAGCTCGTCACTTTTCCTATGTTTTGTTTGAATATTGTAAGTTGTTATTTTTAATTTTCCTTTAAATAGATTGCAATGGTAAATATGATGCCATCTACATATTACCATGTAAAATTTACGTTATGCAACATTAGATACATTTTTAAATATAAATAATTGATATCTAAATAATTCGACAAAATTTTCTGAACATTGTGAAAAACAACATAAAAGTTTTCCTTAGGCAAGGACTAGTTTTACAAAGGTTTTATAAGGCCTATTGAGTCATTCACCACTATCTCCAACTTGGGAAGGAAAATTTTACGCCATCATAGGAAGCTACTGGTTATCTTGTGGACACCAAGAAGCCAAAATGGGAAAAACCACAAAAACAAAGACCTCTTCAAAAAAAGGATATTAGAACCTACAAATGAAGATGACACAACCCTCCTTTATGCTCTTATCCAAGGTCTTCAAGTCACTAAAGATTCCAAACATAACATCTACAAGATTATATGCGAAGCTGTCGTGGTTGGTTTCAGTTGCAACAGAGGAGTTGTAGTTGTTGTTATTGTGCTGGCAAACTCTGACCTCAATGTAGTTGTACTTGAGAAAGGTAACTACTTGGTCGCAAAAGGTTATTCTTCTCTTGATGGACCTTCCTTTTCTGAGCTATACGAGTGTGGAGGTGTAGTGTTAACTCTTGATGGCAAAACTATGATCATGGTTGGATCAACTATTAGTGAAGGCTCTATAGTGAATTGGTCTGCATGTATAAAGACCCTAGATGTTGTTCTCAAAGAGTGGTCTGTGAATCACAAGATTCCATTTTTCAATAGCTTTAAATATCAAGCAACTTTGAATCATAGTCTCATAAGGCTTGGTGTCACAGACAAATGTAGGAAGGACTTCAAAATCAAATATTGCAGAAAAGGTGTGAAAAACTTGGCTTGAAAGTTGAAACAATTATAAGAAACTCAAGTAGTGATCATTACTATGGTTCCTGTGACTATAGGTGTAGAATGGGTGATAAAAGGGGGACTGATTTGATATGGCTACTTGATGTCATAGGGTGTGGAGCTATGATTCTCATAGGATGCAAATTTGAAAAGCTCATACTAGAGGAGAATGCCAATGGTGTTGGGGAATAGAGGAAAAAAGACAAATGAAACAAAAGAGTAATTAAAGATACTGCACAAACTACTTGTCTTTTTCATCAAATAAAACCAATAGTTTAACTACTTAAATAGACCTAAAGTAAACCAACTAAGCTAAAACCAAACAACTAACTAAAAAGTGGGTAAGAACCCACATACATCACTATCTACTTAACATAAAATAAACATGCTATTTGACTAAGAATTTATGAAACCCACTAACTAATAATTTTAAAGCATTTGCTAACACTCTCCATTGTTTTACATTTTCATGAATGGATCACTTCTCTCCCAATGTAATACACTTCTCATCACCGTCTTTAAATTTGTTAATGCACATTATAATCAACTTACAGATATTGGAGCATATATCTCCCTAGTGCACTTCTCACCAACAACTCTAGAAAAGAGTTTCTTCTTATGCCACTTGTGTCATGTTTGTTTCTTCTTCATTTTGAAATCTGCAGTCTTTTTGTAAATGCTCAAACCTGTTGCACTTGAAGCATTGCAATTTTCTTTTTTGTCAATAATCCTTCTCTTCATGGTCGGGCTTCTTATAATTTGTACATTGAAGAATTTTACTTCTACTCTTTAAAAAGGAACACTTAATCATGTATGCTCCTTTAACCTTATCACCATTTTCTCCGTCCCTCATTATTCTTTTTTGGTCCACAACTTAAAGAGCTTTTAATAACTCCACAAAGGTTATATTTGATAGATCTTTAGTAACTTCAAGAGATGAAAATTTTGACTCGTACCTTTTGGAAAGTGTCATAAGAAGCTTGGCTACAACTCTTTGAGTAGGAAATTCTTCACCATATGACTTGATTTGATTGACAATGGACATAAGTTTGCTCTCATATTTCTTGACACCTTTAGAATTGTTCATTTTTTATATCTCAATTTCCCTTTTGAGATTCAAATTTTGCATCATCTTATTTTGAGCATTGCCCTCAAAATCTTCTTTTAGTTTCTCTCATGCTTCTTTAGGAGATTCACTTGCCATTATACTCGTGAAAATTCCTCCTATCACAACTGAATGGAGGCAAAATATAGCTTTTGGTTTCATTGGCCTTTTTTCATCATTGTTCTTGATTTTGTTTAGGGTTGAATTTTGTGAAAGAGGTGTAGGCTCAAACTCACTTTCAATAATCTCCCATAAACTAACAGCTTGCAAATATGACTTCATTTTGATAGCCCAAGAGTGGTAATTTTCTCCGTTGAAAATTGGAATTAGAATAGAGAAATTGTTTGATGTCATTGTTAGGGTTGAACACTCACAATTTTTTTTAAAAAGATTTTGCAACTCAATCCTCACAAGCCAAAAAAACTAAAGCTATGATACCAATTTGTTGGGAAATAGAGGGAAAAAGAAAAATGAAATAGAGGAGCAATTAAAGATATTGTACAGACTTCTTGTCTTTTTCATCAAATAAAACCAACAATTGAACTACTTAAATAGACCTAAAGGAAACCAAGCAACTAACTAGGATTAGGTAAATAACTAACTAGGAAGTGGGTAAACAACCCACGTGCATCATTATCTACTTAACATAAAATAAACATGCTATTTGACTAAGAATTTACAAAACCCACTAACAACTAACAATTTTGAAGCATTTTCTAACAAACGGAAGGAGAGGAAAGACGTGCTGGGGGGGTAAAGGCTAGAGCTTGTAATACAAACATCACTAAAAAGATGCAAATAAAGGTAAGATCACATTTTCTGCTTGTGGGTCTCTCTTAACACCATCTCTAATGATCTTTAGTAAGTTGGAGAATCCAAACATTTCCCAGAACCTTCACCTCCATCCATGTTTATTGGTCTAGGGGTACATTCCTGAACATGGAACATATGTCAAGGGAAAAATCTTTGAGGGAGGAATTGTAACTTCTATAACAAAATTGGTGGTAGAGAAGCCCAATGCTTGCGATGCTATCATAAAGATGCCTTTACTTGGACCAGCTACATTCATAACATTAACTCCATGGGTTTCAGGAAAGGACTTAACACAAAGAACATTGGGGTATGCAAGGATTACATATTGCTATGAGATATTTGTTGTGTAACTAACTGGAAAATTAGGGATTAATAACGAACTAGCAATTGAGAGAGAAATAGAAGAAGAGGTAGAAACAGTAAAGAGAGAAACTTGGTTATTATGTCATATGTTAGTTTTTCTCCTTCTGTCCCAAAAAGTTATATTAATTATTATAATACCTGTTGGTAT
This sequence comes from Erythroxylum plowmanianum, assembly GCA_025531925.1. Taxonomy (NCBI): domain Eukaryota; kingdom Viridiplantae; phylum Streptophyta; class Magnoliopsida; order Malpighiales; family Erythroxylaceae; genus Erythroxylum; species Erythroxylum plowmanianum. Next base: position 18,393,817 of record JANVCQ010000004.1, read on the forward strand.
AGCTATCCAATCATTGCTTAACATATGTCTTATACACACAACAACGTTCTGGATACTTATTACAATACTACATCATTTTACAATTAACATATATTTCCTACTTTCACCCTTTAACTACCAAGCTTTGATCATTTCCCCACTCCTTAAGAACCTTGTCCACAAGATTTACATCTAGAAAACATTATTGAATATCATATTAAAAAATTCTTAAGAGACGTCTCTATCCTTCGAAGAAGACCATTGTACTTATGTTTGTACAACTAGATGATTATTGCAATTCACTAATCAGCAATCAAGAAAAACAAACGATACAAAGTGTAAAATATACATAATGAGGTAACACTAAAGATGATATTTTTGAATCAGAAATTTGACATTTCAATTGGAAAATATGCATACAATTTGATTAAACTTTGCTCTATTATTAACCCTTAGTTACTTAATCTTCTTTACAAATTATGTTATTACCATATTGCAAAACATAATCAAATAATGATTAACTTCAGGCTTATATTTCATTAAATATATCAAAACTCCTCTACAAAAATGATTAACAATCATGAGAAAGTAATACACACCTAAGAAAAATTTTATTTTGTAACAACCTCATATATCACAATGAATCAAGTTAAAGCAAGAATCTAACTTTATTGTGCCAACTGAAAAAGGTAATATGATTTGTTTAGCACACATGCAAGGATCACATTGCATAATGCTTTTGTAAGCAACATTATTACTTTTGCATTAGATGTGTAACCAAGTCTGACGTGCCAAATGTTAGAGCCTTCTTCTTTATTAACTAACTTTGTCACACATCTAATAATGTGTATTAGTTTAAGATAATAAAGACCATTTTAAAGCATATCCACTCTAATCAGCCTCCTTAAGGGTAAGTCATGTATCACTTAAAGGTTCGAAATGAATATTAGCGCACAATTAAGATCTTTTGTCAGCTTGCTTATTCCAAATTAAATTTCATTTAAAATTTGGAATATTAAAAACGTGATACTTTTTCATCCTTTTAGGAAGTTATACTTTCCTAACATTTTTTACATAAACTTTGTCTCCATTTGGGACTTTGGAAACCCTTCAATAGCCTTCTTTATTTCTTCCAATAATTCAATGTTAAGAGTTAAATTATCTGCTTCTCTGGAATCTATCACCTATGATTTCTCAATCTCAATCTTACCAACCATGTTAATTATAGGGGTTGTCGACTAGGCTATAATTTGATTTTTTTTTACATCATTGTTCAATAATTACACTAACTTTACCAACTATGCTTGTGTCAATCCTAGAATTATACTCATCTCTAAACCAACTTGAGCACTTTTGGTACATCTTTCTATTCCATCAATTTCTCTCTCTTGTCCAGCATATTCTTACGCCATCCAACAAGATGTCTAATAATTTCATAACATTGATCTTCAATGTGCCTTAACTTTTGGCAATGTCCAAATCTTGTCTTATTAGTCCAATATTTTTCTTTCCCCTATCTTTGTCATTATGGTTCCTTGCATATGAAAAGCTACTGCTTCATCAATAAGTTTTTAAGTTCTTAAAATATGTCTTTGTTAGTGATTGAGCCCAAGTTTATTATATAGATTGGCTACACTTTTCTAGTATTTATTGTGTTTTTGGCTCTTACTTTGTGA
>JANVCQ010000004.1:18401154-18416419 GCA_025531925.1 Erythroxylum plowmanianum
CTTTCTTTCTCTAAACTCACGAAATTCTCTCCCTTCTTTCTTCAATTTCATTTTCTCTCTCTTCCAAATGAAAGACATCACATTTTCTTCCCCTTTTTACCATTAATGATTGCCCAAAGTCCATTTTGCCCTTACTTAAAAGTTTATGTCCTTACATCCTTAAGTGACTTGCTTAAAAATGCCCTTCCTGCTATACATTCAAAACACTTAAATTTAATTCACCTATGCCCACATAATCCCATTAACATCAACATGCTAATTAGCTCCAACATATATTAATCTAGCAAGACCCCAAAATTATTCTAATCATGCTTAATCAAATAAGATAAAATAAATAAAAAAATCAGGGGCCAACAAACAAAATACTGGAAGAGGGACCATGGCATTTCAGCAGTCAACCACTCTCTCTGCAACTTTGGCAACCCAGCTTGAAAATGGAAACCATAAAAATCCAGAACCTCCCCACCTGGATTAACTTCCATAACGTCCCTCTAGAGTATTGGACTACTCAAGGGCTCAGCCAACTAGCTAGTTATATTGGGAGACCATTGTGCATGGATGAAAACATGGCAACTAAAAGGTGAATAGGTTATGCCGGTCCCTGTGTAAGTATTGAAGTTTCAAAAGGCCTACCTGATGAAATACCAATTATGAGACTTGGGGAGGGGAATCAACTATGGGAAGACAGCATTGCTATTTCTTATCATTGGAGGGCCCTTGCAAAAGCTCAATCTACTATCTAGAAATCCACAGGTAGAATTTTCAAAACAAGTAACTATCATAAGTTGATGAATCAAGAGGATGAAGGTCTGTTAGCTAGCCATAAAAATAATATTAGTTTGAATATCTCTGAGATTTATGATTGTGATGAGGAAAGAGTTGCTTCTATTACGTTTCAAACAGAAACAACACTAACCAAAGATAAGGATACCTCCGATGTAGGTCTGAGTATTGGCTCTTTGCTTGATTCTAATGTTGTGGAAGCGATTACGTATAATATGGCCCTTCCTTGTTTTGAGATTGTTCCTATAGTTGCAAACTCTCAATACAAAGAGGTATCGTGCAATAATACTTCATCTTAGGACAGAATGGCTACGACAGGGGGTATTCCAAGCTCAACTTAAGAATGTTCTAAAAAAGAAGACAGCGGTAATTCCCATTCCCTCTCTAAAAAAAAATCTCAACGAGGCAAAGGTAAAGGCCTCAAAACTACCCCTAAACCCATATGACTATCTTAGCATGGAATGTCAAAGGAATAAACTATCCATCAAAATTATTAGCCCTGAAGGATTTTGTTTGGCAAGAGAAACCTATTGTACTTGGCTTACTGGAAACAAAAGTAAGGTTGGAGAATCTGAATAAGTTAAATGTTTTGGGTCCTTAATGGGATGTCTTTTCTAATCATACTCATCATGCTTACGAAAGGATCATTGTATGTTACAACTCAGAAGAGGTTAAAGTGGAACTCCTCGAAGCAACTGATCAACTAATGCACTTTCACATTCTAATACTGCAGGGGAAAGTCGACCTGAATGTCTCTTTTATTTATGTAAGCAATTTCGAATTTCAACGTTGAGATCTTTAAAATACCCTCCGACATATTAGTGCTACCATCACTAAACCATAGCTTGTTTGTGGGGATTTCAATTCCACTCTTTATGCTGCTAAAGCTCAAGGTAATATCATTCTTAGGTCTTCCTCAACAGACTTGTGGGAGTGTGTTGAATATGTAAGGTTAACCAACCTAAAATTCATTGGCCACTCTCTCACATGGTCAAACAAACAACAGGTTAGATGGTACATTAGGAAAAAATAGGCAGAGCTCTTGTCAATGATCTTTGGCTTCAACACTTTCCCAGCAGCCTAGCTAAATTTATGGATCCTTTGTTTTCATATCATACGCCCATTCTTGTGTCGAAGTTGTATATTCCCGCAACTAAACACCACCCTTTCTGATTCAATAACTTTCTGGTTCAGGATCTTGGTTTTGCTATCGCTTGCAGAGAAGGAGTTCTATATAATATCAGAGGGATAAAACAATACTGATGTACAAAGAAGTCAAAGTTATTAAACAACAACTGAAACTTCTAAACTCGTCTAAGGGGCCTACTGCTGAAGCTATCAACAAAACCTTATTGGAGTTGACAAGAATTCAGTCCTTATTATCCTCCAATCCTGACATCCAACCTTTAATTGATCAGGAGAAGCTTGCTCTCTCAAATTACCTTCAAGCAATAAGTAGTCACTCCTCACTATTGCAACAGAGAGCTAGGGTGAATCGACTAAAGGATGGAGATAATTGCACTCAATTCTTTTTCCATTTCATTATAGTCCAAAATAATAGAATCAAAATCTTTTCCATCTCTTCCTATAATGGCACTGTCATCACGGACCCGAAGGAGATACATGAAGAAGCATTCAGATTCCTTAGCTCTTCCCTTGGTACTGATGTATCTACTAATATCTCAAGTGGCGACCTACATCAACTTAACTTGCACCAAATTTCTCCTACAGATTTTACTTTGTTAACTAAGCCAGCAGAGGATAGTGAGATTGAGAAATGTGTTTTTGAAATGAATGGAAAGAAAGCCCAAGGTCCCGATGGACTTAACGGCTACTTTTACCGACATTCTTGGAATATAATTGATGGATTCGTCAAGGAGGCAGTACATGAATTCTTCATAAACGGAGTTCTACTCAAGGAAATCAATAAAACATTCTTGTGTTTGATTCCTAAAGGTTCAAATCCTCAAAGCTATACTAATTACCGTCCCATTTCTTATGCAAACTTACTGTATAAAGTGATATCAAAAATTCTGACTGATAGATTAAAGCAAGTTCTTACTACTTTGAACAATAACATACTTATTGTTCAAGAACTATTAAAGGGATACTCTGCATCGAATAGTCCTCCGAACTGCACTATGAAGATTGACTTCCATAAAGTGTTTGATAGTATCAGTTGGAAATTCATTTAGTATATGCTGGATGCTTTCGGGTTTCCATCTCAGTATATCACGTGGATCATTGAATGTATTACTTCAGCCTCCTTCTCGGTACTTGTTAATGGTTCCCCTTCCCCATATTTCAAGGCAACTCGGGATCTCAGACAGGGTGATCCAGTATCCCCTTACCTCCTCATACTTGCTATAGAAGTCCTTAATGCAATCATAAAGAAGGAGACCACCTCGGCCTCCAACTTCAAACACCATTCGAAATGCAAGAAACTCGATCTCACTAATCTCTGTTTTGTCGATGACCTTCTTCTTTTTTGTAGGGTTGATATGGAATCTATTCACTCGTTTATGCGTGCTCTCAATGTTTTTAAACAAGCTTTTGAGCTTCATCTTAATCTGCATAAAAGCCTTTTCCTTTTATCTAAAAGTGCAGCCCACATGGAAAACATTATTGCAGAAGCAACTGGAATGAGACTACAAACTCCCCCTCCACTTTACCTTGGTCTTCCAGTGTCGACAAAGAGGCTAACTTTTTCATAATGCCGATCTCTCTTAGATAAGATACAAAGGAGAGTAAAGTCTAGGGTGAACAAATCACTTTCATATGCAGGTAAGCTTCATCTTATTAAATCCGTCCTAAATTCGTTACATGTGTACTGGAGCTCTCATATGTTCTTATCTCAAATTATCATCAAAGAAGTTGAAAGAATCCTTAGATCTTTCCTATATATGGAGTCATCCAAATGGTCACCCTAGAGCCGCAAAGGTAAAATGGGTTGATATATGCTTTCCAAAATAAGAAGGAGGACTAAACATTCTCTCCATTAAAGCTGCTAATCATTCTCTCATTCTCAAAAGACTATGGTGGATATTGGAAGATAAGAAGAGTTTGTGGATAAAATGGCTACATGTATATTTCCTTAAGGGGCATAGTATATGGGCAATCAAACCGAAAAGTATCCACTTTTTTTCTCACTCAATTGTTGAAATTGAGAGATGCAGTTCATCATGAGAGCTCATGTGAGATTAAGGATGGCCGCCTTGCCTCCTTATGGTTCGACAATTGGTCCACTAGGGGACCTCTAATACAATTGATGCATTTTCCACGAGCTACTCCTTTTCTTTTAAAAACTCGGATGAATGCATTCATAGAAGGCAGTGGTTGGAATTTTCCTAGAAGCCTAATCCAGTTTTAGCCTAACTATCCTCCCACTCCTCAGGAACCCGACATATTTTTCTTGAAAGGTACTCCAATTATGAAGCTCACTAACATAGTTATTTGTGATAATTTATGCAGTCATCGTCACACAGTTCCTTGGGCCACTAAGGTTTGGAATAAACACTTATTGCCGAGAATATCTTTCATATACTGGTTAGCTATCCAGAACAAGCTTTCTACAGTGGACCGACTTCCTTATATCCAAATGGATAATAGTTGTCCAATGTGTTCCACACAGAGATAATCTTGCAACAATCTATTTTTTGAATGTCCTTTTAACAATGCAATATGGGATTATGTCACTGCTTCTTGTTATTGGATGAATCTAGGGTCAACCATCTTGGAGATCACAAATGGACTCTCTGTGCATTCACCAATCCACTTCATTGTCCTGGGTGTTTGCATTTACAGGTTATGACAGGAATGCAACCTCCGACGGTTCAAGCATCAATCATCCACTAAAGAGTGTTTGATATCTTTAATTTTAGCGAAAATTCAGGAGATCATTATGACCAAAAAGCTACAAAAAGATGCAATTCATCTATACAATCCTCTTTACGTATTTAAGGATTTCTTTGATAAACAACCCATCTTAGCACATCTTTAAGTGGGGTTGAAAAGGCATCAATGAACTAATCAAATTGTAGCATATATTTCCAACCATTACCAAAGTTTCAATGATATTGTGCTATGTTTCCTTTTGCTCTATTTACTAATATGATTAGATAAGTTTCCTTGCTTTCGATGACTCGGTCTATACCTGAAACTCTCTTTTATTTTATATCTTAACTTATTTCATTCAACCAATTTTCGTTTTCAAAATTAAAAATTATGTATCCTAACGGAAATCTTAAAATAAATTACAAGTTAACACAATTGAAGTCAATTAAACCTTTACTTCAAAATCTTGATGCCATTGGCCCAAACATAATCCTGTGAATCTGCTTCCACTTGATTAAGAAAAGAGAGTCGCACAAATTAAATAAATTAGTATGTTGTTATTTCTAATGGTAACATAATTAAAACAAAAAACAAAAGAAGGCATGAAGCTTAAAGGACGAGAACCGGGAGATGTTCAAAGGAAAGTCATGCCACAACAGGCTGCAACTTACAAGCAGCTACGGATTCCAATAACCATGTGTGCCCAACAACTTGGAATCCAACCTTAGAAGCTAAGGCTTGAGCCTCATTTAGTCTTTGCCAAATAATTGTCACCTCCTCTCCTAACATACTTCCCTGTGGGGGATCTAGGTTATAAATAACTAGTTTTCTTGAAGAATCTGCCTGTTCGTGAATTGGTGTCACCAATTCCTCCTCGCTCCGCAATATGGTACCTCCAGCAGCAACGACCAAATTGTGGAGATCTTCCTTGTAGCCCCTCACGAAGTCACCAGTAAAATAGAAATGTAAGCCATTGAAAAGTTTCGGAGCCTACAGAAAAAGAACATTCTGAAGATGAAGCATCAATTAAAGAAAACAAGATAACATTCGTAATCTTCCAACTGTTGCATGGTCATAGTTTTGCACCAAAACATGGATCATTGTAAAACTTACATTATTTAACGCCCTAAGCCTGCCTGTTCTAGGTCCCCCGTGGCACCCATGGTTGTCGAGACTAATTTCATAAGGTTCTTCATCCACAGCACGCATAGTTTCCATGCATGCCTTAACCCCTGCAAATGAGAGGTTTTCACGCATCCACTTTGTTAGTTCTTTACATCAGTTAACAGGAAGCAGAACAACAAAGGGTGGGAGCAAACTCACAGTCAATAGTGAGAACCCATCTCCCATTAACGATGGCCATCAGAACTTTCAGTGTACGGGTACATGCACCCTCTGTGTTTGTCGCTGCTATTACATGTGTAACACTCGGTTTCCAGAATTTGGTAACAGGGACATCGATCATGTTCCCAAACTTCACCAGAAGACACTGTATCACCAGATGACAATATATACATCATCAATTTACCAAACTTAGAAGAAAAGGAATCTTAAAACGGCTTGTATTGAGTTATTCCATGTCATGTTTCATTTCACGTCATTTTAGCAAGTTCGATTATTTCAGAACTAGAGAAACTGGGCATTTCCAACCCATTTTCACAAGTGCTAAATCATTCAACTAATTAAAGTCCAACTCAAGACAATTCCAATATTGATGCGAAGAAAAAACCAGAAGGAAAATGATTGATGACCCTCCGGTTACTAATATTGGAATATTAGCCGAAGCTCGTACAAACCAACCTTATATTCTGAAGACAGAGCAGATCCACAGAAAACCCAATCTTTTGGCCTATCACATGTGCCTTCCCAAAATCCAGATGGCTGGGAATCTCTGCACGGAAAATGCAGAACAGAATACTCTAAGCTAAATGACAATGACGAACTTAAAATCCTACGTAGGGCCACAAGGATGAGGATGTACATTTGAGTTGGAAGAGGGCAATGATCCAACTTTAGTTTCTTGGACTTGGAACTCTCATTTGGAAATTTGACTGAAGAATGTCCTGGACAAAGCAAGAGATAGTTTTCCTATTGGGATCAAATAAAAGAGAAGACTGTTATTATCCAAGTTTCAGCTCAACACATGACATAAACAAAATGCTTAATATCAAGCACAGTCATCTTACATAATCCCATCTGCATCTTGTGGTTTTCATAGCACAAGGAACATGATAACTTCTTCGACATGATTTTACGTAACAGCCCAATGCTGCTCCCTTCAGCCCACAACTAGTGCATTTAAGTTTTGCCCCCCTATCTAATTCTGCCTTCAGATTCTTAACAGCTTCATCAACATAATACACTTGCGGTGCCCTGCATTTCCAGTGCCCTTACATGTTATTTTGACAAATATGCGGGAAAACAATTAAATTGGGATCCTTTCATGTACATCCACAACACTTCTATATCAAAGAATGCCATTACAATTTCTAAGACATACACAGAAGCAAGCCAGAATCACATACCAGTCAATACACATCTTGTGAACATGTATCACATTAGACTTAGTTGCTTCATCTCCCTCTACTGCTTTTCCTTTGAGAAAATGCAGCATTGGGCCAGTATCCTGCTAGGGAATGGGACAGACAATGAAGAAAGGAACATCAGAAGAATCAAAGACATATCATTGCCATCAATAATCTGATGCAAACAACTGGAACAAATAAATTATAGTAACAGATTGGCATATCTGCCAATGTTTCGAGATAAATTACCTCTGAGACTACAGAGGATTGACAAAACCCACAGACAATCATGGAAGATGAACCATTCAATGTTGGAGGATGAATTGTTGTAGATTCAAATGCTGATTGATTAGCAGATCCTCCAACATACTCAATACCAAAAGTATCTGCCCGGCCAAAACCACCAACATAACTATTGCTGCAGTTTAAATTTTTGTGTCTTTTTGGGTCCCTCAAATGCCATTCAGCCTCAGTTGCAGAGTACCCATGCCTCTCCTGTCTAGTACTGTCACCAGAATTTCTCTTGACCAGTCTAGATGCTTGATAGTTTTGTGGGCTCTGTTTAAAAACATTGTAATCCTGTGAACAAACAGAGAAGAAACGTAAATCCATACATTTTCATAGAGCACATCAACATCAGATAACCAGAAATTTGCAAGGATTTTTACATTAAATAAACAAATTTTACAGCAAAATTTTTTTAAAATAAATTAACTGAAATGCAACTTCCATAGACTTTTTGCAGTACAAAAGCAATAAGCAAGTAACCATTACATGAAACAAGCAACAATAAACAAAGCAACCATACATGAACAGAACACTCTTACAACAAGAATAACAGGGATGATCAATTCAAACAAAAACATGGGAAGAAATGCTTCCAGAATTGCACTTCTGGAAATTTTTTACCCTTAAATTTTGAATAAACTCTTAAAGAGAAATCACTTGACAAGATATCGCATAAAATTACATCGAACTAACTCTGAACCAAATTTAAGCATAAACAATTCTGTATAATGAATTATTATAGTTAATAGTCTATAACCATAATCTTGAAGTCAATAAAATTCATAGTTTCAATTAGCTCGGTATAAAAACATCAAAAAACCATAAAAGTCATGTTCTTACACTATTATCTCCATGTTCATTGCTGTCATTTTCTGAATCCTTCATATCACCAAATGAAGGAGGGCTATCAGGTCGCCCAGCTCTTAAAATACTTACTAGTGGAGAATCAGGATTTAGCTCCATACTGCATCCGTCTCCAGCAATGATTTCATGTTCTTTCCCAATACCATCATTTGGTGCACCACATCTCTCTGTAGATAAACGCTTCTGACCCCCGCTTTCACCAGAAAATTTTTGAAGTGCTTGATCTGACCCAATGTTTGCTAGAGAAAAAACCGATCGCCCACTGCTTGAATTATCCTCCAAGCCAGTTTTAAATGAATCCCTAGCAAATTTGATATTGTGATCCCTACTGAGTGATGGGCATTGTTCTGAAGTCCTTCCAATATCTACTTAGACCAAAAGCAAACAAAGTTACAGTTTTGATCTACGAAATTTAGAGAAAAGCAGTAGACACCATTGAACAAAAGATGAAAGGAGACGAAGGATTATACCAGAAGACGAGGGGAGCATATTAGAACAGAAAGTAGCATCCAAGTTTTTGTATATTGTCACAATACGTTCTATGAGAGGCATAGGTCGTAAATCTGCAAAAACTAATCCTTTTAACGAAAGTACTAAAGTTTCAAATAAACTCTGGGGACGTCAAGAGCAAAGATCAAAAACTTATTATAACCCGAGTCATTCAATCTTCATAAATTACAAAAGATACAAGTAGAACAAAGCATGTAAGGAAGACACCTTTTATCATCCGCGTAAAAGACCATACCTTGGTCAGTAAATCGCATATAACAAATAGGGCATTCTGGCTTCAGCAGGCAAGAACTGCAAGAAATTCATGTACCCATCTCAAAATTACAATTCAGCCCCATAACCCACACTGGGAACTGTCAAAAGTGCGCATAACAAAGGGGAAGATACGAACTTGCAGATAATGTGATTACAAGGTAGCAAAGACGGTCGCTCTAGCAAGTTTAAGCTGTAATAAACCAAAAAGGAAAGAGAAAAAAAAAAGAGAGAGAGACGGAATCAATATCAGAAAAGAACAATTAAACCCAATACAAAAGTAAAAGAGCGTTTCTAGAAATAAAGACATCCCGCAGGAGATAGTTATTCATTCCTGAACAGTAAAAACTCAAAGAAAATGACTGGCAACAAACCAAGTAGACAAAGAGCAAAGATGTGGACACAAACCAGGGAGGGCACTTGAGCTCAAGGCCCAGTTTCTGGAGGTTAAGAACCCAAGGATTAATAGACCTAGAACTCTGTTTTGCTGGATCCTCCATTACCAACGCCAAGCTCGCAAAGAAGCAACCGCAAAACAAAGAAAAGAGTTGGGTTTGATTTGCATACAAGGGGAAGGAGAGGTGGAGGGCTGGAAATGGGTTGTTTTAAAGGCAAAACTTTGGTGACAGGCGGTAGCTGTAACTTGGAAACGATGATTTTGAAGAAAGTGGAGGCGCGCAGAGTTTTAGGGAACTTCCCGCCATAAACCATTGGCTGTTCCGATGTTGTCCATGTGAGACTGTCTCTCTTATTTATCATCTCTGAATTTATAAGACTATGATTGACGTAAAGTTTTTAAGGTTTGGAATATTAATTAATAGAATTGAATTCGTAATAAAATGGAACATATCAACTTATAAGAAAATGAAATCTAATATAATGAAAAATTGCTTGAAAATAGTGAAATGATTTATAATATCGTCATCGTCGTCGTCATATCTCGTTCGAAATCTTGCAGTGAAGCAGCATTTGGAGAGGTCTAATAATACGGAACCTTATCCTTATATAATAAATGGGTTATTTCCGATAAATTCACATATAGATACAATAGGAAAATAGTGATACAGATTAACAGAAATAAATAAGTAAAACTGGCACGTAGAAAATTTAAATAAATAAAATTACAATATAATACAAAAGGACATGCTTGATGGTTAACCCTATCTGTTAGTACCTTACACCCTATAAGGACAGACTCTTTTTGTTGTTAGTCACGCTAGGAGTCTTCACTGAGCGACCCACTCGCAAAGGCATATCGGTTGGACTTTTTATGCGGTAAGGATGAAACATGAGGACTCTAAAGGGTATCGTTTACCCTTATCCTATCACGTCAGATTTTTCTAATTCTAACAACTGCCTCAGTGAGGGCCAACTCTGACATATCTTTTTTTATTGCTTCCCTCCAGGTCTTATAAGGCATTCATTTTCTCCTTTTGTAGCCACTAAAGTTTATTATCTCACAGTGTCGTATCGAAGTATCAGAGGGCATCCTGCGTATATGCCCAAACCACCTAAGCATTTTCTCTCTCTACTTGTCTACAATATTATTTACCTGTAGTCTAGCTCTTACTACCCGATTCCATACCCTAACTCTTATGGTAATGTTACACATCCACCTAAGCATACGCATTTTTGCTATCAATAACAGTCACGTGTGTTTAGGGTTAATAAGCCAACACTCTGTCCCATATAACATGATTGGCCGAATCACCATTTTATAGAACTTCTCTTTGAGTCTTATAGGGACCTTTTTATCACATAAACACCTGATGTACTCCACCATTTGATCCACTCAAATCTAATACAATGCAATATATCTTCATCGATATTACCATCTCTCTGAATGATGGATCTGAGATATTTAAAACTCGATTTCTGTGGTATGATGTCAGTGTCAATCGCTATCACCGACTCTTGTGCCATTTGGCTATCCGAAAATATATTGTAGTAAAATGTTGTTTAGAAAATGAATAGAATGAAATGTAATATATAATAAATGACTATTGTACCCAATATATTAAAATGGTTATTGGAAGAGGTTTAACTCTATGATTTTAAAACAGAAATCATGTCCAATTAAAAAGTCACGATTGACTGTGACAAATAATTTTTTATATATTTTATATTTTAAAATAATAAAAATTTTATTATTTTATTATTAATGAATATACAATTCATTATTAATTATATAAAATAATATTATTAATTATTTAATATATTTTAGTTTATTCTATTCTATTCTATTTTATGTGACTCATATCTAAAAATAATTTATTTATATTTTTATTTATATAGAAATATATACAAACAATTAAAGAATAATTTTTTTATATATTTAAAACACAACGTCGGCGTATCAAGGGCACTTGAGGTTGGGTGTTGTGGAATGGGTCTATTGGTCTAGAGTCAAAATTTGCAACTCCCACCTCATATCGAAACCGTAAAAAGATTATTCTTTTATTATCTACTGCTTTAATTATTATCTATTGCTGAAAAACGATTTGTTTAAAGTCATCGCAATACTTTCATAAATCGTTTTAATGACAATCAGACCCTATAAAACTTGAAATAACTTTTGTTTTAAGATAATATATGTAATTCAAGTAGCTCTGCTTTTCAATGATGATGATAAATTGATTTAAACCAAATAATGATAGCAAAGTCAGTAAATACTTTATTAATGTATTACACAAAGAGTTAAATAACATGTATTTATTACTAGTGTTGAGGAATAGAGGGAGATAGAGACTAGCAACTATAGATTCAAGTTAGAATACAATATAACATATGCAAATTTGTGTTTCTGAAAACTCTTCAATGTATTTCACATGTTCAATTGAAGGATCATTAATGATACAAAAAACCTAAGCATCAAGTTCTCTATGATGAATGTGAACTAAATAACTACAAGTTGCTGAGAGTGTAGGACAAAGACAATTAATTTTGCTACTTAAAATGTACCTTAAAGTAGTCCCATCAAAAGCATTACCAGTTTGTGGCATCTTATCCACAATGCCTAATAAGTCACAAATGCTTTATTTGCTATTAGACCCTTAACGAGGAAGAAAACTTTTCACAAGCATTTTTAATCCATATATCTGCAGAGGTGAGAATATAACAAATAGATATCAAATAAGTGATAGAGAAAATAAAGAATCGTGTCATATCCAAAACCCTTGATTAAAGTAAAAATCTACAGTATCAAACAATTTAGATGAGTCAAAAAGAATGCAAGTAAAACTAGCATAAATCATTATACCTACAAATTTTGTCTCACTACAAATATCAAGTATATGTCAAAGGAATCTGATTAAAGATGTTATGCCTATGCTAGCTATACTTTTTCACAACACAATAATGAGCATACCACAAGTTTATGTCAGATCTAGAGAACAATAAACAAAATATATATTCATCTTAAGACAAAAGCATAGCAGAGCACATTAAACAAAATAAGATGGGAATCTATCTTGTTAACAAAACCCAGGTACTACTCTTTCAAACGTGCTTCTGCTCCTATCCAAACTATTGAGCTTCCAATCCTATTGTTTTGCTTTCATTTTTCCCCTGATCCATCTCATTTCCATTATGATACATGAAGACTTAATATAGAAAACTCAAAGTTGAGAGGCTTCCAAAATTCAATGACTACTCCAGGAAGGTGTCACTTATATGGGTGCAACTGTCCCACCCATGACTAATAAGTCAGGGTGTGACTCTATCACACCTGACTTCGAATAAAAGAATCTTAGAAACGTTTCTGGACAGAGAGGCAGAGAGATTCAAAATTATCACGAGTTATATGGAGATAGAGTCATAGCCGTGACTTAGATAAGTCAGGGTTATGACTGAGAGTTTTATACAAAATAAAGGGTAACACCAAAAATATGCAACACTAAAACATACACAACTTCATTTATCTGCATTGATAATATTATAAAAGATCAATGTCAACATAAAACAAATTCATTTTCATTTAGTTCCCTCAATTCCATGGCTTCATAATAAATTCATTCACAAAATATACAAAATATCTGACAAAATGTACACATTGAGTAGAGGGAAAAGGACCTAATACCAAGTCATCAACACATACTACAATGTCTTCTATTCCTAAGAAGACATCATAAACTCCAACATTTTCTTTTGAATATTTACTGATGCACTAAGTGATGCCCTCACTTCATTAGGCCTACGAACAAGGAAAAGATAACTTTCATACAATTTTGATCTTTTCAATCCCAACTCTACCAAATGATTATATAGTTCTTCTTCCCAAATGGGAAGCAGTTTAACTAATAGTGAAGTAGATTTTATAATAGCTTCTGCAATTGTCTAAAGGTCATCTTTGATTACATCTTCACCATCATCTGCGCTATTTTTCCATTTCTGTGATGTTCCTAGGTTTGCATTTTGTTAATGAGCTGGCATTCCCATTGGATATTCAGTGCGATCACCATCCATCGTTACATTGTCTTCAAAACTTAAGTCATTTTAATGCAACATGTCATCATTTTCATCCATGGTGTTAGAAAACCCACTATCAACAGAAATTGTGCGCCTTCTTATCTCCTATGTTGTCTTAACATGCTCGCCAGTTGCTCTATCACATACGTAAATCTCTATCCTCTTCTTATAGTTATGAAAAGGCTTTTGTCTCCACTCAGCAGCTTTTGTTTTAACCTGTTACAAAAATAAGTTAATTAATCAACCAAATCACATCATATATCATATTTTCTTCTAAAAAAATAATAAACAAGTTCACCTGGATCAAGGTCTCCCACACTTTTGGCTCAGCATTCCATATATTTGTTAACGAACTCCATACAAATCCATTACCTCAATTTGAAAATAAACCAAAACACTTACTCCACTTGTTCTTATTAATCTTGTTCCAATTTTTAATTTTTTCCTTATCGATTCCTTTTTCTAGAAAATTTTCCTTTAGTTTAGCTTCAATTGTATTAAGTGCATATGTTGTGAACGTCCCACCAACATGATTGCCTTGTTGATGTTGGTGCAAGTATGCGTAAACCAAAACACCATCCATAACTTGATTCCAAAAACATGACTCTCTTTGGGGTGGCATTTTGTGAGTTACAAATTTAACTACAAAATCTAAAATTTATGTCAAAAGCATGCACAATATTGAAGCTTCAAATATTTCCAAATAATATAAAAGGCAAGAATAATGAATAAGCATTACAAAGACACAATTGCATATGAAAACATTAACAACACTAATAAATAGCGTCATATTTAGATACAAGTAGCCAATACATATTTTTAAAGCAATATAAAATCATGGAAAACATAAATTTATAGTGATGCGTCAATATCTATCCTAATGTATAATCAGCCCATATATGAGCAGCCATGTTATCTCTTATAATTTCTCCACTATGTGCATCATCTTCATTATCATTTTCATACCTATCTTGGTTATCATTTCCCCCTCCATTGTACTCTTCATTTAGAAATAGATCATTTGGATCTGCACCAATTAAGAAATTATGTATAATGACACAAGCCATTTTTTTAGTTTGAGTGCCACATGATGGTTTTGTGGTGGATGCTATAATTGAGACTATTTTTCAACACACCAAATGCCCTTTTGATAAGGTTATGCAATGATGAATGTCTATGATTGAATAATTCACGAGCATTTCATGGAGGATTCCTTAAACGTTCTTTCAAGTGATATCGTTCCCCTCTATACGGTGTAATAATTCCACTTCTCAATATGAATCCAACATCAATAAGATAGTATTTTTCCTATCATGAATAAAACTATGTCAAAATGCAATTTATGACATTTATAGTTAATAAGATTTGAGCCCTATTTTTACCTTGGGGAATTTTAAGTGGGAACTGCTTAGTTAGTGCACTTTTCATAATCTGTGAATCGGATGTTGTTCCTTCCCACCCAGCCAATACATACGTGAACTTCATATCAAAAGAACAAGCTCACAACACATTTTATGTTGGATGATCCTTTCTCCCATAAAATCTAGGAGGATCTAAGCAGGTATTTTCACACGGATATATGTACAATCAATTACACCAATACAGTCCTAAAATTGAAGTATATTATTCTCAAATATTATGTGTGTTTAATATAATTATACTTGGTTTGGGTGGGCCCGCACCATTGGGTTTTGTCCCCTTTAGTTCTAGGTTGTCTACTTCCCTTTTGTATCTCCCTGGGG
>JANVCQ010000004.1:18419466-18431218 GCA_025531925.1 Erythroxylum plowmanianum
ATGTCTGTCATGTTTCCTCACTAATAGTACAGGCGAAGAAAAAGGGAGATCCATTTAGGGTCTGTTTGGTTGAAAAGGATGGAATGTAACATACTTCTTTCGTTTGTTTGAGAGTTTCATAATGAAATGGAATTGAATCAAATGAGATGAGATAGAAGTGAAAGATTTCATGTTACGTTCCATTCCATCTTAAACAGTGAAAATAAAAAATCTTCGATTCGGAGGGTTTAGGATGGAACGTAAACTAATAAATACATACTATCTAATATACCCTCAATAATTCTTTTTAATACCAACTGCGACTAAGTCATAATATTAATATATTAAATAGAACATAATAATCTTTAATATAATACATTTTATTAAATAATTAATCAGAATATTTTATACTAGTAATAATAAATTCTATATATTTAATAATAAAATTAAAATTTTATATTTAAAAATAATTTATTTATATTTTTATTTATATAGAAATATATACAAACAATTAAAGAATATTTAAAATCACTGAGAACATAATAAAATAAAATTTAAAATAATGAAATTTATTAAATAATTAAAAATAATATTTTATATAATTAATAAAAATAAATAAAAACAAAATTTTTAATGAAAATAGAAAATATATTAAAAAATTATTCTTTAATTGTTTGTATATATTTCTATATAAATAAAAATATAAATAAATTATTTATATATATAAATCACATAGAATAAACTAAAATAAAATATATTAAATAATTGATAATAAAATTTTTATATAATTAATAATAAATTGTATATAATTAATAATAAAATAATAAAATTTTTATTAATGAAAATAAAAATATATAAAATTATTCTTTAATTGTTTATATATATTTTTATGTAAATAAAAATATAAATAAATATTTTTAAATATAAATAAAATAAAATAAAATAAAATATATTAAATAATTAATAATAAAATAATAAACTTTCTGCAACAATCATTTTAATATAAGGGGTATAATAGTCATTTATTATACATTTCATTCCATTCCATCTTTCTTTCAAACAATATTTTACTACATTATATTATGAACTCTTTTATCCCTCCCAAACAACCTTTTTACTATATTACATTCTATTCTATTATAAACCATTTCGTTCTGTTCCATTAGATTCCATTCCATTCCATTATATTAATTAACATCCAACCAAACAAGTCCTTAGTCTTGTTATTCCTTGTAGTCACAATGTTTTCCTATCTCATCCTTTTGAAGGTGAGGATAATGGTAAGGACGCATCTTCATCGTTCTAGATTATGACATTAAAGGAAATTTGTAAGCATAACTTTGACTCAGTGATAACCTTGAAGGTTCCATAATCAAATCTAAAAATTATGCCAACAATTTTTTTTGAAGTGATGGAGGTCGAGTACTGTCGTTTCATTATTGCTACTCTCAATTTAATGCTCAAAACTTGCCCCTTCCACTACACCTTCTTCAGGGCTGTTTCTATCGTTTTATAGGCTCGGGGCGAAATAAAAAAAATGGCCCTAATAAATTGAACGAAATAAAAGAAAGACCCTAATAAACCGGCAGTATACTTAAAGTTTACATGTTTGTATAAAACATAAATGACTCAATTTATAAGTGTACATACTGAACCAAATATTAAATGATCATAACATTTAATTTTCTTCTAGGAACGTGGCATCTTTACAAAATCTATGCAGTTGATAGGAAATGGGCTAGCATATATATGTTATTGAATGAGTGTTTCACCATCAGAAAGGGATGAGAATGGGGCCCCTTTTCAGTACTGAATGTATTAATAGCTCTGAAAGGAAGGACATGATAAATGCATCATTAATGGGCCTGCATGTTACTTAATTATTGGATTTGTGCTATTGTCTTGTGGGCAATTCTTTTGGAGCTTAATTATATGACTGATTAATATTTTTTTATTTATATCTCTAAAAAAAAGTTTTTACCATGAGATTAGGGGCCCCTCCTCATCATGGGCCCTGGGCAGGTGCCCTGCTGGCCCTTGCTCAGGGCCGGCACTGGTTTTTATGAATTGATGATGTTTCTATTTGTACATAAAAGTTCCTTATGCACCGCAAGTTGGCACAGAATGACGACAAAAACGTTTATTCTGGGAGTCGCTGGACGGGGTGTTTATACAAATCTCTATTACTGAGCAGATAATACTAAGAAGGAACTTTAATGGGCATATAGGGATGGACTCAGGCGGTTATACAGGCATTCATGGGGGCTTTAACTATGACACTAGAAATGTTAGTAGGGTTGATTTATTAGACATGGTCGTAGCTAATGAGTTAGTAATAGTAAATTCTTGTTTTAAAAAAAATGAAGCGCACTTGGTGACGTTTTAGAGTAGCACAACCAAGATGCAAATCGATTATCTCCTTGTTAGGAAAATTGCCCGATCATGATGTAAGGATTGCAAAGTACTTCCGACAGCTTGCCTATCAACCTAACATAAATTGTTAGTTTTTGATTTAGAAATTAAGGGATGGAGAGCACAACTATTTACCAAGCCATGTCGCAAAATCAGATGGGGGAGATTCAAAGGGGGCATGGTGGAACATTTTAGGACTCAGGTTATGAATAATGCACCATGGGATGTGAGTGGGGATGTGAATCGGATGTGGCAAGGAGTAGCCCCAATAGTGAGAGAGACCGCCACTAAACTCCTAGGAGTTTCTAAAAGACAGGGGAGGGGACAGACGAAATCTTGGTGGTGGTTAGACGAGGTACAGGGGATGATAAAGTCAAAAAAGAGAGCTTTTAAAGATCTTCTGGCAAGTGCTACAGAGGAGGATTGGATTATTAATAAAGTGAGGTATAAACTGGCAAAATAGAAGGCAAAGAAGCCTATCTCAGTAGCTAAAGGTGAAGCTTATGGGACTATGTACAGGGAGTTGGATACGATCGAAGGAGCATAAAGTATTTTCAAAATAGCGAGAGCTAGGGCATATGCGACGACGGATTTCAACCAAGTCTGTTGTATACGGGACGAAGCAGGACAGGTACTCACAAATGGGCAAGTCATCAAGTGGAGATGGAAGAGATACTTTTATGGTCTATATAACGAGGACATATTGGTCAACATCGAGCTAGGGAAACCTCTCGTGCTGGGACCATATATAAACGAGTCCTTATGGGAGAAGATAACAAGGGGAGAAATTATAAAGGCTTTGAGGGGGATGGGACGTAGAAGGGCAGTAGGACCGGATGACATCCCTATAGAGGTATGGAAGAAAATAGGAGCTGTCGGTATTGAGTGGTTAGTTCAGTTCTTTAATGTGATCCTCGAGTCAGCCAGAATGCCGGATGAATAGAGATTGAGTAGGTTAATCCCCTTGTACAAGGCCAAAGGAGACATTCAACAATGTCAAAACTATCGAGGCATCAAATTACTCAGTCATACCATGAAGTTATGGGAGAAGGTAATTGATAAGAGAATTTGGAGAGCTGCTTCTATCTCAGCCAATCAATTCGGATTTATGCCTGGTAGGTGGACGATAGAAACAATCCATCTACTTCAGAGATTGATGGAATGCTACCGAGAATGAAAGCGAGATCTGCATATAGTTTTGTCAATTTGGAGAAGGCGTACGGCAGGGTTCCTAGAGAACTCTTGTGGTGATGTTAGGAAGCAAAGGACATTCCTAGGATGTATATCAGGGTGATTAGGTATATGTATGAAGGATCCTTGACTAGCGTAAGAACAATAGGAGCGATGCGGAAGCGTTCTCTATTGGTGTTGGACTACACCAAGGCTCATCTTTAAGTCTTTTTCTATTCACAGTGGTATTAGATGAACTTATCAACCATATTTAAGGAGAGTTACCTTGGTGTATGTTATTTGCGGACGATATTGTCCTAGTAGATGAGACCAAAGAGGGGGGTCAATGCCAAGTTAGAACGTTGGAGAGCAGCGTTAGAATCGAAGGGTTTTAGAATGAGTAGGTCCAAGACAAAGTATTTAGAATGCAACTTTTTAGGTAACCAGATGGTACAAGGGGCGACGGTAACGATTGGCACTAACATCATACCACAGAAATCAAGTTTTAAATACCTCGGATCCATCATGCAGAGAGATGGTAACATAGATGACAATATATTACATCTTATTAGATCTGGGTGGACCAAATGATGGGGTGCTTCAGGTGTTTCATATGATAAAAAGGTCCCTATAAAACTCAAAGGGAAGTTATATGAAATGGTCATTAGGCCAACCATGTTATATGGGGCAGAGTGTTAACCTACCAGACGTAGCCATACGCATCAGTTGTTGGTAGCAAAAATGTGTATGCTTAGGTGGATGTGTGACATTACCATGAGGGATAGGGTACGGAATTAGGTAGTGAGGGCCAGACTCCAGGTTGCTAGTATTGCAGACAAGTTGTGAGAGAAAAGACTTAGGTGGTTAGGGCATATGCGTAGGATGCCCTCTGATGCGTCGGTACGAAGCGGTGAAAAAATAAACCTTAGTGGCTATAAGAGGAGGAAAGGAAGGCCTTACAAGACTCGTAGGAAAGTGATCAATAAAGATATGTTAGAGTTGGCTCTCACTGAGGCAGTTGCTAGAATTAGGAAAGTCTGGCGTGATAGGATAAGGGTAAATGACACCCATTAGAGTCCTCGCATCTGTTACTTAAATGATAGGAAGTACAACCCCATGTCTATTACACCTTTGCGAGTAGTAAGTTGTTGGTCAAGGCTTCAGGTCAGGCATAGTTAGGGGCAGACCAAAATCCTACCTTAAAATCATAGTGTTATTTCCTCAGGGTAGGTAAGTGTCGACTTCTAGAGCGACTAGCGACAACAAGAGCCAGTCTTTACAAAGGGGAAGGTAATAGCTAATCTGGCCAACCAGTAAGTATGTCCTTTTTGTCTTATAATGCAATTCTAGTTACTAAATTTTTATGCGTGCTAGTTCTTTAATTATTGCTTATGTTATTCTACATCATTTTTTACCTGTCACATCTGCATGTGGGTCTACCGGGAAACAACCTCTTTACTATGTAGGGATAAGGTTGCGTACTATAAGACCTCCCCAGATCCCACCTCACTGCGGGACTTCAGACTGGGTGTGATGGTGATGATGATGTTAAGTCCCTTTCTTGTGTCATTCCTCAATGACAGTCTTCAATGTTAACGACTGATAAGTTTGCATAATTGTTGAAGATGGGGTTAAGAAAACTGTAAAGGAGATATTAGAAGCCATAGACAATAAGAACAATTGAACCACCTTCAGAGGGATAGACGGGGATCATAAGAAGGAGTACAAGGACTTCAGGCTCATAGTTCAAGCCACTCCTAAACCCAAGCGTGGTCCATTGGACTTTTGTATATGAAAAATTGAACCCTCAGAACCCAGATCTTACCACATTGCTCGAGTTTGTAGTCCATTGCAGTAAGGATATTGATGCTCTCCTCACTCAGACTCAAGCTTAGACGTAAAATAGTACTATATAAAAGTGTGCTTTTTCGTTTTATCAAAAATAATAAAATTATATTATACATGTGCATGAAACTAAGTTGTAATATGGTGGGTAGCAAACTTGCGAATACCGATTTAGTATCATATTAGGCTCTGGTACGGTACTGTATCGGTATCGGTCAATATCGGATACGTTTTGGGTAATTTTTTAAATTTATAAAATAGTCCTTGAAATTTTTTAAAATTTGCAAAATAGTTTATTGGTATATTGTACAGTTGTACTATATACTTTACAAGTTTACGTCAACTCTGTTTCCAAAAATTATAATAATAAATAATAATCACAATTAATATGAAATAATAATAATTTTTAAATATTTCATATATAAATAATAACCACAAGTAATATGAAAAAAGGCAATTATTATTACACAAATATAAAATTAAGAATAATAAAAAATATTTAAAATATTAGAATAATATAATTTCATCATTTTAATAGATAATACTTACATCAAAACATCCAATAAAAAGAAAAATAAATATCTTTAACTATTACAATTTACAACAAGAGTTCATGACTAGGAAACAATCAAGTAGAAGTTAAAACTAAAACTAAAACATTTACAATTATATTACATATATAGAATTTAACATAAACATCAAATATAAGTAAAATTAAAAGAAGAGGAACAATAAAAACTTGGAACGAAATTGAATCGTCAACGAGAGGATACCTTCTATAACTGCACTGACCTCAGTTATCATTTAGTACAAAATCCTCATCATTAAGAGGAGCTTCATCATCATTATCTTCCAAGTCATTGACATCTACTAAATTCAGTCCTTCAGAAACCCCAATATGTCAAAAGGTCAATGTTATCAATAGAAATTGGATCAGTTGAACTACTTGTACTATTAAGACTCATAGTAAACAATAAAATTTAATTATTAAAAAATTATATCAAAATTAATAATGATAATAACATACCTTTCTCGAAGTTTTAAATTGTAACGAACAAAAACTAAGTCATTCAATCTCTTATGCTTCAATCTATTCCTTTTCTTAGAATGGATAAATTCAAATGTGCTCCAATTTCGTTCACAGCTTATTGCACTCACACATTTACTTAAAAACCAAATTGAAAACATTTTCAATTATGGAACTCCATTTTTGAATTGATCCCACTAAGAAATTGTAAGTCATAAGATAACAAAAGTAGCGTTATGAAAAAATAAAGTGATAATTAATTTTCAACAAATAAGAAAAAGGAAATAACTAATACCTAGAAAAAGTTTTCCTCTTTGTTGAATAGCAATTGACATTTCAAAACCCCCATAGGATAACTTTTAAAGCTCCATTTGTGAGCTTAAGAGATCTTGCATCATGTCAATACTAACAATTGTTGTAATAGTTAAAAGCATTCCTCTATTAACTTCGGCTTGCTTAGTAAGATCCAGTCTAAAATAGACACTAGGAATAAAAAATGACCTAGCTGCAAATAACGGAGAAGAAAGTCATTTTTCAATTCTTTCATTAATGATTGAAAGATATGGTGTGTACAAAAAAGGCCTATATTTCAGAATGGCCTTGATTGCTTCTGTCGCTTTCTCCATGATATCAAACATATAACCCATTGTTAGCTTTTCTTCACTATTAATGTAGCACCCCACTCCCGCAATGACCCAAACCTGACATTGTGGGTGATATCCGAGTCTGTGCACCACGAGGGTGGAGCGCTAAAGCACTCAATCATTCAGGAATCGGTAAAAACTTTTTTTTTGAACACAAACACAATATGCAGAAATCTATAACCAATTTAGGCCCTTTCACGAATACAATACACTTTAGTCATAATGCCTTTACATCACAACATAATTCATTTGTACAATAGTATTAGAATATACAATTTTATACAAAATAGAAAAAAAAACACAAATGCAGACGCGAATTGATCCCGATCTCTATCCTTTACTTGTATGCTGTAGGTATACTCCCCGTTAGCCTAACGGGGTATTCTTCTGATCCTGAAAAATAATTGCAAATTTTGGGTGAGTTTTGAGAACTCAATGAGTGACCATCATCAATGGCGCACCCAATCACATAACACATAATTCACATCATTTCACATTTCGCACTTCACATTCAATACAATTTAATCACTCATATAATGCATATGCAGTGCGCATGAGACTCGTTTTTCCATTTGTTACTTTGTTGTGACCGAGTGCCTAAATTATCCAATATAAGGCTCATTGATAACTGTCTCATATAGGGCTCATTAAACGTTGAGCTTGAGGTTCTGAATCACTTTTGAGCTCGAGGGTCTTTTTCACTCGTTGAGATTTAAGCTTTGATCGATGAAGAGATCTTTAGCTCTAATGGAAACTCTTTTCTTCCACTTCCTTTTTCTCTTCTTGAACAACTTCAAAATCTTTCTTGAAGACTAAGAAGAATTAAACCCTAGCTCAACTTTCTTCTTTTCTCTTAAACCACCAAACTATCTTTCTCTTTCTTTCTAATTTTCGTTATTCTCTTCTGCTTATCCTTCCCTTCATGTTTCTCTTCTTCATTTATAAGCAAGACAACACTTCTTCTTCCAATTATGCCTTTAATGATTGAGAATTGTCCCATTTGTCCTTCCATTTATGCCATGTGTCTTTTATACTTAAGTGTCTTGCCAACAGTACCCTTGAATATTCTAACATAACACCTTCTTCCAGAAAAATGTCCCCCATTGTCTTAAATTTCTAATGGCACCAAAATCATTCAATTCGATTCAATGATTCAAAAGATACATCTCAAACATTTTTGGACTACTCTTGTCCAAATCAGTATACTATGCACAACTTCTATCTAGAATTTAAACATCTTAGAAACTGAATTAGATTCCAATTTCTTTATACCATTTGTAGCTCCATGCCTCTAATTTACCATAAATCAGAAATTGTCTCATTTGGAATCCTACAGTCTAGATATACTCAAAATACTGAAGTATGTTTAGTGGAATAACACTAGTTCATATTACTGAAGAGCACACTCACTGTATCAGGCTCATGTTTTTCACTCAATATTTCTCAATTTATTTCAGATGGCTATGATTTTTTATTAAGATGTAGAGAAATGTCTTACGAGTCCAATGGTTCAAGAATTAAGTGAATTGAGTATCTAGAGAAGAAGTTATGGACAAAAGAATCCAATCTGGTTTTGTCCTCAATCATATTGAACCTATTGTGGGAAAATTACCATAACTTTTCCTATAGATATCGGATTAAGGTTTTCTTTGGATGGTTTGAAAGAGGACTTCAAGACAACTTTTATGAAGACTTTGAAGACAGATTCTATCTTCTAGAGGGTCAAAAAGGAGCAGAAGATAGGTATCGAATAAGTAGAAGACAGAAGATAGCAAAAGACAGACGACACGTCAGCAAAACACAGATGACATGTCAGCAAAACACAGATGACACGTCAGCAAAACACATATGACATATCAACAAAACACAGATGACACGTCATCACAGATGACATGTAAGCAAAACATAGATGACATGTCAGCAAAACACAGATGACACGTCAGCAAAACACAAATGACACGTTAGTAAAACACAGATAACACGTCAACAAAACATAGATGACACGTTATCACAGATGACACGTCAGCAAAACACAGAAGAAGCGAAAAGACAGAAGATACATCTTCCCTTATAAGGATCATAACTTTCAGCCTAGAAGTCCAAAAAGTCCATACTATATATCGTTGGAAAACTAAAGGAAAGATATACAACTTTTTAGAAGACATCTTTCTCTAATTTAACCTAGAACAAATCCAGAATTGCCCTCGAATTTAGAATACAAATTTTTCATTCATCCATTAGCGTACTGCACTCATTTCGCAACTTCATGACAATTTTTGAGATCTTTAAAGATAGAATTTAAATTTTATGTCTCCATAAGAAATGTAGCCATATGTTTCTGGTTTAAGCCAAATCAAGAATCATCTCGTTTGGATACCTAGAGAAAAAATTGTGGCTAAAAGACTGAAGCATACTCCAAGAATATTTTCCAGATCAACCACCTATTCTGTTTCACAATCTTTCCTTAACACAACTCATACTAAGATCACTCTTTCAACTCCCTCTACTTCTCATTTTCAATAAAATCACATTTAAAAACAATCATACTAGGAAGTTGTCAATGAATGCATGTACACTTATTTTTGTATGTGCAAAGATTCAAATTCACATGCATGTATGCTGACATGCTGCTGGGCATGAAATGCAAACTTTTTTCTAACTCTCACAATGCTATTCTCTCTATTATTGAAATCTAGGTTCTAACCCTTAATATGGGGACGGGGTGTTACAATTCTCCCCCTTTAATAAATTTCATCCCTGAAATTCTCAGCTGATTGATCAATACGGTAAAGGTATTAATTCCTCATATGCTTCTCCATTTCCTATATACTTCACCACTCAAATACTCTCTTCCAAATGACCACAGCTGATAACTCAATAGATCCTTGAATCACTCCTTCAGCTATCACACTATCTTGATTATTTCATTGGTATATTTCAGATTACTCACCAACTTTTACTTCGTACGCGGTCAATCTATCTTTGTCGATCATACCATTATTTCTTAACCTATTCACATATCACATATTATGATCTAAGACCTCTTTCACCAGTAACACTAACTCATAATAATTTTCATACAGACCAATTCATAATAGCTTAACTTATCCTTTCTCTAAATCTGGGGACACCTTACTAAGTTGGTGCTCACAAAAACACTTCATCTCTCCTTTAACAATTCGCTTCTCTTCAATCTCAATACATTCAACTATTATGTCCATTTCACTACATTCCCTAAATCCGGTGTTGATCCACCTAACTCATTTATCTTTCATAAGTCACTTTACTCTTATTTCAAATTCATCTCACTCATCACCAGCATCTCAAATCAATTCTGGTCCGTGATCATTTTTAGACACTCCTCATTTCAATGTAAGGGTGAACAACACCCTACTGTCTTACAATGCCTCATAGAGTATTTTAATGATGTCACTATGATAACAATTGTTATGCCTAAAATCAATTTTAATTATACCTCAATCTCATATTCCTATGAACTAAAAAATATAAGCTTTAAGGACACCCCCAATAGTTAGAACCTTTCCTTAACACAACTCATACTAAGATCACTCTTTCAACTCCCTCTACTTCTCATTTTCAATAAAACCACATTTAAAAACAATCATACCCAGAAGTTGTCAATGAATGCATGTACACTTATTTTTGTATGTGCAAAGATTCAAATTCACATGCATGTATGCTGACATGTTGCTGGGCATGAAATGCAAATTTTTTTCTAACTCTCACATTGTTATTCTCTCTATTGTTGAAATCTAGGTTCTAACCCTTAATATGAGGACGGGGTGTTACAATCAGCTAAGCGAAGCACCCTCACCAAAAGCTCACAAACTCGGATAATAAATTGGCATTGAGACCAAAATTCTCTAGCTTCCAGTATAATGTTACAAACCTCCACTCCAACATTAGGCTTAGCATACTGAGATGCAATCTAGTTATTACTTGTAAACATTTGTCTTAATTCTTTCTTCATCAAAACAAAAGACTAAAGTGATAAGAAATTTGTTGTAAATCTTATCATAACAGGACGACACATATTCCTACCATTGGCAAATTTCTTTGTCATCAAATTCAACACCCATGCACGATTATAAATGAACTTTGTCATCTTTTTAGCTTTTTACATACTATCATAAATAACAGGAAAATACTCAGGATCCCCTATATTTTCCAGCATTTGGTCAATACAATGTGCAACACAAGGGATCCCAAAAAAAGAATTATTTATATTCTGCAACCTTTTTCATGCTGCTTTATAAGCGGAATCATTGTCAATAATAAACTGAACAATAGTTTCTGACCCTACTTCATCAACAATTTCATCAGATATAGAAAACAAAGTCTCAGTATTTCTAATAAGGGCAGATGCATTAATAGATTTCAAAAACATAGAGCAGTTTGTAGAATAAACCAAAAAATTAATAATAGGCTCTTGTCTCCTATTTGCCCAAGCATCAGCCATGGTTGAACATCCATAAGTACCCCAATCCACTCTTCTTTCTATCAAATAACTTCTAATTTCATAAACAGAACAACTCAAAGATTTACCTCTTAAGTCATCAATCGAAGGACCATTATATCTATTGGCCCCCAATTTTTTTTATTTATTAAGCATGATTTAAATGAATTATGAGGTGTTGATGGATTAAATTTTGGA
>JANVCQ010000004.1:18457090-18475995 GCA_025531925.1 Erythroxylum plowmanianum
GTGAACTCAGCATTAAAAGCATAACAACGACTATGGAAGTTTATGCACATACAGAAGTAAAGAAAGTGACACACTTCGTAAGGAATTGCAATCTCAAATACAAACTACTCATCATATATTACCTTTAGCCTATATTTAAAAACATTTTTACATGCCTACTTTGAATTATTGAGTGCACTTAAAAGAACTATATAACTACTTTAAGGGACTAGCATCTTCACTCACGAGTTTGATGGAATCACCATGCCAAATTATATACTCAATGGGCTGCCTACAGAAGCTATTCATGTACTATGTACTAAAATTAGCTTGTCATCATATGACATCAATGAACAAGTTGTTATGGCCTTGAAAAGAGGTATGCGTTTCAACACAGACGAACGCAGACATTCGTCTGTGTTGAAACGTAGACAATAATGTCTGCATTTAACGCAAACGAAGGTCTGCGTTCAACGCAGACAACAATGTTTGCGTATAATGCAGACGAAGGTCTGCATTCAACGCAGACCTTCACAACATCTGTGTTGTAAAGGAGGATATTCGAGAAATTCCATAAAAAGTATACCAGAAAAAAAAAATTACATACCTGTGAGTTGCTCTTGAGAAGAATAACACTCTCTTGCGTATGAGAATAGTCCAAGTGTATGAGAACAAGCACGAAACATAATAGTCCAAAGAAAAGAAACAGAAGAGTCACTTTTGATATATGCGTAAGTGACGCAAATTTGGTCTACCCGAAAGAAAAGCTCCAAATTTTAGCTTTTGAAAAAGTTGTATTTTAGTTTTTAAAAAGCTATTTCTACTTCAAAAGTGCTTTTGATTTACAACAAACACTCATTTTTTCCTTAAAATAGCATTTGCGGTGGAAAAAAGTGCTTTTGGAGCCTCCAAAAGCTGAACCAAACAGGTATTTAAAGCCATTATAGGTTTAAATAGCTTTTTTTTCTCGCTTCTCAACCATGGCTAGTCAATCTTCATCCTCCTCTATACCCACATCTCTCCCGTCAATCCATAATCAAGTAAAAATCAAAGCTCGACTCCTCTAATTATCTCCTCTGGAAAAACACAAATGATGCCACTTCTCTGTGGACATCAATTAAATCATCACATAGATGATTCCGCAGTCTCTCCTCCCAAAGAACTTGACAACAAACCAAACCTAGCATTTACTGAATGGTTCATAAAAGATCAACTTGTATTGGGTTGGATCTTGATGACTTATATACACCCATGAAGGGTATAGTAGTCAAACCTCTTGAAATAACTACCAAAGGTAGTTATATGATGATAGTTATATGGAGGCTTTAAAAACAAACGATAGAGACATACATTTGAATGTACGTTTAAAGAGGCTTTTACTTCTTCGATACAATAAAGAGAAGAGTAGAAACAGAAAAATTCTCTGTAGTGAAACGTTTAAGCAAAGTTCTTTAATCGGTGGAACTACAACAAAAATTCAAGTATGTAATTTTTTATTTTATCTGCATATGAAACAATCATGTGTTTCACATGATCTTTACGATTATGTTTTATCATGTTTATTTTCTAACTCTGGTATCAGAGCAGGTTAAATTTTTTGTTTATGTTATATGCATGCGTAATATATATATATATGTGTGTGTGTGTGTTTGCGATATGTTTTTTTCCTTGCTATATCATATGTTTTGCACTTCTAGTTTTTGTTGCGTTTCTGGTTTTGTTGCTATAACATATGTCGTGCTTCATTTGTTTTTCTCATCTGTTTTGACTGTTGGGAAAATGAGTGCTGAAAGTCTTCAACAGTGACAAATGCATGGTCTTCCACAGTGAAACATAATTCTTATGAAAACGAAAAAAAAAGGAGAGTTTTATGTTTTTTTTTGTGTATGATTTTTTATGAATGGTCTTCAACAAGAATACAAGAAAACATTGTG
The DNA here is from genome assembly GCA_025531925.1 of Erythroxylum plowmanianum. Taxonomy (NCBI): domain Eukaryota; kingdom Viridiplantae; phylum Streptophyta; class Magnoliopsida; order Malpighiales; family Erythroxylaceae; genus Erythroxylum; species Erythroxylum plowmanianum. The sequence continues at coordinate 18,459,004 of JANVCQ010000004.1, forward strand.
GTTTTCGTTTCTTTTGGATGCTTTTATTTTCAAAAGCAAGAAAAGAAAAGTTTAAAAAAACTGCAGAAACCCGAAACGCAGCAGAGAAGAAGAAGAGGCTTCTTCTTGAATAACCATTCAATAATACATGTGCACAGTAGGAGGAAGAGGCACGTTGCTTCTTCACTTATTATACAACATATGCACCTTATTACCATTGAATATAAGTCTTTTACCAATAAAATATAATATTATAATGGATAAGACACCATGTGTATTTTCTAATTCTTTATGTAATTATAGTGTGTATATAATATACATATTATATATTGATGTTTAAATTAAATGTAACATTAAGAATTAGAAATAAGTTTTCTAATTTACCCAAACTAATTATTTTCATTAAATTAGTTTCAAATTAAAATAAAAACCAAACTAATTTGTTTAGTTAAAATAAATTTCTAAAATCAACAAAATTAGAAATGAGTTTTCTAATTGTATTTTTTTGTTGAATTAAAATTAGACATATGTTTTCTAATTAAAATCAAAACTAATTTGTTTAGTTGAAATTTAAAAAAAGGAACTTTATTAGAAATTAGTTTCTAATTAAACCAAGATAATTGATTAGTTCAATTATAAGTTAAATTAGAAATAAATTTCTAATTGATTAGATATTAAAAGCATATTTTGATTAGTTCAATAAATTGTTGATAAACAAATATAATAAAAATAATAAATTAAATTATTTCCATCTATGAGCATAAGTTCGCTTTGTGTTAGACAAAACAATTTGTTATTTTGTATACTCTTCTGATTCCTGAAAATTTGTTTTTCAAGAAAATGCCTATTATTAAGCAAACACATAAGCTTATTTGATGTGAGGCACAAAAGAGGCGAATTGGCAGTATGTATGTACAGTTAGTCAACATGCATTTATTGCCTGGAGATGGTCTAACACAACGTGTTATTGCAGTTAATAACATGATGCAAGAGTTATATTTTGGAGGTTGCCTAGCTTACGCAGATGTTGAAGTAAAATACATGACTTGGCTTGCGACATTACCTTAACCTCAAGGTGAACTATTACGAATGCTCTGGAATAATATGCCTAAGTAGAAGACTTATAATTTGTTAATGATGACATTTATTAAAAAGATGCATATAAGGGAGTTGATTAGAACTTTATATCCTATAGGTCTTCCAATGAAAATAGTAAGAGCTATTGTAAATCGAGCCTCGCGAACTATGTCACGCGAACTCGTGAACTCATTTTCGCGTAAGGTTCGTTACCTATAAACTGTTCGTAGATTGAAGCACAATTAATGCAATATGATGTTTTATAAGAACAAAGTCTTAATATTTATGTAATATGTTTACATGAATTTTATATAGGAATTCGTCTAGAGTAAAGTAATTAGGATTTGATTGTTGTATGAATGATGATTGAATACATTTGTGGACTTTTGATTTCATAAACAATTGTGATCGAATTATTTACTTTATAAACGATTAATGTGACATTAACGTGCATATATATTTCTTTCTTATTATAGAAACTTAGTGTTTCAAAAATAGCTACTGCTTTGAAGAATATTGTTGTTGAACTCGATAGGGGTGAGAAACTTAATGGTGACAATTACGAAATATGGAGTATGAAAATCCAATATGTACTGGAAGAGCAAGAGGCTATTGAGCCATTAAACCTAACCATGGACGTTCCTGAGGAGGGCACTACAGCTCAATATAGAAGGGACCGTGATACATATGAATTATGGAAAAAGAAGAACTCTTTAGCTCGTATCACGTTACTGAGTAGCATAGATAATGATATCATGCGTGAGTTCCGTAAATTTGAAACTGCAAAGGACATATGGTCTACATGGCTGCTCGTTTTGGAGGTGCTTCAATGACCAAAGTGAGGTCACTTATAATTAAGTTTGATACTTATAACCCAGATGATACAATGCAAAAGCATTTGAGGAAAATGTCCAGCATGGTAAGTGAGTTATGTGATGTTGGTCATGAGCTGTCTAATGAACAACAAGTGCAAACTATGATTCGTTCACTGCCTTAGAGTTGGGAGCATATAAAGATGCACCTAACTTATAATGAAAACATCAAGACAATGGAAGATGCTACGAGGCATCTTATCTTGGAGGAAGAGCCTCTTGAAGCCTCAAAGATGTCTTCTGAGGCATATGCAGTTAGTTCTAGCTCACATGGAGCTATAAACAAGAAACACAAGCATCATGGTGGATATAAATGGAAGAAGAATAAGAAATTCAACCACTCTCCTCAGGAATCCAAGAAGGCAAAATGGAACCAACGTGGAAAGGGAAAACGTCCCTTCAAAAAGAAAAACATGAAACATGTAAAGTACTATAATTATGTTAATAAAGGCCACTTTGCTCGAGATTGTACCGAGCTCAAGAAGGTACAACTTTATAGTACAAAAAATTGTTCTATGAATGTTTCTTATTTTGTTTTTCTAATCGAATCACATCTTTTGTGGATTGCAAACTCAGAAGCAACCAACCATACAGTGAAGGATTGTGATGCCTTCGTTGAGTTTCGTAAACTCCCACATGGTAGTCGATGGCTTTATATAGGTAATAATTCCAAAGCTACTGTACAAGGAATTGGCAGATGTAAATTGGACATTCGTGAAGGGCAACCCTTTATCCTACATGAAGTATTATTTGATCCACAGATTCGTAGGAATCTTTTATCTGCGTTGATGTTAGTTAAACTTTGTTTTAATATAAATTTCCACAGTGGTGGAATGCATTTGTATCTTGAATCTATTAATTATGGTCATGGTTTTTTATTGTATGGTTTTATTGTACTGAATGTATTAAAGGAAAATAATAATATTAGTTATTCATTATTTCCATTTAATAATTCCAACAATGATGCAACTTTGTGGCATACTAGACTATGTCATATTGGTCAAAATCAAATCAGCCGATTAGCTAAAGAAGGACTTTTAGGTAATCTAAGTCAAGTAGATCTCCCTATATGTGAGCATTGTTTAGCTGGTAAAATGATACAAAAACCATTTGGAAAGGGAACACGAGCTTTGTATCCATTGTAATTAATTCATTCTGACATCCGTGGTCCAATGAATATAAGGGCTAGACGTGGGGCAATTTATTTCATCACGTTCATAGATGACTATACTCGATATGGTTATGTCTATTTGATTTCTTATAAATCGGAAGCATTCGATTGTTTCATAAAATACATGAACTTGGTTGAGAATCAATTAGATAAGAAAATAAAAGCATTATGAATTGATCGTGGACAAGAACACTTGTCAGAAAAGTTAAAAAGGTAATTAACAATTCTTAGAACCTCACAACAAAATGGTGTCGCTGAAAGACGAAATAGGACGCTATTAGAAATGATTAGGTCCATGATGGCCCAAGCAAATTTACCAATCACCTTTTGGGGTGATGCATTGCTAACAGCCACCTATGTACTTAATCGTGTGCCCACAAAATTAGTTACTAGCACACCATATGAGTTGTGGACTGCTAGGAGATCTGATATATCAAGTCTTAGACTTTGGGGGTGTGCAACCTATATTCATGATCTCTCTCATAAACATGAGAAATTAGGGCCAAGAAGGAGAAAAGGTATTTTTATTAGATACTCAAAACACTCAAAAAGATACATGTTCATTAGTAAACAAGGTAATGGAGGTGTAATTGAATTTGAATCACGAGATGTAACATTCTTAGAGAATGTTTTTCCCAAGCAAGGCAAAATAGGTAAAGATCTATTATTATATGAGTCGATTGATCAGAATAATTCTATTATGAAGAATCAAGATGGGGAACTTCAACCAAGTGGGGGCAACTTCACATAAAGGTTCTCTATAATGACTGATCCGAGTATGAGCAATCAGATCAATCATAAATTTGTTTATGATGAACCTTGGTTAAGACGAAGTAATCGAGGGATAATTCCTCGACATCATTTTGAGATTGAAGGAGAAATTAATATGATTGTTTCGCAAGAGGAAAAAGAGTCAAGGAATGTAAATGAGGCTCTTACTGGCCCTGTTAGAAAAGAATGGATGAAAGCAATGACAGAAGAAATGGCTTCTTTAAGCTCAAATCAAGTACGGGACTTGGTTAAACTCCCTGAAGGGCGTAAAGCAATTGAAAACAAGTGAGTTCTCAAAATTAAGCGAAAAGCTGATGGCAATATTAAAAGATATAAGGCACTTCTTGTAGCAAAATGATACACACAATAGGAGGGAATTGATAACGAGGAATCTTTTTCACCTGTTGTGAAGTTTGCTACAATCCGTCTTATTCTGGCTATAGTAACCAGTATGGATCTTGAATTACATCAAATAGATGTAAAAAATGCTTTTCTCAATGGAGAATTAGATGAAGAAATCTATATGGAACAACTTGAAGGTTTCATCAAGGTAGGTCAAGAAAATAAAGTATGTTGATTATTAAAATCAATTTATAGCCTGAAGCGGTCTTCAAGACAATGGTATATTTGTTTTCATAACGTCGTCATTTCGTATGATTTTCAAATGATCGATGAAGACCATTGTGTGTATGTTAAAAGATTCAAAGATAAATTCGCGATTTTATCTTTATACGTGGATGATATATTGATTACTTGTAATGATTGTGTGTTTCTTATGCAAATCAAAGATTGGTTATCATCTGAATTTGAAATGAAAGACATGGGTGAAGCAGTATACATTATTGGAGTCAAGAATTCAAGAGATCGTTCGAAGATATTTTTATCGCTTTCACAAGCGATGTTGTAACATCCCATTACCTGTGGGAAGGTTAAAATAATAAATATAAGGGATTAAAGAGAGGCTTAGAAATGTTTCTTCATGCTCATGCATAATATACCATACACATATATATGAATAGTGAATTTATCTACACATGAAAATAAGTGTACATGCATTCATGAATAATTTCAGGTATAATTGGATTAATTTGTGAATTTTTGATAATTATGAATGTTTTTACATTGGAAATTTTACGATTAGTGAAATTGTGATATTTTTGAATTTTGATGAATTTAGAAATAATTTTGAAAATTTTGGAATTTTTATGGAAAATAGAAAAAATAGGAAAAAGAAATCAAAAGCATATTGGGGATAATTGGATTGTAAAGATGATAGTTATATTGTAAAGAGGAGAGCTAAATGGAGTTAGTTTCAAAATAAACTAAGTTAGAACTTAAGCATTAGAAAAGTGACAAGTGTCACTTAGTTAAGTTGTTTTTGTAATTTGTTAAAAGTAAGTTGAGTTATCTGAGAGTTGAAAAGGGGTTAGTGTTATTTCATAAGCTTCCATCTCTTTCGTAGCAACTTTCTCTGAAATTCTTCTCATACACAGAGTTTTCCATCAAACACTTCTAAGGGATTGCTTTGTTTTTCTTCATCATCCCACATTGCTATTTGTTTCATCTGTCCTAAAAAAAATCGAAACTGGACAATTTTCTCAATGGCGTACATGAATTGCTTGGAGTTTAGGGCTTTGAGATAATTGAAGATTGTGGAGTTTTCAACAAGTAGTAAATAAATCCTTTAGAGTTATGAGTTTATAAAATAAATTTGATGAATTAGTGCCATCTGCATGACCATGGAATTTTCATGTATATATATACATGGCTATTGTAAAAATGGAATGAAAATATAGATAAAGTGTTAGTTTAGTTTTGATGGATTTTAGTGATCAGGTGATGTGGAAATAAATTTTGGAGTTTGAAATAACAATAAAATGGTGTATGTAGTGTGTGTGTGTGTGTGTTTACGTGAGTTGGTGTTTTCCTTATAGATGATTAAAAAAAAGTGGTATTTGAGTTGAGGGGTAGTTGTAAAATGATGGTTTGAGGTGGGAATGACTGTTTAAATGGAAGTTGAGAAGAAGAATAGTGATTGAGAATGCAAGTTGAAAATGCAGAAAAGTAACAAAGTATAAATAAGATGAATATGAATTTTTGGTTTTTGATGATTTTGATTAAATTTGCATATTTTGGAGTAGCATGAATTTATGGTGAATGAGTTGATGGAAATGGAGTAGAAAAACTAAAAATAAAAATTTGAAATGTGGGTTTTTGAAAAATTGGAAGTCTGAATTTTGTGGGAATGAATAGTAACAGTATTGAATTTTCAAGCTGAAATTTTCATGAATTTTCTGTGTTTATATAGGCAGATTTTGATAAAATTGTCATCATGAAAGTTGTATATCTTTCTTTTAGCTTTCCATTGATATAAAGTATGAAATTTTTGAAAATTGGAGTTGAGAGATATGAGATTTAGAAGTCTGTGATGTTGCATGGGATGGGCATTCAGGACAGCTGCATTTTCCTCTTTTATGTAGTACTTTTGTACTAAGTTTTGTTGATGTACATATAGAAAATGTTGAAAGACACAATGTAGACTTTTGGTTTTGTGAAATGAAATGAGAAAAAAGTTGGTTTCAAAATATTGTGGTTTTTCTATTGATGCTTTATAAGTGAATTTTGATATGATGCCATGTGAAGTGATTGTAATGATCGAATGTAGCTCGCCTTATCATAGGTTATATACTGGAATGACCTCCGGGCGTTCCGGTGTGTACCCTGCGGTAAGAGGAAACTACAAATGTACATTCAAAGAATTCTTGAATGATTCCGTATGCAAGATTGCAAACTAATTGATAATCTTATTGCTAAAAATGAAGGCCTTAGTAAGAGAAATTGCCCGTCAATGCCACAAGAAAGGGAACAAATGAAGAATGTTCCCTACTCTAGTGCAGTTGGAAGTCTTATGTACGTAATGATGTGTACAAGACCAGATATTTATTACACTGTCGGGATGGTGAATAGATATCAATCAAATATAGGCCAAGCACATTGGAAAGCAGTAAAGAGAATATTGAGGTATCTAAAGGGAATCGTGGACTATGCATTATATTATCAAGGCAATGATCTATGTATACAAGGGTATACAGATGAAGAATGGGGAGGAGATTTAGACAAAAGAAAATCTACCTCAGGATATGTATTCGTACTAAACCATGGAGCAATATCATGGAAAAGTAAGAAACAATCTTGTGTTGCATTATCCACAATGGAAGTTGAATTTATAGCATTCTCAACTACAGTACAAGGGGTTGTGTGGCTTCATCGATTTTTATGCATTTGGGAGTCACTAAAAGTGAAATTAATCCAATGACCATCAACTGTGATAGTCAAGCTGCCATCGCTTAAACTAAAGACCCCAAATTTCATTGTAAGACAAAACACATAGATACTAAGTATAATTATATGAAAGATATAGTTGCATGAGGAGAAGTGAACATGAGATATATATCTACGTGAGATATGATAGCAAACCCTATGACAAAGCCAACTTCTAGAGATGTATACATTGGGCATGTAAAGTCACTAGGACTACGTAGATGTTGAAATGTACTGATAAACATTTCTCTATATATGTTCACTTAGTCGAATGTCATATCTTTGGATATACTGTATGTTGAAGATTATACATTGTGTATCATTTGATTCATGAATATATGTATTTGTGTATAAATATATTTTTTGGATGAATCATAAGTATATGAGACAGATTATAGATTGGCCTTCTCACACAGGAAATCTCCTCTAGTGTTTATGCTCGCTAGAGATGAGACATGTTTAAAGTTTATTATCTAGGTGATAATCGAGAGCGAGAAACTTAAACCATAAATGATGCAAAGAAATTGATTCAACGTGATGTTAATCACTATATCTGTCTCACGTTGCCAGATGTGAGTTCTGAACAAGTTTTTTTAGTAGATAAGTGAACTTAAGTTAAACATTGAGTATGTTTGAACTATCATCTGTACGGTATTTCTTGAATGAAAGATGTTCAAGTTAAACGAAATAAGTAAATACCGTAGCACATGACTCGTACCATGTGTGCACATCTAACCATAAAAAAGGGATTAATGTAAGTTGCAAGATCTCATCTTACATTGTGTGAGACCCTTGAGGTTAAGAAGAACCTCATCATATACCCCTATGACTCTTGTTTCATTCTTAAGAATTGAATTTAAGGTTTGCTACTTTAAGTTATTGCCAAAAGATCATGCAAGATGGGATCCTATGGAATAATTCTACGAAAGCAAATTAAATTTAATTCAAAAGAGAATTAAGAACAAAGGAAGGTCATTTAATTTAGATCATTGACTCACATGAAAAGTATTCATAGATGACCACCGTCTTTTTAGTAGAGAACTTGAATACAGTCATGACTCAAGAAATTAAATGAGATCAAAGGAAAAATGCAAATGTGAGATATGACCTAGGGTATAGCATACAATGTTTACTCAAGGACTCATAAGTCCCAGGTCAATTGGTTAAATCGAGATGTTATATGCTCCTAACAGATATATGACACTGTGCTCTCGTCGTATGCTAGTCACACCGATTATTGACTAAGTATGAGCACTGCAGAGTTTTGTTAAACCTATCATATGTGAGTGGGAGATCATGACTTATATACACCCATGGAGGGTATAGTAGTCAAACCTCTCGAAGTAACTACCAAAGGTAGTTATATGATGGTAGTTATATGGAGGCTTTAAAAACAAACGATAGAGACATACATTTGAATGTATGTTTGAAGAGGCTTTTACTTCTTCAATGCAATACAGAGAAGAGTAGAAACAAAAAAAATTCTCTGCAATGAAATGTTTAAGCAAAGTTTTTTAATCGGTGGAATTACAACAAAAATTCAAGTATGTACTTTTTTGTTTTATCTGCATATGAAACGATCCTGTGTTTCATACTTTGTGATTATGTTTTATTATGTTTATTTTCTAACAGATCTTAAGCTCTCTCTCTGAATTTGTCATCTCCCAGTTGTTTGTGTAACAACTGCCCATACTTCTTGGTCCCATCTCTAGAGTACATACGCGTCTACTTCTCGAGCTCAAATTTGTATAATAAAAAAGCTCTCCATGATTTAAACCGAGGTAGTGACACCATTACTGTCTACATAGATCGCGCAAAGCGATTGTTTGACCAGCTTGCTGCACTTGATGCCACTATATTCGAAGATGATCGTATTGATCACATCTTGCGTGGATTGGGTCCAGATTACATACCATTTACACGTAATATTGAAGCAAGGTTAGCCTCTATCTCTTTTGATGATCTCGTTGGTCTACTTATCTCGGAAGAAATCCAACTTAAAACTTCTAATGAAATTCTCAATCCTCCTGTTGTTGTTCATTATAATGCCTATCAAAACAACAGTGGTGGCACTCGAGGTCAGCCGAGGCCGCGAACATGGTGGTGTTAGTTACCATTTACATTCAGGTCGTGGACGTGGATTTCATAATCAAACTGAGAATTTCATACCAACTTGTTACAATTGTCGCGGCTAAGGACACACCTCCAAACAATGTCCAAGTCCCAAATACACCAACAACATTGCACATAACCCCAAACCAGCAGCCAAATACTCCTCCTCCCCATAAGCACACGCCAAACCATGGATTGCAGATACTGGAGCAACCCATCACTTGACTTCTGAACTGGAAAATCTGGGAATCCACTCCGAATACTTGGGCCTTAATGAAGTGACTCTCACAAATGGTAAAAGCTTACCTATTACTCATATTGGCTCTAATAATATCTCTCTCAATTCTCCAAGTTTGCTTTAAATAATATTCTTCATGTTCCAGAATCTAACACAAACTTGTTATCATTTTGGTAGTTTACCATTTCTAATCATGTCTCACTTGAATTCTTCCCTCATTTTTTTGTGATAAAGGATCTCACGATGAGACATCCACTCCACCAGGGATATACTAAGGATGGACTCTATTATCTTGCTCCAAATCATATCTCTCTAGCTTGCAATTTAGTTTCCTTTTCAACTTGGCATGCCAGATTAGGTCATGCTTGTTCAAAAACAATCAACAAAGTTTTATCATTGAATAAATTTTTGGTTTCTAATAAGAGAAGTACATCGTTGTGTGAGATATGTTGTGTTAGAAAATCACATAAATTGCCTTTTTAAGATTCGAGTTATTTTGCTACTGAGCCATTATAATTAATTTGTTCTGGTTTATGGGGCCCTGCTCCGATTCCTTCAACTGATGGCTACCTATGTTATGTTCTTTTCTTTGGTCATTATACTAAGTACACTTGGATTTACTTTCTTCGTAAAAAATCTGATGTTTTCAATTGCTTTGTTAAATTTCGAGCTACTGTTGAAATTTTTTTTGGTAAATCCATCAAACAATTTCAATCAGATTAAGGAGGGGAATTTCAAGCTCTGAAATGTTATCTAGCTGACAATGCTATTATTCAAAGAAGCTTATGTCCACACACACCTGAACAAAATGGTTGTGCTGAACGAAAACACCAACACATCACCGAAACTGGTCGAGCCTACTTATATCATGCAGCAATACCACCAAAATATTGGGATCATGCTTTTGCAACTGTTGTTTACACAATAAATCGCTTACCTACCCCAAAGTTAAACCACAAATCCCCTTACCAATTCCTTTTTCAACGTAACTTAGCATACAAATCCCTTCGTGTTTTTGGTTGTTGATGTTATCCATAGCTTCGACCTTATACTAAAAACAAACTTGAACCTCGTTTTTTTAAATGTGTATTTCTTGGTTATAGTCTCCTTCACAAAGGTTATAAATGTTTGTCGTTATCCACTAACCAAATATTCTATCCATGCCATGTCTTGTTTGATGAACAGGTTTTTCTGTTCAAGGAATGTGATGTGAAACCTTCAGTTCTTGGTCCACCACCATCACCAATTCCCATTCTCTCACTTGTATAACCACATCTACCACAACCTACGTCAATCGAACCAAGTTACACTCATGCCCTGCCACAAATTCATCCCTTAATATTTCCAGAGTCAAATAAATTTGTCCACTTCTGTAACCCAAATCCTCAAAACACTCACCCTATGGTAACCAAAGCCAAAATTGGAAATTTAAAACCCAAAAGTTATAACATAACTTCAACTGTGCTCACCACCCCCACAACGTATCAAGAAGCAACAAAATAATCAGTTTAGTGGAAAGTAATGTCAGAAGAAATTGATGTCTTAATGGCTAGTGGGACATAGGATTTAATACCAAGATCAAAAGCTACAAATGTGATAGGTTACAAATGGGTATATCGCATAAAGACAAAACTCGATGATCCATTGATCACCACAAGGCCTGACTTATCACTAAAGGGTTCCACCAAAGACCAAGTGTGGATTATTCAGAAACTTTCAGTCCTGTTATCAAACCCGCAATGGTTTGACTCATCCTCTTAATTGTTGTCAACCAAAAATGGCCTATACGTCAACTTGATATATCAAATGCCTTCTTGCATAGGTCACTTAAAGAATCGGTATATATGGAACAACCTCCATGTTTTATTGATCAAACCAAACCACAACATGTGTGTTCCCTAAAGAAGTCATTATATGGTTTGGAACAAGCTCCACAAACTTGGTATTTTTGTCTCACATACATATTACAAAAATTTAACCTCAAAGAGTCAAAGGTAGATAAGTCTCTATTCATCTATACCTCCTGAAGAAATAATGCTTATTGTCTTGTGTATGTTGATGATTTGATTTTGACAGGCTCTACATCTCATCTTCTTCAAGAAATCACTCATTATCTTAGGTCAGTTGTTGCTATTAAAGATTTGGGCCCTCTCATATTTTTTCTTGGTGTTGAAGTTATATGGACACCAAATGGATTACATCTCTCTTAATCTAAATACATATAGGATCTTTTACGATATATAAATATGCATGAAGCAAGCCCTGTGTCCATGCCTTCCTCTCCACAAGGCACCTTACCTTTGCACGCATCTGACAACTTCGAAGATCCTACATTGTTTCGATAAGTAGTGGGCACACTACAATACTTAGCTCTTACACGACCTGATATCACCATGGCAGTTAACAAGATAGCCCAGTTTATGCACTTGCCCTCGATAAACTATTGGCAAGCTGTTAAACGAATACTTTGGTACTTATAGGGAACAATAGATCATGGTCTCCTCATTCAACCTTCAAGCACTCCACTTTTTGCTTTCTTTGATGCAGATTGGGGTGGTAACAAAACTGATCGCAAAACTACCTCCGCTTATGCAATTTACCATGGCATCAATCTCATCTCTTGGTCCTCAAAGAAGTAAAACACAGTTGCTCAATCAAGTATAGATTCAGAATATCGAGCTCTAGCTTCCGCAGCTTCCTAAGTATAATGGTTACGATGTCTTTTGCAAGAACTTCACCAACAGTTTCCTTCTGTTCCACACATTTGGTGTGATAACGTCTCAGCCACATATATTGCAGCTAATCCAATATTCTAGTCTCACTCTAAGCACTTTCAACTTGATTTTCACTTCATCAGAGATCAAGTTCACAAGAAAATTTTACGTGTATCGTACATTCCCACTGCTGATCAAGTAGCTGATATCCTCATAAAACCATTATCCAAATAACAATTTCTTTACTTGAAAGGGGTGTTACAGAAGTGGAAAAATCTGTTTAGTCCATATCTATCACAAAGTTAAAGGAATTTAATCTTATCATGTTATTGTAGCAATCTTATAGATATGGGGATTTACTTTGATCACATTTGTGATTGTATCTTGTATTTAAATATCAATGAAAAGCCAGCAAAATGTGAGTCTGTAATTCCAAACCATTTCACCCTTCTTTATAGATGTATTGTTGAAGTGCCATCGAACTCAACTGGAAATCTTAGTTGCTCTGAAAGTCGATTTTCCTGAATATCTTAAGGTAGACAATAATATTTCATTTTCTAATTTGGCTGAGGTATTTCTAAATTTAAGATGCAAAATCTTACTTGTCATAGTCCTATTCCTGTGGATGAATGCAATTGCAAAGTTTGTGTGAAGACGAATGACTTTTACAATGCTTGTATATGTCTTGTATGTTCAAAGTTTGACACGGCATCTAAGACATTTAGTTGGATTGGTTGTGATGTTTGCCTTCACTGATGCCATGCTGAATGTGTTTTGCGAGAATCTTATATTCGAAATGGAAGAAGTGTGACCCGGGCACAAGGAACTATTGAGATGTAGTCCCATTGTATTGCCTGTGATCATCCCTCTGAGATGTTTGGCTTTGTGATGGAGGTCATCCAGAACTTCGCAAAGGAGTGGACAACAAAAACATTTTTGTAATAAACTTCAGTATGTGAAAAGAATTCTTAGTGGTAACAAAGATGTGAAAGGCAGGCAACTGCATGAATTTGCATATTAGATGCTGACTAAATTGACTGCTAAGGCTAATCTTCCTGATGTCTACACTTATATTAAAGCCTTCTTGACTAGTAAATCATTTGATTTCTTCATACTTGTAAATAAAATTTAGGATTAAATATTATAAGACCTTATATTATATTAGTGTCTTTAATAAAAACCCCTTGTGCAATGAAAATAATTTCAAGGACTATATACTTTGACAATTTTTGAAATAGATTCACTTTTTAATATTTCTTTTTACGATAATTTTTGTTAAATACTGTGATGAAGGAATAATATTGAAAAACTAAAGGGAGTAGTAGTTTCGCAAACTTTTCAATCTTACCGTGGACGTCTTTAACACAAACGAAAACAAAAGCAATGAAAAATGGAATAATAAAAAGCACTAGAAATTTGGTAACGTAGTTCGGCACACCTTGTCTACATCTTCGGAGCCCTCACCTAACTTGATACTTTCACCGAAGTACAATAGATTTACTCAAGGTTTTACTGAGTCAACACCACTCAACCCTTGACACTATCTCTCAACCTCACTTCCCGTAAAAGAATTTCACACACAATAACACGACCAACTCGTGTTAACCTCGTCAAAGGATTTTTCTAAACAACTTTTAATTAAAAGACAATTAATAAAAAAAACTCAAGTGATGAATCAAGTAAGAATAAAAACAGAATACACTTGAGACAAAAAAGAAGGCAATTTCCCAACCTGTTCAGCTCCTCCGTAATAGATTTGAAAATTTGTTCCCCAGTTAGACTGATCCACGGCAACTCCAGAATCAAACTATTGCTGCTCAACCAAAAATAATAAGTCTTCATTCAACCAAAAATTAATTCACCAAATATGTCCAACCCAAAACCCACTCACAACTTGCACCAAATCACACCAAAACTTCCAATCGTGCTCCACTACTTCGTGCATGGTTTTGTACTTTATCAACTGCTTCTTGATTGCTTGCATGCTCCCAAAGTCCATCAGAAGCAAATATAACAAATTGGTAATGTGCCTGCAACTGGTGCACTGAGATTGGTGATTTTGCCTTCACATTTGCCTTTTTAAAAGGTTATTGGAGCACAAACTTGGCATATATGTCCCACTGTTTTAAATCACTGTGTATATATGAAAACATAACACCCATACCACATAAACTGCGTTTTTCAAGTATGTAAATAACGACCCCTGTACTATTGATTGTAAGACTCCCACGCAGGATACACTTCTTTTATTGATAGAGACATATACGATATTTACTAGCAAGAGCCCTTTGCCAACACGCAACAACCACTTCGCTATTTCTTCTAACCACAAAATCCACAAAAACCAGCAGTAAAACAATTCCAATACCAACATGATAATAGACTTCAAAATAGTGTAGGATTCTTTCACAACTATAAATGTAACAGCCACATCTTTTTGAATCCCACTACAATTAATATCTTATATGTCCAATTAATAAATAAGATGGCAAAACAAAATAAAAGATATATACTATATATCTTAACAAGTATTTATCACCATTTGATGATATCTATATAAATGGATATGGTATAAAGAAGTAAAGTACTATCTAATTAAATAATTAATCTGAATATGTTGAATCGTACCTATTATGTCCTACATCTTAGTTATTCCCATTCCTTAGGTTGGCTTACGTACTTTATGTCATGGTTGAAACATGTAGCATTTCCTTATCATGCTTAATAGATGTACCTATTTTTCAATGTTGTACTCCTTTTCTAATTGCAGAAAGTGAGTCTTCCAAGTTTGGTAGTTCTTATGTGTTCTTGGCGAAGGAATAAGGTAATGGAAGGAATGCACGGAGTGTTGGACATAGCCAGGATAGCATATGGCTTAAGTCTTCTCATATTGAAAAAACACTTCAATTGGAAAGATCACCTATCCTACTTCCTAGCTTCAATGCCAACTCGAATGACAAATGCACTGCAGAGATGGAGCTACAGATAAGTGCAAGAAAAGAACATGTTTTTGATAAACTAGAGACCATTGCGAGAATGAAACAGGTTGAAGCAAACATGTTCAGAGCGCATCTGATGAACCCATTTTTGATGAGGTGGAGTGTAATGCATAACGGTACCTTAGTTACATGTCTCGGATCGAACATAAAAGGGAAAAAATGAAAAAAAAATACAGAAATACCTTATTTTGATCTTTGTAACTTCAAACTAGCTTTCCAAAGCCAAAACGAACATGAATCCACTGCCGCCTTCACGAGAACTCCTCTACAGGATACGAATAAGGTCTTTCTACAATTTTTTCAAAACGTAAGCTATCTTAACGAGTCAGAGAATCTTTGTGCTTACAATTGATTATATGAGCAACTGCAAGAGACCTTAACCTTTATATATAGCATTTATATTGGGCTTCTCCATCACAAAATCGATATGGGTCCGATCCACACTGATTGAGATCCATTTTTCACACAAACATTAACCCATTGATTTAGATTATTTATTGGGTCACTTTATTATCTTTATCTAGATCAAATTATGTAACTTAACTGATAAGTTATTTAAAAATCAAAAAACGCAATTAATAGTTGTTTAACTTAATAAGAAAGGACAAAATAGTTGTTTAACTTAATGAGAAAGGACAAATTGTCTAACATTCTCCCCTTGGACAAGCATTATTTGCAGTTTTGACTCAAGTTTAAAAAATAGTTTAAAAATTCGGTTAAGCCACGCTACTGTATTAGTCGACTAGGTTTTAAAAACAAAACATTTAATCCAAAGATAACTAAAGTCTATCATTTCGTCCTACAAGATGCTAAACTGCATTAGAGAAATCATGTTTTCTCTCACTAAATGCTAAATAGTATTACAGAAAATTTGTTTTCTCTCACTAAATGCTAAACAGCATTAGAGAAAACCTTTATGTTCTCTAATTGAATGATAAACTGCATTAGAGAACCTTTATGGGATTAAAAACTTATATCCCCCTATGTCATGTCAAACTTAATGGATATCTGTTTAAAGCAGTATGCGTCTAAATGACATAGATACAAGATCAATCTATATAGATGCCCAATGACTTTTAAATGCTTAAGATCGCTAAAAATCTTAAGACTTTTATATGTATTATGGCAATATACAATAACATGTATTACCGAGGATAAATGATGATCATCTTTATTGATGAATCATCATATTGTCATAATATGTAGCACCCAACTCCCACAATGATCTGATCCCGACATCGTGGGTGATATTCGAGTCCGTGTCCCGCGAGAATGGCGTACTAAAGCACTCAATCATTCAAAAATCGTTATAAAACTTTTTCTTTTGAACACAAACACAATATGCGGAAATCTATAACCAATTAAGGCCCTTTCACAAATACAATACACTTTAGTCATAATGCCTTTACATTACAATATAAATCATTTATACAGTAGTTTTAGAATATACAATTTTATACAAAATAGAAAAAAACACAAATGTAGACGCGAACTCATCCCGACCTTTATCCTTCGCTTGTATGTTATAGGTATACTCCCGTTGGCCTAACGGGGTATTCTTCTGATCCTGAAAAATAATTGTAAATTTTGGGTGAATTTTGCGAACTCAATGAGTGACCATCGTCAATGACTCACCTAATCACATAACACATAATTCATATCATTTCACATTTTGCACTTCACATTCAATACAATTTAATCACTCATATAATGCATATGCAGTGCACATGAGACTCAC
>JANVCQ010000004.1:18513632-18524288 GCA_025531925.1 Erythroxylum plowmanianum
GCGTTCGCAAAAATCTACTCTTTATATTTTCTATTTAGAAGTTATATTTTTATGTGTTATACAACCCGATGGATATCTAAAAACTCGAACAACCCAATAGATTTAGATATGGGTAGTAAATCGTAAAAATCGATGGATATGGATATGGATATGGGTAGAGTCATAAAAAATGGATATGGATATGGGTAGAGTAAAACTCGAACTGCACCCTATCCATTGTCATCCCTACTCATCTATATAGTTGCTTAATACGAATCAAAATGTGCTAGCTGCTGATAATCGCAAAACTTTGAAAGAGTTGGAGAAGGCAGCGATGGTATACTGGACGGCCAAGGGGTTGATTGCCTCTTTAGGTAATATCGAACATTTTATTTATTCTTCTCATGTAAATTCTTGAGCTGTTGCTTCACTTGTGGTAAATTCTAGACTTTTGTTTACCAAATCCCATTGTACTTCTAATTATTCCTACTCTTGATCATGGGCCGGGCCTTGTAAATTTAAAAATAATATTATTTTATTTAAAAATTTTTGACTTCAGGTTAGACAAGTCAAGTCTAAACTTGAGCTCGGTCTAAAGCTTACTCAATTAAGACCAAGTAAAATTAAACTGGTCTAAGTTGGATAGGACAAATGTTCTCATTCTTAATTATTTTTTCTTCTTAAAAAATAAAGCAATTTGAGTCGGAATGGTGTTATGACATATTTAGAGTGCAATAAATCCCTTTTAGTAAAAACAAATCTTATATTTAAGATAAATTTGCTTTAAACCCTTTTCTTCATTTATTATATTAATTAATATCTGACAATCAATATGCGTATTTGTGGTATAATTAATTAAAGTCATTTTTATTTTATATATGATTGTTCAATTAACTAGTTTATAAAATAAAATTCATAAAATAATTACATTTGATAAATAAAATATGATTAGATCATAATTATGAGATCCATATTACTTTAATATATAATTCATAGGTCATCTCTAATTATTGGTTTATTAAGACTTAATATTAATAAAGTAGAAGATTAACACTATAACGTCGAACTCTTTGAGCCCTTTTGTATTAGTCTGTACTTAAAGATACTACCGTATTGATAGTTGTATATGAGTTCAAAAATATATTTGAATTCTTTCGGTATATATGCTAGTGATATATAATGTTATATGCCTTTACATGAACTTAAAGTTCATCGACATGCAAAATCTTGGAGATTTCTGACATATAAGTTTCTAAATGTATAAAACCAAGTCCATTGGATGGATATGGCCGTGGAGGCCAATTTAAACGTGTTCTAATGCCTTAGAAGTGATTATATATGATTTATAAATTTATGGGACACTTAGAAAGCTTAATAAAAAAAAGTTGATGTACATAAAGACTTATTTGCAAGTTGTTACAAGTTAAGGGACTGTAATTTTTCAATTCTTGGGGGGTCGACATGTAATTTTATAAAGTTAAGGGGCTTAATAATAATTTTTAAAAGTTTGGGGACCAAAGTGAAAATAAAAGTTTTGATTATTCTCAAATTTTGGGCTTAATTGCAAATTTAGGAAAAGTTTGGAGGGTGTAATGGTAATTTCACATAAACTAAGGGCAAAAAGGTAATTTCACAATATTTGGTCAAAGAGAAGCCAACATTCTAAACCCTTCTTCCTTGTGCACCCTGCCATTAAATATTAAAAGCACTTTGTTTTAATTGGAAGAAAGGAGAAGAAAGGAGAAGAGAGGAGGAGAAGAACACCATTTGACTATCACCAAAAGTCTACCATTTTTTTGATTCTCCAATCAAACCAAGGTATTCTTAGTTAATTTGAGATCAAGGAACTCAAATCTATCATTAGATTTGAGAAATTCTCAAAGTATTTTAAGATATCACGAAAGATAGTTTAGTAAATTTTATCTCATCTCTCTCTACATAATGATTTTGAGTTTGGTGTTAAGATATATTGTTCTCCATGCTTAAATATGCATAAAATATGGTTTAAATGAATGAAATGAGTCATGGAGAAGTCTCCTTAAGCTAAAATAGAGATGCCCTCTTTTTTGGTGAAAGTTTGTGAAATTTTGAATGTCATTTAAAATTGATGGTTTAAATGAATTATATGGTGTTAATTGTATATGTATAATGTAACTTGATGATGAAAAATAAAGAGGTGTATATTGGATAAGGCTTGGCCGAAATGACGAGGAAGAAATGGACTAATGTAATGAGTTGTATAATTGCGATGAATATTACTTAAACAAAGATAATTGGATTGAATGGAGTGGTGAACTGTGTTATTGTTGGAAATGCTTGTTATATAACAAGATAGGAGCATGAATTAATATGATAAAGTCTTAAAAATGTGACTTGAAAGTCATGCACATTAGGTGTTTGATAAAATGCCTATGTGAACTTGGTTTAGGATTTAACGATTTGTAATGATATACATTGGAAAGAGGCTTTCATGTTTACTTAGAGTAAACTTGAATTGTTGCTTAGATTGATGAGTAAGGACCTAATGTGCTTGGATAAAAATGTGCTTAATTATGCTTTGAAATGTGTAGGTATTAGATCAAAGGCATTAAATGCCTTGAAAAACACAAAAGAAAGCTTATGTGAATAATAAGGAAAGCAGCCATGTGAGAAGCTTAATGGTCGAATCATATAGCTTAAAGATATTGATATTGTGTTTTATACACTTATACGGTGGCGTATAAATATGAGATATATGTTTTAGTAGTAAATACATTGTATATTTGTAAGTATAAAGGCTCAAGAGTTGTAGATCAAGAAGCTCATATTGAGGATTGTTGAAATCAAAGGAGTGCACACCTTCTTTTAAGATGAGTTGGGGAAACCATATCTCTCAAATGAGACTAAGACATCCTAAGACATGCATGATAATTTGTATGAAAATTTTAAACCTAGGTAATGTATAGTATAATTGAATCTCAAATAGATGCTAGTATATTTGTGTATTTTATAAATGACATTATTTTGAATAATTCTTTGCACTTGGAGTGCAATTGACGTTTTTATTAGTATTTTGATAAATGATATTGTTTTCAACAAACTTGCATTTGAAGTGCAAAGGATAATATTTTATTTTTTAAAACTACATTTTTGAACAACTTTGCACTTGAAGTGTAAAAGATGAGTTTTATTGCATGAAATAGTATTTTTGAACTTTCATATGCATAATCGAGTCATGTATGCTACGTGTATGTGTTCTCTTTTGGCTTAGAGCCATGGCAAGGTTCCATTTTATCGGTTAGATTGATAAATAAAAACATGGTGCCTTCTTGATTTTAATATTTAATATTTGTATATGATTTTTGTGATTGGTGAGGTAACGATTGACCATTCGCGTGCTATACACAACAGATTAAGTGACCCTTGTACCTTTAACGCTGGTACATAAAAGTCGAGTCCTCATATTGACATCTTTCTATGAGACTTGCGGGTGATTGCACATCTAGAGGTGTCATGACCCGGTGCCACATCGGGCACATGACAACTACTACATACCCAGGCTAAGGACATTCATGGTATCCTTAATCTGAATATGCAAGTCTAACTAAATATATTTTTTAAAAAAATAAACAACACAATGACTGTATTTTAAAAATCCCAAAACTCAATCAAAATACTTGCAAATAAGTTTTAAACGTACTTCTATATTCACATTAAAATTCTACCACAACTTCTGGACTTTTAAGTCCACTCAAAATCAATCTCAACGACAGTACCAAAGGTTCATACATAAGATCTTTAACAAATAACATGACAGTCAAAAGTTAATTTATAAAATCATAAATCATATCAACATAACCAACCTAATAAAAAACAATTCATGAGCCACTATACAACAAAAGTACAAAATAGAGACTACCCACATGCAATAATGCCCTGAAAATGTTAAAAGACCGCATGATCCATTTAAAGCTTCAAGCTCACCAAATTAACCTGCATGGTTGGAAAGTAGAGGGGGTGAATACACTATGTACTCAATGAGCAAGAAAAACATATATTGCAAATAGAACTCGATACACATCAAGACGTCTAGATAACTTAAGGATGGGTTTTTCATGTATCTAGTATTACACATAACCACCAATGAAGTGAACATACATGACATATAATCACATAGGCCTAGCTAATGGCTCAATATATATTGGTTAGGAATCACAAAGGCCTAGCCTATAAATCACTCATCTGGTGAATATAGGTTCTAGTTCTAGTACATAAAAGCAAAAAAGCATCATATGTATAAATCAAATCTCATCAGAAAATAAATCTTAGAAACAATCATGTGTGTCATCACTAGTCGGCCAAACTAGTGTGAACACCCACCGATTCCCAGTGTAGGCTCAACTTTTGTCTGTGGTAAGTCCGAACTACAGTCTACAAGAGCATCAAGACCCTAGGTGATGATCTCATCAGTGACTAGATCTCTAGGTGTGAAATCACCCGCAAGTCCAATAAAAAGTTGTCGGTATGGAGACTCGACTTTTATATACCAGTGTCAACGGTATAGAGGTCGCTTAATCTGTTGTGCCTAGCACACGATTGGCTAATCGTTACCTTACTAATCACAAAAAATCATATAAAATTATTAAATACAAAAATCAAGTATGGCATTATGTCTTTATTTATCGATCCAGTCGATAAAATGGAACCTTGTCATGGCTTTAAGCTTAAAGAAAACACATACACGTAGCATATATGACTCGATTATGCATATTTAAAATCCAAAATGTTATTTCCTATAATAACAGTCATCTTTTGCACTCCAAGTGCAAAGTGTTATTCAAAACAATGTCATTTCTTAAATACACAAGTATACTAGAATCCATTTGAGATTCAATTCTACTATGCATTACTTAAGTTCAAAATTCACATACAAGTCATCATGCATGTCTTAGGATATTCTAATCTCATTTAAGAGATATGGTTTCTCCAACTCACCTCAAAAGAAGGTGTACACTCCCTTGACTTCAACAATCATTGGTATGAGCTCCTTGATTCACAGCTCCCAAGCCTTTATACATAAAAATATATAATGTATTTACTACTCAAACATGTATCTCATATTTATACACCATCATATAAGTGTATAAAACACAATATCACTATCTTTAAGTTGTAGGATTCGGCCATTAATCTTCTTACATGGTTACTTCCCTTACTATTCACATTAGCTTTTCTTTGGCATTTTTCAAGGCATTTAATGCCTTTAATCCAACACGTACTCATTTCAAAACATAGTTAAGCACATTTTTATCCAAGCACATTACGCCATTATTCATCAATCTAAGCAAAAATTCAAGTTTACTTTACTTTACAATGCATATCATTACGAATCTTTAAATCCTAAGCCAAGTTTCCTTAGGCAGTTTATCAAACACTTAATGTGCATGACTTCCAAGTAATATTTTCAAGACTTTATCATAATAATTCATGCTCCTATCTTGTTATATAACAAACACTTCCAAACAACAATACATTTCACCACTCCATTCAATCCAATCCCCTTCATTTAAGCCATATTCATCATAATTATATAATTCATTATATTAATCCATTTCTTCTCCCATCATTTTGACCAAGCCTTATCCAATATACATCTTTTTTATTTTTCATCATCAATTCATATTATACATATACAATTAACACTATAGAATTTATTTAAACCATTAAAAATTTACAAACTTTCACCAAAAAGAGAACATTTCAGTTTTGGCTTAAAGGGACTTCTCCATGAATCATTTCATTTATCTAAACCATGTTTCATGTATATTCAAGCATGGAGAACGACATATCTTAACACCAAACTCAAAATCATAATGTAGAGAGAGATGAGACAAAATTTACTTAAACTTTTCTTTGGTCATACCTTAAAATCCTTTGAGAATTTCTCAAATCTAATGATAGATATGAGTTTCTTGATTCCAAATTAACTTAGAACAACTTGATTTGGGTTGGAGAATTAAAAAGAATGGTATAATTTTAGTGATGGCCGAAGGGGTTTTTCTCTTCCTCTCTTCTCTTTTCTTCTCCATTCTTTTAATTAAAACAAAATGATTCTAGTCTTTAATGGTGGGGTGCACGACCATACAAGGAAGAAGGGTCTAGAATATTGACTCTTTTTTGACCAAATATGGTGAAATTATCTTTTTGCCCTTACCTTATGTGAAATTATCGTTATACCCTCCAAACTTTTCCTAAATTTGCAATTAAGCCCAAAATTTAGGAATGATCAAAACTTTTATTTTTTTGGTCCCCAAACTTTTGAAAATAATAATTAATCTCGTTAACTTTATAAAATTACATATTAATCCTCCAAGAATTGAAAAAATACAATTAAGTTCTTTAACTTTTAACAATTGGCAAACAAGCCCATATATACAACAACTTTTTCAATTAAGCTTTCTAAATGTCTAGTAAGTCTATAAATCATGTCTAAACACCTCTAAGGCATTATAACACATTTAACTCAGCCACCAGGATCATATCCATTCAATAGATTTGATTTTACAAACTTAGAAGCTTATATGTTAGAAATCTCCAAGATTTTACATACCGATGAACTCTAAGTTCATGTAAGGGCATATAATATTATAAATCACTAACATATATACCCAAAAGGATTTAAATACATCTTTGAACTCATATATAACCATGTATATATCAATATATAGTAGTATCTCCAAGTACATACCAATACAAAAGGGCTCAGAGAGTCCAATTTTACAAAAGGTCTGGTCATCGACAAGGTCATCACCTAGGATCATGACGCTCTTGTCAACCGTAGTCTGGACTTACCATAGATGAAAGTTGAGTCAACACTAAGAATCGGTAGGTGTGCACACTAGTTTGGTCGATTAGTGGCGACACACATGATTATTTTGGCTTATTTTGTGATTTTGCTTCCTGACGAGATTTGATTTATTCATGTGATACTTTTTTGCTCTTGTGTACTATAACTAGAACCTATGCTTACTGGATAAGTGATTAATAGGCTAGGCCTATGTGGTTCCTAACTAGTATATGTTAAGTTATAGGCTAGGCCTATGTGTTTCTATGTCATGTATATCCACTTCATAGGTGGTCATGTGCATGCTAGATGTGTGAAAAAACCGCCCTTAGGTTATCTAGATCGTCTTGGTTTGTATCGGATTTTGTTTGCGATATATGTTTTTCCTGCTCACTGAGTACATAGTGTACTCACCCCTCCACTTTCTAACCATGCAGGTTAATTTGGTGAGCTTGAAGCTCTGAGTGGATCATGCATTCTTTTGACATTTTTGGGGCATTATTGCATGTGGGTAGTCTCTATTTTGTACTTTTGTTGTATAGTGACTCGTGAATTGTTTTTATTAAGTTGATTACGTAGATATGCTTTATGATTTTGTAAATTAACTCTTGACTGTCTTGTGGTTTGTAAATGACCTTATGTATGAACCTTTTTTACTGTTGTTGAGATTGCTCTTGAATGGAGTTAAAAGTCTAGAAGTTGTGGTAGAGTTTTAAATGTGAATATAGAAGTGTGTTTAAAACTGATTTGCAGGTACTTTAATTGAGTTTTGGGATTTTTAAAATACAGTCGTTATATTGTGCAAATGTTTTCAAAGGATATTCAGTTAGCCTTACATAAGGGGGTTAAGGGCACTGTAAGTATCTTTAGCCTGGGTATGCGGCGGTTGTCATTTGTTCGATGTGATTTCAGGTTGTGACAAACAAATATTATGTTTTCCATACAAAGGAACTAGTTGATCTTTATAAAATAAAGTATGAAGATACTTAAATAAATGTATAGTTGATTGTTAAAAAATAAATTCATTGAACTAACCTAACCTAAGAATTCTATATAAAGCACTACTTATATGTCTTTAAAAATTCTTAATGCGATAATTATATAACTAATTCTTAGACTTGAGATTTTTAAAGTATTTTATATAAGAATTAGTATACTTTACTACTATTTAGGAAGTATCCCATTCAAAGATAACTTAATTGGTAGTTATTGGATATGAAATGAGTTATAAGAAAGTAGTTGAGTGATCAATATATGATTCATTATCATAAAATAATTAGAAAGAATATATAATTGTTCTTTATTAATATCGATTTGAGAAATCTTTGATTAAAGTGGATTGACATTTTTTGAAAATAGTTTTCAAGTTTTATAGAAAGAACTAATTATTAATAGTGAAAAACTAATATGATTGGACTTAAATAGAGTGAACATAAATTCAAATTCTATGTCTAATGAGGATATTGTGTGATTGAAATAATTAAATTATGTATTCTTTAAAAATAATTAAATTGTATGAAACAAGCATATGTGACAAGATTAATTTAAGACAACTTTGACATTCCTAATATTTGGGTGGTCATAATGTATTAATAAACATAATATTGATCAATGGATATAAATTAGTTAATTGTAAAATTAAATATAAGTTCAAATTTTAATTTATCTAATTCTAAACATAATTTAGGTTTTTAATTTATATATATTGCTATAATATTTATGGACTCAATGAGTCAGATAAAAAGAATAATTAGAGAGAAAAATAATTTAATCAAATCGGATTCGATTGTAAAGTTTGAAAATTTTTATAAACAAATATAAGATATTTGATAAATAAGGATTAATATAAGATATTATATATATTAAGAGCAAATTCGAATTCAATTATAATTATAATTATAACATAAATAGATTACTAAAAGGTCTAAACTCTATTACAAATAGTCGTAAGCTCTATAACAACCATTAGTCCTATCATAAGCCTCTATACATCATTCTTAAGATTTTTTCAATTGTTAATGTATATACTATTAGAGATCATATACTTGAGGGACGTTAGGCATTTATCAATAACCTATCTTAAAAATTCATTTCAAGAGGAAGTTTCTAAAAAGAAAATCATGACAAGTTATGAATTTTTATTAAAGCTTTATTATGCTTATAGATTAATCATATTATAAAATTTAATTAATCTTGGTTTTGAAAAATGATGAAAACTTTTTTTGAATCTGTTGTGGATGCATAGTGAAACACCCAATAATATAAAATAAATACACAAAATGATTAAAGATGACATTGTGGTTAGGCCTAGCCCAATTTGTAGTTAATGGGCTAGATCTGGGTTGATCGAACCTCGGACTCAATTTTTTCAAAAAAAACTAGGCCTTAAGTTGCACAAGCTGGTCGACCTAGCATGTTTTTTTAATTTTTTTAACTTTTCAAAAATGATGTTATATTTTTATTTTAGTTGACTATAAAAAATATACCAGGCGAGATAAAGTCTGGGTCGGTCTTAAGCTTGGATACCTTGAGTCTTAATAGAAGCTGTCGGGCTGGGTTTGAACCCCTATAGAAGCTATTGGGCAATGTTTAACCCATGCCAGAGTTCCCCTTCTAGAACCTGAGTGGAGGCCTCCTGGCGACCCCGTGGTAGCCCTCCAATCAATATCTGACTTGATTGAATGGTTCCCACAAAGCCAAGTTGTTCAACAATTTAAAACCTTTTATACTTTAATAATTAAATGCTCAAAAAATAACTTTTTTCTATTATTTTATTAAAAAATTGGACAGCATAACGACCATGGTATAGGATTTCGTACCATACCGGCCGGTAAACGATACGAAACCTGTAAAC
Source organism: Erythroxylum plowmanianum (assembly GCA_025531925.1). Taxonomy (NCBI): domain Eukaryota; kingdom Viridiplantae; phylum Streptophyta; class Magnoliopsida; order Malpighiales; family Erythroxylaceae; genus Erythroxylum; species Erythroxylum plowmanianum. The sequence continues at coordinate 18,523,289 of JANVCQ010000004.1, forward strand.
ACCGATACCGGCCTCAAATATCGATCGAAACCAAAAATTTTGGTCGATACCGTAACTTCCAAAAATTGCAAAGACTAATTTGCAATTTTCGAAAGTTAAACCTAATTACCCCCTTCTCGATTCTCCTACGCTGCTGACTGCTCCTCTCTCTTCGTCTTCTCTGCCGATCTCTCTCTCTCGGTCTCTCCCTGTGAAGTTGCCGTCTCCTCGTCGTCGTCGATGTCTCCTCCTCCTTCGACTGCTAGTTCGTCCTTCCTGGTGGCTCAAGATCTCTCTCTCTTCCTTCGATCTCAGTCCTCAGCCCACTCCTTTGGTCCTTCCTCCTCGCTATCTCTTCCTTCGATGAACCACACGACCCATCGTACCTCAGATGCACCACATGACCTAACGTCGTCCTGAAGAGGCGAAGGCCCGATTGTTTAGATGTATGTGTTTTGATTTTTTTCATTTTTCATGGCATTTTGAAAATTTTTGATTCTTTGATTGCATTGGTCGTTGGATGATGGTGGATTGGATGGTGTAAAAATTTGTGTTGTTTGTTGTGAATATACGGTGTTAGATTCAATTGTTGGATTTGGGTAAAAAATTGGATGTTGGATTTCGGCTGGGAATGGGAATGGAATGAATATTGAAGTTGAATTTGGAAGATTTTTGTCATTTGTGAACGTTGAAGTTGAACTGAAATTGGATTTGGATTTTGCCATTTTGGAAGTGGATTGGAAATTTGGAATGGTGATTGGCGAATGTCTTAATTTTTTGGCTTGTGATTTACGGTATTGAATTGTTGAATTATTGATGAATGAGATTGAATTTGAGTTTGAGCAATTGAATTTGAGATTGAGTTTGAGAATTTTAAATGTTAGAGTTTAATTGTACATGTATTTTATTTAATGATAATTTGGTGCTTATGGTTAACCTTATGGTTAAATTTAAACTTTAAAGTTAAATTGTTGATGTTGATTAATTGATTGTTAAAACTTAAAATTGAAAGTTGATAATC
>JANVCQ010000004.1:18530505-18576890 GCA_025531925.1 Erythroxylum plowmanianum
TAAAGACTATTTTACTAAGTTAGTATTTTTAGTTGGCCCGCTGAGCATGACAGCATGGAGCATATTTTATGTATTTTGGATTTTGACTTATTGTATTATCCATGACTGAGTATATTTGTTAAATTGCATTTTGAGACTATTATGGCATGTAACCCCGAGTTTTGGGGTGTCTTATTCGAATGATTGAGTATGATATTATGTATGAATGGTATGTGCGAAATCGATTTTGTGCGAATGTTGGGATCGGGTCTGACGATTCGGGTAGCCGGCGTGGGCGCAGCCCGAGGGGCTGCCTCGGGAATAAGGGATCCGGGGCCCGGCCCCAACACTCTCAGCCCAGACAAAATCAAGGAAGCGGTCTTCAGTATTTCCCCCAACAAGGCTCCAAGATTTGATAGCTTCACCGCACTTTTCTACCAGTCTCAATGGGACAATGTTGGCCCCTCTCTGACTATGTTTCTTCAGTGCATTTTTAGACACGAAATATGGGAATCAAACCTCAATCGTACCATTATGGTCCTCATACCAAAGCTACAGTCTCCCAAATCTTTTATGCAGTTTCGACCGATTGTGTTATGCTCAGTGCTATATAAAGCTATTACCAAGATTATAGTGAATAGACTAAAACCATTCCTTGACGATCTGGTCACTCCGACCCAATGCAGTTTTGTACCAGAGCGCTTAATTACAGATAACATCATTATCACACAAGAAGTTATCCACACCATGAAAAAGAAAACGGGTCAGCAATGAATTATGGCTTTAAAGGTAGATCTCGAAAAGGCGTACGATAGGCTATCGTGGTATTTCATCCAGGATACTCTAATTGACGTCGGGATCCCTGATGTGTTGGTTAACCTCATAATGAAGTGCGTTACCAGAGTCTCCCTGCAGGTGAATTGGAATGGTGAACTCAGCGATGTTTTCAGTACAGCCAGGGGCATCCGTCAGGGAGACCTCATATCATCGTACCTGTTTGTCCTATATATGGAACGGTTAGGCCACCTGATAAATCAAGCAGTGACCCAAGGTAGATGGAAGCCTATTACTCTCAGCAGAAATGGACTGCATCTCTTGCACTTGTTTTTTGCTGATGATCTCATTCTGTTCGTTGAAGTAGAAATTGACTAAGTGATCGCCATTGCGGACATATTAAACACGTTTTGTGTTGCTTTTGGATAACGTATAAGCTATAACAAATCCAGATGCTACTATTCAATAAATGTCCCTCTTTTGAAGACCCACTGCTTAACCCGGGCATTGAGTTTTCAACAGACAAATGATCTTGGACAGCATCTGGGAGTTCCCCTGTTGCACGAAAGAGCAAGCAAACGAACCTATCAATTCATTCTTGATAAGGTTCAACAACGCTTATTAGGCTGGACAATCAACCTTCTGTTTATGGCAGGATGCATCACGCTGACTCAATCAGTCATAGTGACCCTCCCCAGTTATACGATGCAGACGATCCGTTTGCCCCTCAGTCTTTGTGATGAGTTGGAGAAGCTCATGTGCCAGTTTTTGTGGTTCGTCCAACGGCACTAACAAGATTCCGTTATTTAAATGGGAAGACGTTTGCAAACCTAAGGAGATGGGGGGCCTGGGCATTCAGAACATCCATGCAACCAACGATGCGCTTTTAACAAAGTTAGGTTGGACGATGATTGCCAAGCCTCAGGCGTTATGGGTTCAAGTCCTCTCGGCAAAGTATCACTTTGATGTAAATCCTTTCCCCACCTCCTTGGATGCAAAAGGGGATTCAATGATCTGGAGGAGCATAAAGGCAACATGGCACCTCGTCTTATAAGGAACGAATTGGATGCTAGGAGATGGTACAAAGACTCGCTTCTGGGTCGACCCATGGGTTGTGGGCACCAGACCCCTTATTTCCCATGTTATAAATCAAATCCCTGATTCCATTTTGTATCTTAGTGTCAATCAATTTGTGGACTCGGCAGGAAATTGGAAGTGGGACATCTTTCAATCGTATCTCCCGGCCTCGATTTGTAGGAATATTGCAGGTATGTTTCCTTCGAAGTCCTACTTAGGACAGGATAAAGTGAGCTGGGGACTGATCAGTACTGGACAGTTTACCGTAGCTTCCACTTATTCCATGATCATGGATGATACCAACGCCTCACCCCATGGGGTCTGGATGGTGATCTGGGAATGGCAGGGTCCACCTCGAATTTGAACATTCCTTTGGCTCCTCGCTCACAATCGGTTACGCACAAACTAACATCGGGTCCGTAAACAAATCACCACGGATGGGGGGTGCATACATTGTCGCCTTGAGGAATCCTCAATTCAAGCCATGCCTGACTGCTTTAGAGCGCGCCAAGTGTGGAACACTTTCCCTTCACACCTATTTTCTCTTGATTTTTTCACTACGCCGACCCGGGAGTGGCTCATTCACAACCTCCATCAGCATTGCCGAGTGTTTGGCCATGACTAGGCATGTGTTTTCGGACTCACTTGTTGGTTCCTTTGGCACTAGAGAAATCAGACCCTATTTGATGAACAGTTTAACTGGCTTTCCTCATCTATTTCTCTCATTGTTTCTTATGCAGGTCTACTTCACCAGACAGGTAGGGGGCCAAGTTGGGTTCTTTTAGGATATCGCTCGCGAGAAGCTCAGAGAACCGACTGGAGCAAACCTCCTACCGAATGGATACAATTAAATACAGATGGAGCATGCAAACGGCCTTGTCTTCAGCATCAGCAGGAGGTCTTCTTTGAGACAGTGCAGCACCTGGCTGGGAGGGTTCACTCAGAATCTAGGCAGGTGTAATCCGATGTTAGCAGAACTCTGGAGCGCCTTTACAGGACTCATGTATACGTGAAATCTAGGCTTTCGTAGGATTAAACTGGAAGTCAATTCTATTGCAGTGATTGCTATTATTTCTTCGGCAACCAATAGTTCTCAGGGGCTCAACCCCATCTTCCAGGGTATTAACGAACCCCTTACCCACAACTAGATTGTTACTCATCACCATATCTTTCGAGAGAGTAACAGATGCACTGACTGACTTACAAACTATGCTGGTCACTTCGCTGTAGAAGTTACTTATTTTGAGACTACACCTATTGGGTGCCACCTCCTGCTGTTAGAGGATCTGTTGGGAACCGCCTCCCCTAGACTTAATATGTAATTTGTTGAGTTTTCCATTTATGCAAAAAAAAAGAAAAAAAGAAGAAGTAGTAAATATCTTAATTCAGTTCGGCTAATTTAGCAACAATATCAAAAAGGAACGTGAACGTGCGGTATAATTGAAAATATGAAAAGTGGAGGGTTCAAAAAGCAAATAAGAGAAAGAAGGAGAGAATTGGACTAGTCTAGTCATAGGAGTGCGTTACTTTCTCCCTGACACGATCACCCCTTACCTGATTCCGGCAATACTTCTCTTTGCCTTGCAACGTTTACAGTGTCTAGGTTTTGGAGTTACTGTGAAGGAGAATCATGAGAGGATTGCTTAGCAACCTGGGGTCTCGCTCTCTCTCCGTCGCCGGCAAATGGCAGCAGCAGCAGCTACGCCACCTAAACATCCATGAATATCAAGTAACTATTTCCCGCTTGCAGTCTTTCTTCCTCAGGCCAACATATTCCTTGGCTATGTACTGCATCAACATAATAAATTAATTAATAGTGATTAGACATGCTAATATACATGACAAGAGATCCCTGTGTCAGCTATTTTCTGTTTGGTTAGCCGTTGAAATGATAAAGCTGGAATTAAAAGACAACAGCGAGAGCGATTGTTTTATGTCAAATAAATTTGAACGACGCTATGCTTCTACTTATTCTTGACTTTTGCGTTGATTTATGGTAACTGTTGCTTTCATTTTCTTTACAGGGAGCTGAATTGATGGGGAAATTCGGGATCAATGTACCGAAAGGAGTGGCTGTTTCTTCTGCTGATGAGATTAAGAAGGCTATTCAAGAAGTTTTTCCCAACCAGAGCGAGGTGCTCATAAGATATATTCCTTTTGACATATCATTTGCTTGGAAATGTGAAATTGAAGTGGAAGTATGTTTATTTGGTAGTTGTTATTTTGAGCTAGGTTGATGAAAGTATCTATCTTATATAATTCCAATTGATGTAGAGGTCACAGTTGTAAAATCAAGGGACGTTTATTATTTACTTATGAATGTGGTGCAGGTGGTGGTTAAGAGCCAAGTTCTGGCCGGTGGAAGAGGCTTAGGAAAATTTAAGAACGGTTTTGAGGGTGGAGTTCACATTGTTAAGACTGACAAGGCTGAAGAAGTAGCTGGTACGAGACGATGTCTTTTCTTCATGACACTAATCGGAAATTTCTCTTCATCCTTTCTCTTTTATCTTTTTGTTGTATGAAGTTTAAATCAGCTTTCATTTGGTAGTGTCTTCAGCGGTTTTTCTAATCGGAAATTTCTCTTTATCCTTTCTGTTTGATCTTTTTGTTGTATGAAGTTTAAATCAGCTTTCATTTGGTAGTGTCTTTAGTGGTTTTTCAGATTTTATTTTCTGCTAGATCAGGAAAACTATGAAGCAATAAATCACCATAGTGGGGATAACAATACTTGGTTATCACGATCGGGCTTAATAAATAACCAATCGGCCATAAACTAATGTGAAACGATGTTTTGTGCATCTGCTCTAGAGTCAAGAGTAGGAAGCTCATCTCTTTGTGTTGCTATTTCTGCTTTTGTCAAAGAAGATGTGCACTGCGTTCAAATCGTGTTTTCTCTCCTTACTTTCTCTTTCCTTTGATTCTGATGTGAGATCACGTTATACTCTCATGTGATTGTTCTGATCCTTGTTTTAGGCAGTTCTTTGTACCTTTATTTGCTAGATTATATATTGTCTATGATACTGGAAACAATTTCTTTAAAGTGAACATATCCTCCTAGAACGTATTTTGCATCAGTGATACATTTTGATGTGAGTGCTAATTTTCCTTCTTGAGTAATGATGTCATCCTTTAAATGCTACACTCACTTATTTTTGACAGGTTTACTTTGATAACTTCTCTAATATTGTCTCATGTTTTCTCTGCATATAGGAAAAATGCTTGGTCAGATACTTGTTACCAAACAAACTGGTCCTCAAGGCAAAATTGTCAGCAAGGTTTGGCATTGATCAATCTATATTTATAAACAATTCATATCCATTTAGATGTTTGTTCATAGGCTTGTATTTCTTGAATAGTTTTGATTTGTATGAGACATTACGGCTTTGGGGTTTCAGTGAAATCCTGTATGTAAATGAAAATTTTTCTTTTACAGACTCTTGCAACTTCTATTGTCGTTTCTCTGAAGTGTTTTATGCTTCCCTGTGTGATGCTATGAATGCAATAGTTGATTGCCCTATTATACATTCTGAGGTGGAACTAGCTCCATGTTGTCATCAAAGTATGGTTACTATGGCTAAAGACTAATAACCATGACTTGTGAATGTACAATCTATAGTGTAGATTGGTTTGATGAAAAATTGAACTTCTGAGTATGAGGTTTCAGGTGCTTAATTGTTACTTGGTTGCCAATTTTGGTCATCCACTGCCGGTTAGTGGTGAGCTACTTATTTTAAAAAATTAGTAACATCAGGTTCAGGGTTAGGTTGATAAATTGGCCCCGCCTTGATAAATAGAATCCCAATTGTTTCTAATTTTTCTGTGCCTGATACCAGATATAACTTAAATTGGCTCGTTATAATTCATTTCGTTAGTTACTATGATCAGAACTTTTCCAAAGACTTTTACCTTTTGTAATATGATGGATAAGTTGTTTCAGATTTGCTTCTCTTTTTCTTTGGCAGGTTTACTTGTGTGAAAAGTTGTCTCTGGTCAATGAGATGTACTTTGCTATAATGCTTGACCGGGCAACTGCTGGTCCAGTATGTCTTTCTGACCAAGATTACTATTTATCTGAAAATTACATACCTTAAGATGCTTCATTGGAAGTAAATTTTGACTAAGGACTTATATTTTGTCTTTGTTTTAAGCTTATTATTGCCTGTAAAAAGGGTGGTACCAGCATCGAAGACCTTGCAGAAAAGTTCCCTGACTTAATTATTAAGGTTGTCAATCCTTTGTTTACTGTGAACATCCAGGCAGTTATTTGCCCTTTTTGATTGCAAAATGTCTCTAGCTTGTCTGCTTTTTCTGGCTAGGTGCCAGTTGATGTGTTCAAAGGCATCACTGATGAAGAGGCAACTAAAGTTGTGGATGGTTTGTCTCCAAAGGTAGCTGATAGAAATGATTGCATTGAACAAGTGAAGAAATTATATGACCTCTTTTGCAAGTCTGACTGCACGTTGTTGGAAGTAAGCGTTAGCTTCACATTTCATATCCAAACTTATAATTTTTGTTGCTTTATTCGTCTTCTCTCTTCTCTGTCTGCGGCAGTTGTTACATCTTTCTCTTCATCACTTTCTCTTTATAATTTTTGATAAGGGCCACAATTGCTACTATTAAGTTGTCTATTCTCTCCTTGAGCGTCTAACTGTTGGATCTCACGGTTGTCTCTACAGATCAATCCCATTGCAGAGACTGCCAATAAGCAGTTGGTAGCAGCTGACGCTAAGTTGAATTTTGATGACAATGCTGCTTTTCGTCAGAAGGAAATCTTTGCTCTCCGTGATCCAACTCAGGAGGATCCCCGAGAGGTTTAATTCTATTTATTTGGTAGTCTTTATTCATCTATACGACAAAAGCTAGCAAAGAGTTGGCTAAAGGAGAACTTTAGCATCTCATGCATGTAAACCTCTCGTCAAAGCTTGTTCCTGCCTACTGAGCTGTGCTAATTCAAGCTTCTGCAATATTTGTTGAAATCCAGAATAATCTTGGGATACTAAATTGTTCTTTTGTTTGTGTTTATATATCTTCTCATAGGTGGCTGCTGCCAAGGCAGATCTGAATTACATCGGCTTAGATGGAGAAATTGGATGTATGGTGAATGGTGCTGGATTAGCAATGGCTACAATGGATATAATTAAATTGCATGGTGGAACCCCTGCCAATTTTCTAGATGTAGGAGGGAATGCTTCTGAAGGGCAGGTAATGTTTATAGTGACAGTTTGTTTTAAGTGTTCCTTTTTCTTTCAGTCATTTCTGCTTATTTTCACTAAGTAAGCGAGTCTGCCTGCTGATAAGGCCAGTGTTTAGGTTGTCATCTTTCTTTGATCATATTTAGTTATGAAAGTTTATCTTCTGGAAATTTTGTGAGGCAGGTGGTGGAGGCATTTAAGATACTGACTTCTGATGAGAAAGTGAAGGCAATATTGGTAAATATATTTGGAGGAATAATGAAGTGTGATGTGATAGCTAGTGGAATTGTCAATGCTGCAAAACAGGTATTCTGCATTAATTTTTGGTTATGTTTCACTCAACACAGTGATTGCGGTCATTGAAATCAAACCTCCATCATTGCGATCAGAAGTTCACCATAATACCATGTAAAAGCCCAACTTTAGAAGTTTGTTTTGCTCATGTCTTGGTAATGCAGTATAACAGTAGAAGTCGTTAAGTTTCAACTGAAATGGTATTGAGGTTTCAATATGGATACTAGTAGCTGAATGGCAAAGTGTTGGTCTGTTTCCAAATTTTCCTTTTTAGGTTTCCAAATCAGTTAGATAATAATACAAAATTGATGGCTTTATTTTGGTTTCGTGACACAATTCTTTTTTGTGGTATTCACATTTAAGGTTGATCTAAAAGTACCAGTGGTGGTTCGTCTTGAAGGCACAAATGTTGACCAAGGAAAGAGAATTCTGAAGGTAATTATGATATCAAATCTGATATAAATCCTACAATAGGGAAACTCGTTTAATCATATTTTAGGGCAGCTAGTTAAGTATGGTGTTTATTAAAATTGTTAGTGATGTCTGCAGGAGATTATGTTGTTTATTAAAATTGTGATTGATCTCTGCAGGAAAATGGAATGGCACTAATCACCGCAGAAGACTTGGATGATGCTGCTGACAAAGCGGTAAAAGCAGCAGCCAGCTGAGAAATCTAGGTATAAACCCATATGTGTTTTCAGAACCCTTGATGAATTCGGTAAATCAATTGTATTGAATCACGGCAATAATATAGCAGGGATGAGGTTTCTACCCTAAAATTTTTGTTTCATAAAATGAAGATTGTTGAGGAGAGACTACTGTGTTTCTCCTTGATGTTCTGCAAAAGTAATTCATCTTCTTGTATGTCTTTTCTTTTTCTTTTTTTGGTTCACTTGCAAATTAAATATCATTTTTTATTTGTACAATTCCATTGAGAGGCATAACTAGTTGAGACTCTCAAAAGAACAGACTGGTACGGGTACATAAAGAGGACATGTTATTGTGCAACCAAAAGAGCAGACAAACTGCTTTTATTTGTCAATCCTACAACCTTTCCTTCTTTAAGCATTGGGCAATTCGTTTGGAAATGCAATAAGGCGTAGACTGGATTGTGATCATGGGATTGACACCAATTGCACTTAGCAAGACACTTGCATCTGCATCCCAACTCATCGTTTTCATCGACTGCAGCCTCTGTTGCATCCATTCGGCAAATTCCTAGCTGGTGTGCGGTTACAAATGGAGTACAATGTTCCTCTTTTGACCCGATGCCTCCTGGAACAGGCACTTTCTCCAAAAACTCCTCCAAATTTTTGGCTTCCTTACCTTTCCACACAATTCTTTGTCCATCACTCCGATGTGCTCACTTCCTCGGCTCCAGCCGCAATCAAAATTCTTAAAGCCTCTCGCAGTCCCCTTTTAAAGTTTTCCTTATCCACCTCTTCGAGTTGATGCCTGACCACGCCCTCCATCTTCAGTTCCCCTGAGCCTCTTTAATCAGCACGAAGAGACAGGAGCTCGTAGCTGAAGGTTAAAGTTGGATATACGTGTTTGTAGAATTGTCAAACTACGCAGTATTGTATCATGTGTATGAGATATATCTTAAGCAACAATTGGATAGCCACCAATAGTTATTATAGTAGTTAATATTACTGGGCGGCCCAATAGTTGGCCTGTCAATCCACTCACCTGTCTTCCAACTCTCAACAGGAAGAGGCAAAAAGGCTCGCAACAAATGACTCATTCATCTACTGAGATAAAGATGGACTGTCAAGAACGTCGAGGATGTAAAATGGGTAGTTCATCTAGCCCATTGAGGAAAATTTCTCACCGCTGCCTCTTGTTGGAGTCTAGGTCATGTCTCAATTGAAGTGGATGGATTCTTCAAACGAGTTGGGTCAACTATTTAATCAAATGATTTTTTTTTATTTTTATTTTTTAATATTTTTTATAGGCAAAAGGAAAAAAAATAACGAATAATAGAATAACTAAGTTTCTCTCTTGTCTACGTCTTCTCTCTCTCTTAATTGCTACTTTATTCTTAATCCCTAATTTTTCAATTAGCTATATAATAAATATCTCATAAAATAAATTGGTATTAGAGCAGATCTTAGATTATAACAGATGTTGCAACATGGCGGAAGGAACCATGGGTCAAGAATGGAGGTGAGTGGAGGAAGGCCTACAGAATCAGATGTAGAAGTTAGAGTTAAGACATGAACGAAGGATTCAAGAATTGAAGAAGTGGATCACTCAATCGTATCAAAAAGATAATAGTAATAATGGCGTATGAGGAAATGTTGATCAGAGAGTTACTGAAGCTAAAAATGAAGACAGTTACTATGATAGACACTACACAATTCCTACGTGATGTGGTAAGATAGAGTTGCATGTGTTCAAAGGAAAAAATTTTAAAGCTTGGTTGTTTAAATGTGAATAATTTTTTATGTTATATTGGATGCTAGTGGAGTTAAAACTGAGCTTAAAAAGAGTAAGGTTGGTGCCAATATAGAAGTTGATGAAGAGAGGATTGAAATTTAAGAGAACATAGAGACTTAAACTTTTTATGGAGAGGAGAAATGTAAAGGAAGAAGACCTGAGGATTAAAGAGGGATAGTGGATGGAAGGGGAAGGGGAGAAAGGGAAGAATGGTTAAGGACTAATAAGTAAGAGACTAACACCGTACTAGAAAAGGTGAGGGATAATCTTTAAATAAGGGGTAGGAAAAGTAGTTACTTAGAAGAATACTAAGAAGAAACAATTACCAACAGGCAATACAGGTGAGAACGGGTGAAGGGATGGTGTTCCTAGAGAGAGGGTAGATCCTCCCACTCTAAAAACTAATAAATTAGTTGTTAATGAAGTTGAATGGTTATTTAGGGTTTTACACATGTTACTCTTTTTTTCCACCCTAACTTTAATTTAGAAACATACACTAAAAGTGAACAGAGCATGAAATTGAAGGTTTGACAAACATAACAAGAGCAACATGGGGTATAGTTAGATATCATGAATCATTTTATATAGGTTTGTATATTTTGGACAAATTTATGAATTTTATTAATTAATTTGCTATATTTTCCATATTTATTTACTGCACACAAGTTGTTTAAGGTTATATGAATTTTTCTTGCTCTTTTTTAGTTTTCTTCTTTATGTCTTTAAGTTTTTATTTTGTTTTATGTGTTTATTTGCTTTTAGCCTTAATTTTTTTAAGGTTTGATTTAAATGTTAAATCCTTGAAAATAATGTGCTAGTAAGAATGATGCTTGCTTATACCTGTTTTGAAAACTCATTTTAGATTATTATTTCTCATACAACTTCAGATGCAATTTACTTTTAATTAAAATGTGATTATAATCATAGTTAGTGTTAGGATTCTTCTTTGATTATCTACAAACTATGAAACATTTTTTTGGTTAAGAAATAAATTTGTGAAGTTTACAAACTCCTCTTGTATATCTTTATTCAAACCTACTATTGGAATTCAACAATTGTGGAAGCTAATATGGTTCAAATGTCACTTACCTAAGGCTAGTTTTATACTTTGGATGACAATTAAGAAAATACTGATAATTTTTTATATAACCAAGTGGCATTCCTCTCTTAATGGTCTTTATGTTCTCTACAAATCAGTTCCTAAATGCTTTAATCACATTTTTTCTATGTTTTTATTCCCATTCTATTTGGATGAGTATGCTTAGATGTTCATAGCATCAAATTCTAAGCAAATCATTGAATGTCAAATATCAAAACAAAAATGATTTGACCATTTTAAAACTATCTATAAGTTACTGCATTTATAAGTTATGGATAGAAAGAAATAAAAGAATCTTCCTAAAGAAAAATGGAATTTGCTTTGTTAATAAGACTCACATTCAACTAGATCAAAGAGATAATTTTAGTTAAAGGGATATACCTTAAATGCAGTATGAGAAGCTTGTCCAACTAAAATATTTCTTATACTTTAAGCAGGTGACAACAAAATAACAGAAATTGATAATAAGAGAATCTCTAAACTACTTGTAAGTTAAACACCTAATATTCAACTAGGCCTTGAAGTTGAACTTATGTTAGAAGGCTTAAATTATTGAATCCTAGGAAGGACTTTATATTCCTCTGTAACGTATTTACTTAGGCTTGAAAAGGAACTTTATAGAGAATGGTCTGATAGCTATAGGGAAGCTGCTAACTCTATCCCTCTAGTAATTCTCTCGAAGAGCATTTCTAAATACACATATTAACCTTGTTCTTAGTGGCTTGTATTACCTCTAAACAAATTTACTTGTAAAGCTTTCGCATTTAATATGTTGTTTGTAACTTGATCTTATTAGTTTTATCATATGCAACTAGTGCACTTGGTGTACTTTACTATCATATTTTGGGAATATATTACTTATAATTAAAAAATCGATCTTAAAAGTTATGAACCTAAGTAAGCTTTAGTTCTAGGAATGCTCAATATTTCAATTAAAATAGATAAGAGTGATCATTAATTACCTAATCACACTCGTTCATCAACTACTTAGGTTTCCATATACTTACACTACTTCTAATTTAATCTCAACCTAACTTAACAAATTTTCAAATATCAACTCATTATAAACAATTCTACTTTATATATAAAATAAACATAAATGAACATAAATGAGTACAAATTATATAACACTAAGAAACTAACAAATTATATTAAAAAACAAACTAACATAATTATTTTAAACATTTATGTAGAATAAGGGGATGTTTTTGAAATTTCATATAACATTTTGATGCGACGATAAACACTTTTCAAGCATATCTTTGATTAGTCAATTAGGTTAAATAATTCAAATGATTACTAATTTGACTTATAATTTAGACCTATTGCCTAGCTAGTGTAAACTCCTCCCATATTTAAATCATAAAAATATCCTTAATGCATGCATAATAAGCAAAAGACTTAATAATAACTAGTATACAAAGTTGGAGAAAGAGTAAAGAAAATAAAGAATGAAAAACTTAGAGTCATATTATATGAAAAAACTTAGAGTCATATTATTACTGTTACTATGATTTTCAAACATAAAAGGGTTGAAAATCCTACATAAAAAGTGAGCATAAAAATCAAAAGACATAAAGCAAAATAAAAAAGTAAACTAAATTAAATGAGTTGCCTCCCAATAAACACTTCTTAATAGTCTTTTAGTTGTACTTTATCACTAATGCCATTTTTTGGTAGGAAAACATACTCGTGGCCCTTTTCCTTCAGAAATCTATGGGTATTATGTAGATGTCTTATTCCTTTGATATTTAAGTTGTTATATGCTAATTCCTTCTTCTGTTTCTATGGGTCTCAATCATTATTACCTTTTATCCATTTATTGTTTAATGTTATATCCTAGTGCATCTTACTTAAAGATTTCCTATAAAGAATCGTATAGTTCAGTGTCTAATTTGTAAACATAATACTAGGAATTGTCATAAGAAAGAAGATATTTCATTATATCTAAGATATTAAATCCCAATTACTCCTTTTTTATTCATCTTCAGTAATAACCTTCTCTCTTTTTATTTCCTCCCTGTCCTTTGTTAACTCTTTCCAACCCCTTAAATCGACTACCATCATATGGCCCTTATAATTTGGTTTTGTATTATTTGGAAAAGGTCTTTGCCAACTAAAGTTGATTGCATTGGCTAGATGTCTAATCTATAATAGATTCCATCGGCTAGTTGTCTAGTTTATAACTCTAAATGCATGTTTAAAGTTGCCAACTGATTATCTTTCACTTATAATCTCTCAAATCACTTATCCTGTTGACTAATCTCTTCATGTCTAACTCCAAAGAAAGTTTGCTTTCTTACTGTTGCTAATGATGATATTTAGATGAAGGTGTCCTTTGACCTTCCCAATTATTTAATGAGAAATTAAAATGATTTTCTCACCCTATATTAAAAATGTTGTCATAAGGGTTGTTATTGTCTTTTGTGGTTCCCGAAGTAGTCAATGTGTTTTGTTGGCTTAACAAAAGGATTTCCAACTTAATAGTCATTGTTGCTTTGTTTTCTCATAATATAATGCTTGTACTGATTGTGTTGCCCCACTTAGGGCACTAAATTTCCTCATTAAAGGCTCTACCTAAGTTGTTAATGTGATCACTACATCTATATTATATATCCCTATTGTTTGTATTCCCCCTACCCTACTTGATTGTCATTGATAAATCTTCATCGCTATCTCTTCAATAAGCTTTAAGGTGGCTTCTAGAGTTTTAATTTTTAAAATTTTTCCCATTTGTTGTATCTACCATTTAATTTGTTGCTTAGTCCAAACCATTGTAGGAAATATAGACTTACAACCACATAGGCAAACCATGTTATGGACACCTCCTTAGTATACCCTTATATCTCTCTTATAACTTGTATAATGTCTTATTGTCATACTATATGTAAGTAGAGATGCCATTCTATAGCTTTGTAGTCTTTTATAGTGGAAAGTACTTTTTTTAAAGAACTTTACATTAAATTATCCCACATAGTGATTGAAGCTGCAGGTAATGTCTTCAACCATTATTTTACTCACTTAATGAGAATGGGAATAACCTTAATCATATGACATTGTTGGTTGCTTTATTGACTTTGATTGTGTCATACATCTCTAAAAAGTTGCCTATATGCACATTGGAATATTCATCCATCAAAACATCAAATAATATAAGTTGTTACAACATTTCGATAATGTTTGACTTGATCTAAAAAATTATTTGACACTACTGTCAATCTATGAGTGATGGCTTCATATAGTCCAACATAGTTATGTGATCTCCTTTCATATAAATAGGATGGATAAACCTAAAACCAAAACAACATTAATCACATATAGAAATAATTACAGGTTAATAAAACAATATACAAAAGGAAAAATATAAAAAATAAAAGAAAACAACTAGATTGATAATGCTTAAGTCTCTTTAATATTATTTATATCCTTGATAATGGTATTAAAAACTAGATCTAATTCATTTTCTCTACTATCCTAGTATACAATTACATATAA
Organism: Erythroxylum plowmanianum; assembly: GCA_025531925.1. Classification (NCBI taxonomy): domain Eukaryota; kingdom Viridiplantae; phylum Streptophyta; class Magnoliopsida; order Malpighiales; family Erythroxylaceae; genus Erythroxylum; species Erythroxylum plowmanianum. Next base: position 18,544,855 of record JANVCQ010000004.1, read on the forward strand.
GTAGAACTATAGTTTTGAAATAATATAGTGATAAGTAAAAGTTCGATCTAACAATGATAAAATAAATAGAACTATAGTTTTGAAATAATATAGTGATAAGTAAAAATTTGATCTAACGATGATAAAGTAAATACTATTTCTAACCCTCCTACTGTTATCTAATCGCCAAGTAAGAGTATAATTGATTAAAATTAAATCTCAATTAAACTAAATATATAAAATCACTACTAGAAACAAAAAACAAATAATCGATAAGAAGAAATAAGATAATATAAATATCTAGAATAGAATTATCCTTAACTTCATATCATATTCATGATTCAGTTATTTAGAGAATCTCCTTAATTTCATCATATTTAGAGTTTGTCTGCAGAAGTAAGCCCTAAAACCTATTTGCCCAACTTCTTACCCCACGTTATTTTGTTTATGCATGCAAGTAAATTTACCTGAAGATATTTTTGGTATGACCATTTACTTAAGTTGTAGAAAAATAATGACAAATGATGTTGTGTCTACGAGTTTTGGTATCACCACTTCTTCTTCCTCAGCCCGGCTCTTCTTAATCTCCATCTCTTCCTGATCTTGTCTTTTTGTTCGTATAAGGTTGTTTATATCTATGATGTTTTTTGTATTCTAACTGCAGTTGTTTATCTATGATCAAGTGGATGCATGCAATGACATAAATATATAATATTCATTGTCCATAATTGAGTTGCACTACCTTGTCCTCTGACTGTTTTTGGGTTGTTTCCTCTTACCGTGACGTCTTTAGGGTATTTGGGCGTCGAAGGGTATTTGGGTCTCGCCGATCAGTTGCCATAGCTCTTGCCGCCAACCAGTGTCTTTTTCAATAATTGCTATAAAGGGAGGTATTCTTCTCGTTTTTTTCTCTTTTATCAAGTGTTTTGCGCTCTCATCTTTATGCTGCTTTTTGCCATATTTTATGGTTGTAAGTGGTTTGGATTTTAGTGTTGGCTGCAAGAAATGTGTAGGTTGCTGTTCTTATCCTTTGTTAGTAATTCTTTTCGTTTATGATACTATCGACGTTTTAGCTGCTACATTGTTATCAGTTGTTTTCTGTAAGTATTTCCTGGCTGATTTAAAACTTGCTCGGTGCTGATAAACTGTATTTCACATGCAGTATCACTGAGTTTTAGTCCATTAAGATTATGGATAAAGGACTTCCTGGTTATTAACATAAATTGTGTCATTTTTGGTACTTACTATCAAGTTTTTTTAAGAACTAGGAATCGCCAAAGGGAGTTTCATACTATGCATAGAAGCTGTTAGGAAGGATTTCTCTGGTTTTGTTCTTCTGGGTTATTCATATTGATCCGACCGAGGCTGGTTTTTTGATAGACAGTTTTTGTGTGTTAGACAACAGAGAATGCAGATAAAGTTACAAGGTCGATGTACAGGGATAAAGATTCTCATATCCATAGAATCAAAACTCATATTTGCGTTGTCCACAGACGCTAACCTTACCCTCATCTGATAGAGACATGATAACCCAAGTGCAAGATCTTTTTCCAATCTCTAATGTGCCCCCTCTTTCTCTCTTTTTGATAACACAACTCTTCACTTTATACAAACTTTGTTGTCATAACAAATCTGTTGTTATAAAATTGTAGGATTGCCTTTGTTGTAGGGTACTCAATAGTTAGACGTCAGTCTTCACTCTTGTGTACGTGGGATTGCGAAAGGACAAGTCCTTGAACACAGTAATAGTTCTTTTGTTATTATTTTCCTAATAATAATAATAATAATAATAATAATAATAATAATAATAATAATAATAATAATAATTATTATTATTATTATTATTATTATTATTATTATTTATAATTTTTACTCTTACCCTTTTTTAGTATTTTCTGTATTCTTTAATATAATTATTATATATTAGCTTCAGTTTTTAGGGCGTTCTTAGGATAGGACTTGTAGGAAACGTAATAGGCACGAGTTAGACGGGATGCCTTCAAATCGAGCAAATAGATTCAGTGCAAGTGGGTGAGTACGCGCAACGTGCAAGATTAAAGACTGAGATTTTAATGGACATATAGGGGCAGATTTAGACGGATATACAAACACTCATGGGGGTTTTGGATACGACACTAGAAATGATAGTGGGATTGATTTATTGGATATAGCCTTAGCATATGAGTTAGTAATAGTACATTCATGTTTTAAGAAAAACGAAGCGCACTTGGTGACGTTTTGTAGTCACACAACCAAGAAACAAATTGATTATCTCCTTGTTAGGACACGAGCCAGAATATGGTGCAAGGATTGCAAAGTACTTCCAACCGCTTGCCTATCAACGCAACATAAATTTTTAGTTTTAGATCTAGGGATTAAGGGATAGAGGGCACATCAATTCACCGAACAATTTCACAAAATCAAATGGTGGAGACTAGAAGGGGACATGGTGGAACATTTTAGGAATCAGGTTCCGTTAATCAAATGTGGCAAGGAGTAGCCCCCGTAGTGAGAGAGATCGCCACAAAACTCCTTGGGGTTCTAAAAGATAAGGGAGGGGGCGCATGGAGTTCTAGTGGTGGTCAAACGAGATCCAGGGGATGATAAAGGCAAAAAAGAGAGCTTTTAAAGCTCTGTTGGCAAAAGCAACAGAGGAGGAGTGGGTCACTAATAGAGTAAGGTATAGACTGGCAAAACAGAAGGCAAAGAAGACTATCTCAGTGGCTAAAGAAGAAGCTTACGAGAATATGTACAGGGATTTGGATACGGTCAAAGGAGCACAAAGAATTTTCAAGATAGTAAGAGCTAAGGCTCGTGAGACGAAGGATTTCAACTAAGTCTGCTATACCTGTGACGAAGCAGAACAGGTACTCAAGGCCCAAACCATCAAAAGGAGGTGATACTTTTATAACCTTTATAATGAGGATATTTTGGTCAATATAAAGTTAGGGGAACACCCCGTGTCGGGACAATTTCTAAACGGGTACTCATAGCGGAGGATCACAAGGGGAGAAATTACAAAGGTTTTGAAGGAGATGGGGAGTAGACGGGCCATAGGGCCGGATGAGATCTCTATAGGTATTGAGTGGTTAGTCCAGCTCTTTAATGTGATCCTTGAGTCAGCCAAGATGCTGGATAAATAGAGATTGAGTAGGTTAATTCCCTTATATAAGGCCAAAGGAGACATCCAACAATATCACAACTATCGAGGCATCAAATTATTAAGTCATACCATGAAACTATGGGAGAAGATAATTGAAAGGAGAATCCAGAGACTTGCTTCCATATCAGACATCCAATTTGGATTTATGCTAGGTAGGTCCACGACAGAAGCAATACATCTACTTCGGAGACTGATGGAGTGTTACAGGAAACGAAGATGGGATTTGCATATAATTTTTGTAGATTTGGAGAAGGTGTATGATAGGGTTCCGAAAGAACTCATATGGAGGTGTTTAGAGGCAAAGGGCATTTCTAGAACTTATATCAGAGTGATTAGGGATATGTATGAAGGAGCATTGACTAGCGTAAGGATGATAGGAGGCAACACGAAAGCATTCTCTGTTAGTGTTAGACTACACCAAGGCTCAACCTTAAGCCCTTTTTTGTTCACTTTAATGTTAGATGAACTTACCAAAAATATTTAAGGAGAGGCACCTTGGTGTATGTTATTTGCTGGCAATATTGTCCTGATGGATGAGACCAAAGGGGGTCAATGCCAAGTCAGAATGTTGGAGAGAAGCGTTATAATCGAAAGGTTTCAGAATGAGCAGGTCCAAGATGGAATATTTAGAATGCAACTTTTCAGGTAGTCAGATGGTACACGAGGTAGAGGTAGTAATAGGTACTAACATCATACCACACAAATCGAGTTTTAAATACCTCGAATCTATCAGTCAAAAAGATGGTAGTATCGATAATGATATAGTACATTGAATTCGATCTGGGTGGGTCAAATGGCAGAGTGCATCAGGTGTTTTACGTGATAAGAAAGTCTCTTTAAAACTCAAAGGAAAGTTCTATAGAATGGTGATTCGACCAACCATGTTATATGACAAAGTGTTGGCCTACTAAGCGTAGGCATATGCGACAGTTGTTGGTAACAGAGATGCATATGCTTAGGTAGATACATGACATTATCAAAAGAGATAGGGTACGGAATAGGGCAGTGAGAGACAGAGTATAGGTGGCTAGTATTGCTGACAAGTTTAGGGAGAAAAGACTTAGGTGGTTTAGGCATGTGTATAAGATGCCCTTGGATGCTTCGATATGACGCTGTGAGCACATAAACCTTAGTGGCTACAGGAGGAAAAAAGGGAGGTCTTACAAGACCTGGAGGGAAGTGATAAAGAAAGATATGTCAGAGTTGACTCTCACTAGGACAGTGGCTAGAATTAGGAAAGTCTGGAGGAATAGAGTACGAATAAACGACATAATTTAGAGTCCTCCTGCCTCACCCTTACCGCATAGGAAGTTTTTTTTAGGTGTAGGAGGGAAGATTACCGTGATGGACATATCAAACCGCATAATTGTCGTATCCTCAGGATCGCTCATTGCAGATTCCTAGCGAAACTAACAACGAGAAGATAAGTCATTGTAGGGGTGTAAGAATTAATTTTTTTTCATTATTATCCTGTCACATCTGTATGTGGATCTATCGAAAACAACCTCTCTATTATATAGGGATAAGATTGCGTACTTTCAGATCTCCCCAACTCCCGCTTTACTGCGAGACTTTGGGGTATGATGATGATTTGAATCAATAAAGTATCCTAGTGTAATGAATTGTCACTTTTGGATATACAACTAGTTATCCTCTATTGATTGATTAATATATTTATCTGATTAACACTTCTAAGAATACATTATATTATGTGAAAAGGTCACCCAAATACCAAAAACATCATGTAGGTATATATTTTAATATCCCATTAAATCCTCAATATTAGTGCTTAAGTCAATCTACAAATAAGTTCTTTTGATACCATCTACATGTAAATTAAGATCAAGTTTAAGCTTTCACTTATATCTATTAAGCATTAAAATCAACACAAATATTTCACAGATATAAAACTCCTTTATAAAAATATTGAAACCAATCCACACAAGAATAAACTTCTAATCTAGATGTAAAAATGTTTAGATATAAATATCCTTGAAATAAAAATAAAATTTAGAAGAATTGGAAAGCTTATTGAAAAGGGTTCCCAATGATGATTTCAAAAGAAATTGAATGATTTGTGATCTCCCTCTTTGTTGAATACTGTTATTAGATGTGTTATTGGGCTTCTTCCTCTCTAACATTTGTTAACCTAATTGCAACTTAAAAAGAACTAAAAGAGAAACTAAATCTTTGGTTCTTTTTAAGGTTTTTGCTCTCTTTAAATATGGTTCCCACCATAAACACATTATGGGACACTTTCGAGTTCTAGTCTGTGTTTGATTATAAAATTTTAACTTTTTGTCCAGGCAATAATATGGGTTTAGAAGCACTCATTCCTTAATACATTTTATGATATAAATCTCCCGAAACTCTTAATACAAAGTTTTGGAGATCTTTGTAAGCTTTCAGTTGAATCATTTTAATCAGAGATCTAATAAGAAAGTTATACTCAATTTAAGAAGCATAGTCAAAGTTATCCAAAATTGTCCAATTGTTTTCGTTTCTATTTTGAACACCTCCATTTGTATTATTTTGTTATGACTTACTTAGCAATTAACTTTCTTTTCCAAAGAGTAACACCAATTTCTTTGTGAATTGACGTGTATTAAATTGTGTTTTTACTTCATATTTTCAAAGAGGAATATATTTTAGCACATGGTCGTGTGACAGGCCAAATTAAACCAAAATTGTATTTTTTTACTTATTTTTGCTTTACGAAGCCTTTCAATCCTTGGCTATCATCATTTCCCAAAAAACTTATCTACAATTACCTATAACATGATACGAAAATAATTATATCAAAATAATTTAGAATAAAAAACATTGTGAACACTAAATATAATATATGTACGTTTTATGTGCACTAGTGAAAGGCATTTAACCAGTTGAGCATATTTGGGAGTAAACAGATACAAAAGCTAAAAGAGATCAACTAGAGAAATAACAAGAAAAAAATATCAAAATTTAGATTGAATCCATGAATGATAATAACAAGATCTAAAAACTAGCAGAGGTTAATGAGCTGCGTAGATTAGAGAAAGGGAACGGCTTAAAAGTGGCTAAAATAAACGTACTAATTAGACTACATAGGGATATGGAGTAAAATGAAACTTGCGAAGAGACAATAGACGAATGTAAGGGTTCTAGCGTCCCCAGCTAAAATACGCCAATTGGCATTAGCAAGTTGATGTATAAGAATGATTGAAGATATCATTATATGTTCAACTTATGAATGGTCGATCCAATACCCTTTCATTTTTGTCGTTTGTAATTTAGTCAACAATGTCTTACCCTATATTTCAGTATAGTAAAATCTGAAATAAAAACATTTTTAGTCCTGTATTAAGATTCAAATTATATTTAATGAAATATAATTATATAAAAATTGATAATAATTCAATGTTATCAAACATTAGATTGAAATAAATGGCTGAACTCACTTTCTTGACTTGATAGCACAAAATTTTCCAACTAAAAGTAAAAATTGAAATTATAAAAAAGCTTGATTATGAAATCTCTAGACTTTATTTTGTACTTCAAATAAACACGATACAACTTTTCAATCAATGTCACAAACCCTTTTTATCATCAACTAACATGGAGCAATTTCAAACTTAACTGAAATCGCTGATATGGACTAAATTTAATACATTTCCCATTGTCATACTACAAGGCAAAGCATTCCTTGCATGAAAGACATTGATATTGTGGCCTGGTCAGAAAGACTAGTAAATAAAAGCTTAAGCTTTATAATGCGTGAAGAACGGACAAATTGTTTTCATTACTAAACTGGAAAAGGAAAACGTTGGTCTACATTGTACAGAACATTAAGATCTTTTAATCTTCTCTTCTGAATTAGTACGCCCCTTTGACTCAATTTTGCATAAATCAGCCAAGCTGCTTCAACTGGTAGAAGAATTTCTCGGGTTGCGGTTTTGCCAGCAAGGGCTAGATGTATACAGGCTGAGGAGGGAAAATGTAAAACAAAGTGGGATACACTGCTTAACAGGAAGATTAAAACTGTCACCATATAGTATAAAACTACAGAAATGTTGCAATATGACTGTTCAGAAATGAAGTTAACTGCTAAAACTAGATCGAGATAATCAATGCAACAGAAAGTTTTGTTCATGAATAGATTACTGCCACTTACGTTAATGAATATATAAGCAGAATTTGGCGAAGAAGTATCAAGGATAGTCAATCTCGTACGGAATTTCTCTGGTACCTTCAACGCCCCATAATAAAGGGAAGACCATTACTTTCCAGTAAACCTGAATATCCGACTGTCCCATACCAGCCATTTTTCAGATTGTCACAATTGGTTGTCATAGGTATATTGATCTAGAAACAAGTCAGATTCAATAGAAACTCAACTTCATCTAAGTTTCAAAAGTAAAAATCAGAACCAAGCACAGACCTATGGAGACACCAAAACAGAGGATTTGAGGAGAGCTAAACGATTCTTTGTAAGGTTAATTTTTTCCTCTGCTTCTACTGCTTTTTCCCGAACACCACGGACAACATCTTCAGGAGCTTTTTCTAAATACTGCAGTGGTGATGAAAGTATTGAATACAAGTGCATGAAATAGGATCCAGCATAAAAGCTGAATAAAATCTCAGAATCTTCAATGCTGGAAAGTATTAATCTTTTTGCAACTCAAGTTTGATCAAAAATTGACGAGAGCAAAACTGGCTAATTCCAGTTCTGGAAATAGTTTGCCTGGATATTGGAAGTGCTAAACTTAAACTTCCAGCCCAAGAATTTAAGATCCCCATTAGGGACAACATATGGTGGACAGCTGTTTCATGATCAAGGTGTAGTTTTAGGGAATCCATACCTTAGGAGAACTAAGACGAGTTACTAGTCCATCATACTCCGACTGCATCTTGGACAGGCGCTTAGAAAGGCGCTCAATTTCTGCAGATATGTCAACCATATCAACAAGAGGAAGATATGCCTCTAGTCCGTCACTGGCAACAATATGCACTGACTGGTTTGCATCTCCTGTTAAGGCAAAAGCAGTTGAAACCAACACAAGATACATGCCAACATCCCATGGTAGTAACTATAAATTCACAAGAAAGAAATGAAAAGACTATAAGTGGCTTGAGGATGAAAACATGCCTGGAGGAGAATCAGCAAAGCGGACATTCTCCAGATCAAGGCGGGATAAAAGAGCTAAAATCTCCTTCTCCTTCTGCACCAACAACGTCAATATACTGATAGATCAAGTGTGCTCTACACAAACTGGACAGATGCACAGCAACTAAAGATAGCATAAAAGGCTAGTTATAATGAAACTGATTTTGTTGCTTCAAATTGTTTAGATTACACATAAAAGCTTTCAGAACAACAATCCAGAAAAACAGAAAATCGTGGACATAATAATGCTCACAAGACATTTTCCCTTTCTCAGTTCTTACAATGATAATGGTCTTTGAAATGTTCATGAAGAAAGGGGCGGAAAGATATATTATTTGTTACGGTTTGAGGTACAAATCTGAATATTATTTTGTTTACTGCGACCTGTTCCCTGATCTTAAGTATTTATTCCCGTAATTATTTCTGGCGGGAAATGCATATGTTTCACGAAGCACTTGTTTGTGTATTTTCATGGTCTTTATTTTTTATTTTTTTCTTTATTTTCCTATGCTTCTTGCTGAAAAATTGATGAATCAGAAACCAAAAAAAATTAATTAAAACATAAATTAAAAAAATTATGGAACATAAATGTCAATATTCGTGGGTTATACCTTTTGTTCTAGGGAAAATGTTCCAGATCAGACCACAGGGAATACAAGCAATTGAAAATATAGGCATCGCTACACTATCTTTAAAACTCTTACATATCAACCAAATGGATTTTAGACGATAAAGGAGAATGGCCACATAAGACACAAGAAGGAAATGGATTTACTTACAGAAATATAGTGGACAACTTCTTCATTTGCAACTATGCATGCAGATATATGCTTTGCAGGCTCAACAGAGTATTCTGCTCGAGCATTCCGAATGGCTCTTGTCTAGTTCATATGTAAGAGTAACTCATTTGTTTCCAAAGGCTTATAGAATATTATATAGTAGTACAAAGATAAACTTGTCAGCTCACCAAAGCTTGAAAATTTTCAAATCTTCTAATAGAATTAACATGCCGTGGAAGTGAAATCTGGGGCCAGGATGATACTATAAGAGCTTCTTTCTGATTTGGGAGAGCCTATACAAAAGATTAAACAAGTAAGCATTCTTAGTTTCTTACACAAGTCACATACTCTTGAGATATGAATCTGGATTGTTATATCATATTGGGTTCATGTACATATGTATGCAGAGAAACTGGATTCCAAAAACATTGTAATTGTGCTCCTATATCAGTTGGAGTATAATTTATATTCTTAGGAGCTTGAGTTGAGCACAAGGGATGGTTTCTAAGAATCAATTCCAAGGGACAAATTCAAAGGCACAAAATGTGATTGCATTGAATGTTTAAGAAATTGATGAGGTATGTTTGAAGAACCTATATATCAACTGTTATCTCTAGATATTAAACTTCGGTTCCAAACTTTTTAATGCAAGTGATATGACCTGAGGCGTTGAATGCTAAGAAAAGAATCACCTGCCACAGTTCTTCAGTGACAAAAGGCATGAACGGGTGAAGCAGCTTTAATATATTTTCAAAGACATACAACAGAACTGCCTGTGCTACTGAGGCTATTGAATCACCTCCAGAATGATAAAGACGAGCTTTACTTGCTTCAATGTACCTGGTACAGGGTGGAAGCATTGGACAGTAACAGACAAGTCTTTCATTAAGTTTGTAGAGCAGCATAACACTAGATATAGAAACATTTCATTTGTCCTTATACTAGAGAAAGAAAAACTATCCAATCTTGGTCCAGAAAAGGGATGAGGTGCAGCTCAGATTTCAGTGAAGCACAAGTCACACCATTATAACAAGTATTGACGTAGGAAGGAATGACAGACAAAGCCAACTATTTTGATAAAGCAGGTTTGTAATATGGGCTGCTGAAACTTGAATTTAGGGCTAAAAGTAATAAATAAAGAATTGACAGTGTGAAATTAGCTTTAGTACCATGGTAAAGTAGATTAAAGGAGAAAGAAAGAGAAAGCAGATGAACACAAGTTTTAGGGATTTATATGTCCAGGGACACAATATGCAATCTTTTTAGAGTAATAGTAGAGTAGCTACAATATTCCATTAGAAGATACACAAAATGTTCCTATATTAATAGTAATGTTAAATACAAAACATCTGATAGGTACAAAACATCCGATACCTTCGACACTCTTCCTTAAGCTGTAAATAAGGTTTTCATGTCCAGTTTGCATAGAGGTTATGAATTCTACAAATGAAGACTTTTCAAATGAGATAAGATCCTAACTTTATTTTATTATTTCTATTGTGGGAAATTTTGAAATGTTTGTCGTTTTTTGACTGATTCACAAGCATTTTATACATCATTTACATAGAGAGAAATCAGCTACTTTCCTAAAATAAGAAATTACAACACTATATCCATCAGCTAACCAAGAATCCCATGAAATTTGGGATTACAGATCTGTCCAAAATTAGGAACTAAAAATCTGTTTCCACACTCCGCCTCAAGCTGGTGAATAAAGATCTTCCATTCCCAGCTTGGAGAGTATAGTTCTAAACACGAGTATGTAATCCCTTCGTAAGAACATCAGCTAGTTGTCCACCAGTAAGAATAAGTGGAGTGCAAATTAGTCCACTATCCAATTTCTAGATAAAGTGTCTGTCAATCTCAATATGTTTCATTCGGTCAAGCTGTATTAGACTATGGGCAATATTTATTGCTAGCCTATTGTTGCAATACAGTCTCATAGGCTTACTCCATTTTACCTTCAAAACTTGAAGAACAATTTTCATCCATAATAATTCACAAACCCCTAGAGTGATTGCTTTGAATTCAGCCTCAGTACTTGATCTAGCCACAACATTCTGCTTTTTACTTCCATGTTACCAGGTTACCACCATGGAATGTGCAATAACCTGAGGTAGATCTTCTATCTGTAGGTGAAACTGCAAAATCTGCATCTGTATATGCCTCAAGGGTTAATTCAGTGTTTATTTTAAATAATATTCCTTTTTCTGGACTACCTTTCAAATAATGAAGGATTCTATAAGCAGCCTGAAGATGTACTTCTCTAGGATCATGTGACTTATCACACTCACTGAATAAGCTAGATCAGGCTGTGTATAGAACAGACAAGTTTCCCAACTAGCCTCTCATACATGTCCCTGTTAACAGCACAATCTTCAAAGGATGCTACAAGTTTATGATTAGGATCTATAGGTGTTGGTGCTGGTTTACATGCCAACTTCCATGCCTCCCTTAAAAGATCAAAATATATTTCTGTTGAGATATAAATATCTCTTGTTTTGAGTGAGCCACTTCAATTCACAGAAAATACATTAATATCCCCAATTCGTTTATCTCAAACTCAATCAAACATTTCTTCACTCCTTGCCTCTCAATCGCATCATTTCGTATTATGATTATATCATCCACATAGACCAATAAGGCTGTGAGTCCTATCTTTGAGTGTCTAACAAATAGTGTATGGTCCCCTTGGCTTTGTTTGTAACCCATAGCATGGATCACTTTAGCAAATCTACCAAACCGTGCTAGAGGTTATTGCTTAAGACCATACAAAGCTTTCTTCAGCTTGCACATTTTATAACCTATCACATTTTCACAAAAACCAGAAGGGAAATCCATGTATATTTCTTCTAGGTCACCATGTAAAAAAGCATTTTAAACATCAAATTGTTGCAAATCCCAATCATAAGTAACTAGTAACAATGTTCACTTTTGCAACTAGGGCAAAAGTTTCTTGATAGTCTACTCCATAGGTTTGAGTGTATCCTTCGAACACTATCTCACCTCATATCTTTCCAATTTACCATCAGCCAGTAGACACCCATTTACACCCCACTAGCTTCTCTCCCTTCAACAATTCAACCAACTCCCAAATTTGGTTTTCTTCAATTGCATCTGTTTCAACTCTCATAGCTCCTCCATTCTTCATTAGACAATGCCTCGGATAGGGTACTGGGTATGGGGATGGTGTTTAGATTGGTAAGGAAGGTTTTATGATATGATGAAAAACTATGGAAGGATATAAAATGGGAGGAAGGATAAAAGGGTCGCTTGCTCAATGCAATAGGAAGATTTGAACTCTATAGATGAGTAGGTTCAAAATGTTCAATTGTCTCGAGATTTGGAGCAAAGCAGTAGCTTCTGTAGTTGTTTCATCATTCAGCACAGACTCAAGCGTAGGGATAGACTCAGACTTAAGTGTAGAGATATACTCTCAAGTGTAGGGATAGACTCATACTTAAGTGTAGAGATATACTCACACCCGTGTGCTGTCGTTGGTAGATTGGAAGGAGACAAAGACAAGTTAAACAAGTCAGACAGATTTTTATCTTCGCTTTCACTCATAAACTCTCCCAGAAGATAAGTTGTGGAAAAATATGGACTCTCTTCAGCAAATATTACATCTGCTGAAACAAAGAATTTCTTAGAAAGTGGATGACAGCATTTATAACCTCCCTGAGTTGGTGAATATCCTATAAAAATGCATTTGACAGCTCTAGGCTCTAGTTTTTCCTTTTGATGACCATGAATATGTATATAAGCAGTAGACCCAAAGATCATAGGAACAAGAGTGTTTATAATTCTTACATTAGGATAGAACTCAGAAAGAATCTCCAAAGGACTTTTTGAATCTAAGACTCGTGACGGCAATGTATTAATCATATATGTAGATGTGAGAACAACTTCCACCCAATAACTTTTTGGTACATTTTGATGAAAAAGAAGAGCTCTCTTAGTGTTTAATAGGTGTCCATTTTTTCTTTCAGCCACCCCATTTTGTTGTGAAATGTTACTGGAAGAGGATTCATGAATGATGCCTTCTTTTTGGATATGTAGATAAGGTTTAGTTAAAGTAATCCCTAGCATTATCAGTCCAAAAACACTTGATCTTTGTACCAAACTGATATTGTATCATTAAACAGAAACTAGGTAGGATAAGACTCACATCATAATTATTTTTAATTGAAATATCCGAGTAACTCTAGTACAGTCATCCATAAAGGAGACAAACCACCTAACTTATAATCGTGATTCAAAATAAACTCCCTTTTTGATAATGATAAAAGAGAGAAAGATGAGCTACTACTGTTCACAATAAGAGGGGTAAAAGATTGCTCTGAAATTCATATCTTTTGTCAATTTTAGTATGGAAAAAAGATTAGTGGATAATTTAGGAACATGAAGAACATTTTTTAGGATGAAAGATAAGGCGATTTTTATGTCTCCTAATTCGGCAACTATGGTGAGAGAACCATCAACAACGGTAATTTTCCTTGCACAAGATGTGTAGCTGCTAAATTGAGTGCATGAACAAGTCACGTGGTTCATAGCTAACCCACATATCAGAAAAAGATCTTTCCAAGACATTTAATCCAATGGAAATAGAAGGATTACCTCAAGAGTGCCAATGAACTCGCACTAGATGGTTTTTCAAGCTTACCCAATAATCCTCATCTTTTCAATCTCATTACTACTGAAGCTGCCCAGCTCTTGCAGTTGTCCTTGGTGAATGTGAGCTGTAAAATGAGCTATCCTCCTCCTTTTGCTGACTTCCTTTGTAGTCCATAATCATGACTTGATGTTGTTCTACCATTCAATTTCCAACATCGATCCTTTGTATGTTGTGCCTTTTTACAAAATGAGCACCAAAGATTTTCTTTGTTATCTCAGTTCTATCCTCTCTTATCGATTCCACTTTCCCTTGTTCAGAGACTTGTGTCTGTTAATCGATTCCTAATTTTGGTGACTCTTCCTTGGTACTAACCAATGCTAAAGTGTCCATAGTTTGTGGTTCGAGCATCACACTCTATCTCCTTTCTTCTCGAATTAGTGATATTGCTTCATTCAATGACAGGACTTCTTCTTTTCACAATATTTGAACCTGATAGTTGTAGTTTACATTTTTGGTAGGTAATTTAATGTATTTTTAGGTGTTGATTAGATGATTTGTGCATGTTTAGGTTTAGAATTATGTTAATGTGATGGTGTGTTTATGTTTTTTAGTGTTTTGTAGTTTAAAGCATGATATTAGACTTTAATTTTGTGCACTTAGAGGTGTTTTGATTTGTTTGTTATTGTATGAACTCATATGAAGAAGATTGAAGGAAGTTGGAGAAGGCTTGGACAAGAGGAACAAGGTCACAATCATGACAAAAGGCAAAATTCCTAGGATCACGATCGTGACAGGCGCTCACCAAACATAGGGATGTTCTAATTTGATATTTAGAGGGTTTTTTTTGGATTTGTTGGCTTGGGTAAAACCTAGTTTTTACCCTAAATGACAAAAGAACCATATAAGAAAATAATTGACCCTAATGAGACCTAGCCTCCATTTGCCATTTTGAGAAAGAACACAAGGAAGCAAGAAGAAGGAGAGAAGAGGAGAGGAGTTTCGGCCAGTTGCTGTCTAGCCACTCCAACCCAGCCATCTCAAGTTATTTTCTATTTCTTCTTGTCTATTTACTTCATCTTAATGTATGCCTTGGGTTTGAGGATGTTGAACACGTTGTTAATGATGTTCTAACTTCATTTTGGGATTGATTCTTGAATCATTTTGTGACTTATTCGCTTTTGATGATAATGAAATGTTTGAGTATTGTGATATTTATGGTTTTTACATACTTCAATAATAAATCGAGGGATTGAATCGATAGTAACATGATTAGGTTGGATAATGAGAGTTAATAACCTAACAAATCACATAAATATCAAATTGGTAATTATACGAAGAGAGATCTTATGTGAAGACCCGATTGTCTAATAGATCGCTTAAGAACTAATTGGAGTCGTAGGCTATTTTTGTTAATTGAGAAATTGCAAAATCGGAATTTTGGATTTAGTTAGGGGTTATTAATTAGGGTTTAATGATTAGATCTTGAGAAAGAACAATCAACTCTTTTGAATTCTAGGATTGATCCCAATTAGATCAAAAGTGATCAAGGTAGCAAAATGACGACAAAATCAATCCCATCTTCTCATAATTGTTTGATCTTGTCTTATTGGGATTTCTCATTTGTTAAGTAGTTAGTGCTCTATTTTGATTTACTTGTGTTAATTTTGGAATTTCAATTTCAATCAATCCATACTCAATTGCTTAATTTTCTGTTTAGTTTTATTTTCATTTTGATCACATTTTTTATAACCTTAGACAAAGTTATGATTCAATTAGTTTAGTTAATTCCTCGTGAGACCGACACCTCAACTACTACACTTTACGATTTGTGCAACTGCAGAACATTAAGTGTTTTATATAAGTAAAACTTTCTCAACAGAACCCTAACTTGATCAAACTCAGGATTCAAACTAGCAAGAAAATCATACACTATCTTCTCAATGAACTGTTTCATCTTTGCAGCATAGTTACTAGACATTAATTCAATAACTAGATAATAGTCTAATTCTTGTCATTAATTTTTCAAAAAATTGGCATATTCAGTCACAAACTTACTTCCTTGCTTTGTAGATCCTATGTTAACTTCGATCTCATATATTCGAGGAATATCCTTGACTTTGGAGTATGTTTGACCAATAGGACCTCAAAGTCCTTTCGCTATTGGTAAAAGCACACACGTCACCAATTTCAGATTTCATAGAAGTCCACAACCATTATGTGCTAAGAGAATCTGCCTCATCCCATGCCTCAAAGCCTAGTTCTCCCTCTTTTGGACCAGTCCCCAACAGGTGATTGAGGTTTCCTTTTCCTTTGAGAATGGTTAGTAACAACTGTGACCAATTAAGATAATTATTCCCATTCAAGCCATAGGTTGCTTAAATATGTTGTTCTCCTGGGAGATGATTGAATTGAAAATCTTCTAATTAGGAAGGCTCAGTAAGGTTGGAGTTCTTTTTGAAATTTCAGACATGTTTCAAGCAATGAAGGTTGGTTAAGATGACTATGAAGGCCACTAAGATAGAAAAGAAGTTAGGTTACAAAAGTTGAAGAAACTAAAAACATAGTAGGGAAACCCTAGATGCAAAGGAAACTTTGAGAAGAAAAGTGTCCTTTTTTGATTGATTCACAAGCATTTTATACATCATTTACGTAGAGAAAAATTAGCTAGTACCCTAAAAGTATAATTTTATATCCATCACCCAACCAAAAATCCCATGGAATTTGGGATTACAGATTTATCCAAAATTAGAAACTAAAAATCTATTTCCACATCTATAATAGCAATCAAGCATATATCTTTTTCTCATTTTAGGATTCATCAATAAAAAAGAGCATAATAGAGATGGACCACAGGGATGAGGATGAGAGAATATAAAAAAGGAAGTGCATTATAGAACTTTTGGTGGTAACAATGGAAGGAGAAAAGAAAGAGAATAAAAAATCAAAGTAGAGGCTAACAAGTAGATGTGATCAACAAAGGCACCAACCATCAAGTCCAAAAATAGTTCTCACCGGGGGTCGATTCCTAAATAGTGGTGAGACAGTGAAGATGACAGGGGCGGCAATTCTAGTAATTGAGTTTGCTAGTAGTGAATTTTAGCAACAGTTGAGACAGAATGAAGAAATATAAGACACTATGATGTGATCCCACATGGGTTAGCAAGGGAGATCCGATGAGGGGTTTATACGGTTTGGGTAACCCTCCCCTTATGAGCTAGCTTTTCAAGTGGAGTTAGGCTTGGCTCATAATACTGGTATAAGAACCTCACCTTGTCTGATCAATGAAGCGGGCCCATAGAATGGTTTATTGTACGAGTACATGTAGTCTAAAAGGTTTAACCATGATGTTACCCCATATCCATTAGCATGGGAGATCTTTTAGACTTGAATGGATCTAGGAAACCCTCACTGATGAGCTAGATTTTGGAGTTAGGCTCGGATTCATGTTACACTAACAATGATTCCAATAGTCTAAAAGGTTTAACCATGATGTTACCCTATATCCATTAGCACGGGAGATCTTTTAGACTTGAATGAATCTAGGCAAACCCTCACTGATGAGCTAGATTTTGGAGTTAGGCTCGGATTCATGTTACACTAACAATAATTCCAATAGTGATGTTCGCCGAAATGATTACAATGTCACATTCTTGAACTAGGATAAGAAATATAGCTTTTAAGACTAGTAATAGAGACAAATTAGCTTAGGTATGTGTTTAGGATGGAAACTTAGGCTCCCAGGAAGAAACAAAGATTAGAATTTCTTATTCTAATAAAGACAAATTCATGATTGAAAATTTCACATGGTATCATTCTTAAAAAAAGAAAGTTTAACACTTCCAAACCTAAAATATCACAGCTCTTTTTATAATCAACAACCTCACTAAAACTCAACATAGTAAATATGTTGGATAATTATCGTAGATAAGTTTAGGAGATTGTCTTCTAGGAGATAAGCTTATCTTCTAGTAGATAGGATAAGATATACTACAGATAGGATAAGTTAGTAAATACAACAAATTTAGTAATTTAGTAGTATTAGAATAGATTATACTCATATATAAATTACATATAATTAGAGAAATAAAGTGGGTTTTCTTCTGATATTTTCTATACCCTCATGGTATCAGAGCTACCAATTCTGGTAGCCTAATTTTTTCAGCCATGTCATTGCCGTAGTTCAACCAACCTTTGGTTCCTTTTATGAGTCCCAAACCTCATCCCAAACAACTAGTTACGTAATACCTTCAGCCCAAACTCCATCTCCTTCTATTGATAATCTTTCGTTGCCAATCACACAACATAGATTAAATGGAACGAATTTTTGAGAATGGTCCCAATCAGTCATGCTCGTAATCAAAGGAAAAGGCAAGTTTGGATATCTAACAGGGGTGGTTTCTCAACTACACGAAAGAGCAGTCACTTACGGTTCTTGGGAAGCTAAGAATTCTATTCTCATGGCTTGGCTAATAAATTCAATGGAGCCAAAAATAGGAAGAACCTATCTATTCTGCAAAACTGCAAGAGAAATCTAGGAGACTGTGCAAGAAATATATTATGATTTGGAAAACACTTCTCAGTGCTTTGAAATCAAATCAAAAATCATAAATGCTCAACAATGTAATATGTCGGTTACTGAGTATTATAACTTTACTAACTGAATTATGGCAAGAAATTGATCTATTTTACACAATAAATTGGGATTGTTGTGTTGATGCCAAGAAGTATGAAAAATTATTGGAAAAGGAGAGAGTTTTTGATTTCTTACAGGGACTTAATGTTGGACTTGATGAAGTACAAGGAAGGTTACCCGGTGTAAAACCATTGCCATCAATCCGAGAAATGTTTGCTGAGGTTCGTAAGGAAGAGAGTAGGAAAAAGGTCATGCTTACCTCACACACTTCTGAACAAACCCCTCAGGCCTCAGCTTTAGTGGAAAACTCTTGAAAGGAGTCTACTTACCAAACATGAGAGCAAGAAACCAAGAACAAGTAGTGGTGTGACCACTGTGATAAGCCCTACCACACCCGTGAGACCTGCTGAAAATTACATGGGAAACTACCAGATTGTAAACCTAAAAGCCAAACAATTCAACAAAATCGTGGAGCAGCACATGTAGCAGAATC
This sequence comes from Erythroxylum plowmanianum, assembly GCA_025531925.1. Lineage (NCBI taxonomy): Eukaryota > Viridiplantae > Streptophyta > Magnoliopsida > Malpighiales > Erythroxylaceae > Erythroxylum > Erythroxylum plowmanianum. Next base: position 18,563,663 of record JANVCQ010000004.1, read on the forward strand.
CGATATCAAAAAATCCACAGGGCTGAACCTGTCCCCCTAGCAGGTTGAACCACTCCATCAACTCTTGAATGAGACAAAAATTACAACTAAGAAAGACTCACATGGCCAACAAACCTCTATTGCAACACTAGTGCATAAAGGTAACTTGTATCAATCATTATTATCAAAGTCCCTAAGTCAAAATCTCTGAATCGTGGACACAGGTGCATCAGACCACATGACTGGGTCTTTGAATGTCTTTGAAAAATATGAGCCATGTAACCAGAAAATTAATATCTAGGTCACGGATGGAAAAGGGTCACTAGCTACTGGTCAAGGGAGAGTTTGTTTGCCAAAACTGACATTAAATACTGTTACTATATGTCTAAATTAACTAATAATCTACTATCTGTCAGTCAATTAACAAAAGACATGGGTTGTATTGTGATGTTCTTTCCATCTCATTGTGAATTTCAGGACCGGTGTTTGGAGAAGATGATTGGTAGTGCTGAGGAGAAAGATGGACTTTACTACTTCTCAGAATGAGTACTCCTACTAAATCCAAATCACCACATAGGGTTTCCCTTTCTGTTTTGTCTAATTTTGATGTTATGTTATGGCATCAACGCCTTGGTCATCCCAATTTCCCAAATTTGAAAATCTTATATCCAAACCCTTTTCATCAATAAAGATCATATTTCTTTATATTGTGAGCAATGTGTCCTTGCAAAACAAGGCAAAAATACTTATCCCATACACTCATACATACCCTCAAAACCTTTCCAATTAATTCATAGTGATATCTGAGTTCCCGCTAGAGTTATAAGTCTAACCACTACTTGTTGGTTTATCAATTTCTTTGATGATCATACAAGGGTATGTTGGGTATATCTAATGAAAGACAAATCTGAAGCCTATCATATCTTTAAACAGTTCCACAAACCCATCCAAAATATATTCCGGACCTCTATTCAAGTAGTGCGTACAGACAATGGGAGAGAATATTTTTCAATTGATTTTATTCAATATCTCAGTGGGAATGGGATCATTCACTAGAGCTCATGTGCTTATACCCCACAACAAAATAGGATAGCGAAGAGAAAGAAACGTCATCTTTTAGAGGTACCCCGATCTATGATGTTTACCAACTTTGTCCCAAATTCGTATTTGGGAGAAGCCATTCTAACTGCCTCATACTTGATAAATCATCTTCCTTCAAAAACTCTTAAATTCTGAACCCCCTTAGGTGTTCTTCTAGAACAATTTCCTCACATTAAGCTCTTTAATTCTCTTCCTCCTAAAGTCTTTGGGAGTACTATTTCCGTACACAACAATCAACCAAATAGAGGCAAACTTGACCCACGAGCTATTAAATGTGTGCTTGTTGGGTACTCTCCCACTCAAAAGGGTTATAAGTGTTTCTCACCTTCTATAAACAAATTCTTTGTTTCATATGATGTCACTTTTTTCGAAAAACAACCATACTTCACTAATACCTCTCTTTAGAGGGAGACATCCAATGAAGAGATATATTGGGACCCAAGCATATCACTTCCTATCTCGCAAGCCTTCCCACAAAACCCACAAACACCGCAAACACCTACCATTGAACCTGAAACTATCTAGTTCAATTCAATGGGAGAACCAATTCCCGAAAAACCAACCTTAGTGTATTCTCGAAGGCCTAAAGCTCCTTAACAAGGCCAATCATTGGACCAACCGGCTCCTAGAGAGACTATGGTAAGTGACTTAGATGTGCCAATTGCACTACGAAAGGGGGTAAGATCATGTTCTAAATATCCTATTTCAGATTATTTGACTTACTCAAAGTTATCTTCAAAGTTTAAAGCTTTTACTACTAAGCTTGACAATGTAAGAATTCCAAGAAATGTACATGATGCATTCCAAGAACCTAAGTGGGAAGGAAATTGTACTTGAAGAAATGAAAGCTTTACTTGATAATAAAACATGGGAGATTGTGGATCTACCCGAAGGGAAAAAGGTGGTTGGTAGCAAGTGGGTGCTCACCGTGAAGTATAGGGCAGTTGGAGAGATTGAAAGGTATAAAGCTAGCTTAGTGGCTCAAGGCTTTACACAAACCTGTGGAATAGATTATGAGGAGACATTTGCTCCAGTTGCAAAGTTGAACACAATTAGAGTCCTTCTATCATTGGCTGCAAATTTAGATTAGGAACTCCATCAGCTCAACTTTAAAAATGCCTTCCTAAATGGTACATTAGATGAGGAAATATATATGAGGATACCACCAGGTTTTGAAACCGAAGAAGGGGAAGAGTTTGCAAACTGAAAATATCCTTATACGGCCTCAAATAGTCTTCACGAGCATGGTTTAAGAGGTTCAGGTTCAGTGACACTCTTTGCTGGTCTGGATACAAGTAGGGACAAGCTGATCACACAATGTTTGTGAAGTGTGGAAAAAATGGAAAGAAATCCATCTTGATTGTGTATGTGGACAATATTATAATCATAGGCTAGTGACATCAATGATCTCAAACAAAAATTAAGGCTGGAATTTAGGTCAAAAGACCTCGGAGCATTAAGACACTTTCTTGGAATGGAGATTGCTAGAAGTAAGGAAGGTATTTTCATATCTCAACGAAAATACATTCTTGATTTACTGGAGGAAATAGGAAAGAAGGGTTGCAAACTTATGGGAACTCCACTGGAGAGAAACTAGAAATTCAAGAAAAATGAAGAAGATCCTCCTATTGACAAAGGAAGATACCAAAGGTTAGTAGGAAAACTTATCTATTTGTCACTAACCAGACTAGATATTGCTTATTCTGTGATATTGTTAGCCAATTTATGCACTCTCCAACTTAAAGACATTTAGAGGTAGTCAACCATATTATGAGATATCTCAAAGGCAATCCAGGTAGAGGATTAATGTTTCGGAAAAATCAAAAAAGAAGCATAGAAGGATTCATGGATGCATATTGGGCTGATTGTATTGAAGAGAGTAGGTCAAAATCTGGTTATTAAACTAAACTATGGGGGAATCTGGTCGCTTGGAGAAGCAAGAAGTAGTCCGTAGTAGCAAGAAGCAGTGCAGAAGCAGAGTTTAGGGCAATTGCAAAAGGAATTTGCGAAGTTATTTGGTTAGAAAGGTTGATGCGGGACCTAAAGATCACCACTTTCTCTCCCACCACAGTTTTTAGTGATAGTAAATCAGCCATCAATATAGTGAAGAATCCAATTCATCATGATTGAACAAAACATGTTAGAATTGACAGGAGCTTTATAAAATGTGAAATAGAAGAAGGGGGCATTGATAAATGCTATGTCCCTACTGAAGCACAGGAAACCGATATCTTCACAAAGATCATGCCTAGGCCTAGATTCGAGACAATTCTAAGTAAGTTGGGAATGATAAATATCTATTCCTCAATTTGAGAGAGAGTGTTGGATAATTATCGTACATAAGTTTAGGAGATTATCTTCTAGGAGATAAGTTTATCTTCTAGTAGATAAGATAAGATAAACTATAGATAGGATAGTTAGTATATACGAAAAATTCAATAGTTTAGTAATATTAGAATAGATTATACTCATGTATAAATTACATATAATCAGAGAAATAAAGTGATTTTTCTTCTGATATTTTCTATACCCTCTTGTATCAAAATATAAATTAAAATTGACAAAAAATTCTAGTCTAACCATAACTCTATTTTGACAATTCTTTAAGTCAAGATATCTCCTACTCTAAAGAGATTGACTATGGAGATTAGTTCGAACAAACTAATCTATTAAAACCACTTAATTAACATAAGAAAAAAGAAACCTAAATAAGATAAATATTGCATGAGTAAAAGTTAATTGTCTAATATCTATCAAGAATAGCTCCTACAGATAATCAATCCATGAAGTGTTTTCCTACTACTTAAAATATATACATTAGGTCACAAAAGCTATATGAATTGTACACTGACCATATGGTTGCTAGGATAAATTAGTGTGTCACATAAGCTAGTAAATAGTGGGAAATCCAGAAATGGAAAGAAAAGGAAAAGAAATCAGGTAAAGACTATTTTTTGAGAAAAAGGCAATAAATTACACATGCTACAAAGAGCACTACATGAGTCTACAATTGGAATGTGATCTAAAATGCAATCCCCATTACAAGCTCATACAACTTACAACCATACTTGGCTCATACATTCCATATCCTGTTGCAGTAATCTAAATCAGGTGAAGACAATTGAGAAAGAAAAAAACTGCATTTCTAGTTTAAAGAATATGATCTAACAAATTTAATAGACACAAATTCTTCATTAAAATTTCCAGGTAAGAATTTAAATCCTAAGGTTTTTGTGGTCATTGCATTATTTGTTCAAAAGACTTCTTCCCTAGATAATGCAAGTATATGAATATGTGATCCGATTTTGCCTATTTCCTTTTTATTTAAACTTTAGTTTGAAGCACATTCTCCTCTTCTGATTTCTACAATTCTGGGTTCTGTTCATTGTAAAATTTATATTTCTTGAATATTAATGAACTCAGTCTTAAACTGCAAGCAGATAACCTTCGGAATGCAATATAGACTGATCACATCAGACAACAATTCTCAAATGCAAAAGCCACACTTTTAGAACAGATATACAGACGCGAAATGATACAAGGACTATTGTGAGTATCACCTCATAGTTATTAATTCAACATGTGCATGAGCGTACATATGCAAGCTCAGACTATGTGAGTGCACTTAGACTGTGACTTAAACAGAAACGAAGAAAGAGTTAGATAGCTAGATACCAAGTTTTTTAGACAAATTAGTAAACCCACAATTCTCAGAGCACATCTTATTTACAACTACCTAAAAGCTCATGCTAAACAAATTGATTACAATTAGGCTTATGGAAAAATTATAGAATATAATACCAATATCAAGTCTGAAACTAATTGAAGTTCATTCTGTCCATGGATTGCGAAATTAACAAAATCCTTATACCAGTATCCACAGCTCTTTTTTTTTTCTTTGACCATGAATTTTATGCATCTATTCAACAGCTATAGAGAGGATAGATTTTTCTACCAACAATGATGAACTTAAACATACCAATCAGCAAAATCACTCCAAAAGAAGTCATAGATTTCTCTTCCAACCTCTCCAAAGAAGAACTTATCATAGCTTGTAGTAACCCCATCAATAAGGATATGGAGTTTAGAGACCTGAAAGTTACACAAATTATTTGAACTGGATTACTTGTTCAAGACTTCTCCACAAAGCAATAACTCTTCCTTACCACCCAACATTCTGCTAGAGGTAGACTGAGCAACGAGTCCTCATCATCAAACTGAAACAAAGGACTGTACGTCATATAAAGTGTGACGACTATAAAGCAAAAGTTACGCCAAACAAAACTCAAATTCTCCCAAAAGATTTGTGAAACAAACCCTATAAGCCAGAATAGTTTCCCAAGCAGATATATCAGTTTCTCCAGGCAAATTCTGCAACAAGAACTTGCCAGCATTCCATAGTTTGTTAGTGAAGGCTTTGTTGGCTGTCAACCTCTCAGTAGATAAATTTAAGTCCTGAGACACAAATCACAAACAAATACATTTTCTCTTAACTAAGAACAAATCACATGCTGTAGCAGTTGTTAAGAATGCAGGCAAACTTTCAGAAAAGTAATGTCACAAAGCTGTGGTGCAGCTTTAAGGACAAAAAAACCTGGCCAGCAGTTCCTAGAGCAAGAGTGAACCGTAGAGCATCAGTGCCAAATTCCTTAATTGTATCAAGAGGATCTACGACATTCCCCAGTGTTTTGGACATTTTACGTCCCTGAAAATACAATGCAGGATTAAGGTAAGACAGAAGAATGCAAGATTTGGCATTCACTGAACAAGTAATGATCATATCCATGGAAGTTAAAAAGGGTCATTGCAGGCTCTACAGGCATGCATATACAAGTGCTGCACTTACTTGTGAGTCCCGGATAAGTCCATGAAGATACACATATGAAAAAGGAACTTTTCCTGTGAACTCAATTCCCATCATCACCATCCTTGCCACCCAAAAGAATAAAATATCGTGGCTGTCTCAGAACAAGGACAAATGTCAGTTATCAGCTAACTGATGCAACAGCAACCAAAAAAACAATGCAACAGCAACCAAAAAAACAATGCAACAGCAACCAAAAAAACAATGTAACAGAAGCAGGGATGCTGAATCAATTTGCATGGCTAAAATTATCAATATCATCCATTAAACAATAAAATCTCCAAAAGCAAGGTTTACATTCAGCAACATACAATATCCTGCTATTGCAGTAAACATCTACAATAAGCAACATATTCACAGTTTTTGTGAATAAGAGCTGATTTGCTCTATATTGTATTACTAAGAGAATGTAGTACATATACACATGAATAGGAGTACATAATAGGCTAGATAATCTATACAGAAGATAATCTTAAGATAATGTTTATCTCTAAGATACTGCTATCTAATCTATAGAATCTGATTACAATCAGATTATAATATTATGATATGTATCTTGACCGCACTCCCCCTCAAGTTGGATTATAGAAATCAATCAGATTATAATATTATGATATGTATCTTTGTTGGGACATAAGTTAGGCATATAGTCCCATCTTTTATCTTCTCCTTGATAAAATGTCGATCAACTTTGACATGCTTCGTTCTCTCATGGTAGACTAGATTATGTGCCATGCTTACGGCTGCCTTGTTATCACAATAGTTTTTTATAGGTGACTCAAAATTGATTCCCAATTCTCTCAGCACTCTCTTTAACCAGAGACTTTCTCAAATCCCTTTTGCAACTGCTCTAGTTCAGCTTCTGCACTACTCTTGGCTACCACCTTTGCTTCTTACTTTGCCACGTGACCAAATTTCCCCACACAAAAGTACAATACCCAATGGTTGATCGTCTATCCTCTTCTGAACTTGCCCAATCTGAATCAGTATATATTTCAATTGTTTTTTGATCTCCCCTTTTGAATAATAATCCTTTCCCAGGAATACCCTTTAAATACCATGGGATCTTATAAACTGCCTCAAAATGCTTCCTCCTTGGTGCATGTTGCAATGGCTTACAACACTCACGGAAAAAGTAATATCTAGTCTAATATAAGACAAATAAATCAATCTTCCCGCTAGTGTTTGGTATTCTTCACGGTTAACAAGTTTATCGTCTTCATCCTCAAACTTTGTACTGTCAATGGGAGTGGTGTTTGGTTTACATCTTAACATTCCAGTCTCTTTCAAGAGATCAAGAATGTACTTCCTTTGTGAGAGATAAATCCCTTTCTTTGATCTCGCTACTTCCATGCCTAGAAAATACTTCATTTCTCCTAAGTCTTTAACTTCAAATTCTTTCCCCAAAGCTGACTTGAGTCTTGTAATTCCTCTGCATCATCACCAGTTACGACATACACAATCTTCTTACCTTCTCTATTTTCGAAGAACAATGTATGATCTTCTGTTTTAGGACTTTGGCAAATCTTTCAAACCAAGCTCGTGGTGATTGTTTCAACCCATATAGGGATTTTCTTAGTCTACATACTCTATTTCCTGCTCTTTCCTCATCAAACCCTAGAGGAAGTTTCATGTACACTTCTTCCTTTAGTTTTCCATTCAAGAAGGCATTTTTAATATCAAGTTGCTGAAGTGGCCAGTCGAAGTTACCAACTAAAGATAGCAATAGTCTGATAGTGTTTAGCTTGGCCACAGGTGCAAATGTCTCCTTGTAGTCCATCCCATAGGTTTGAGTATAGCCCTTAGCTACCAATCTCGCTTTATACCTCTCGATGGAACCATCAGCCCTACATTTGACTGTGAATAACCACCTACACCCCACGGGTTTCTTTCCTTTGGCAGATCAACTTCTTCCCACGTTTCATTCTTTTCAAGTGCTCTTATCGCTTCGAATTGTGGAACTTTAAGATCTTCTTGAATTTTTTTGGGGATGTCAATTCTGTCCAGATTAACAATAAATGCTTTGTATTGAGAAGATAGAGCATCATAAGAGACAAACCTCCAATCAAGTGAATAGTACATGATCTAGATTTCTTTCGTAAAGCAATTGGCAGTTCTAAATATATGTTGTCTTCTTGATCCTTACTACTCTGAGCTTCTTCGGCAAAGACCTGCACTGGTTCAGAGATTGGTATAGTTTTAGGGACAGGGAGTGTACTAGTTGTTTTCTTCTTCGAAGAGTACACTTTAAGTGAATGGTCAAGTATAGCTACTTCTGTATCAGGATTTGTTTTTATAGGAAATGACATTAGGATAGGTTCAGGAACAGATGTGCAAGGAGGTGTAGGTTGAGATTCATCACCACCAAACTCACTCCAATACTCCCCCTGAATTGAAGACTTGGGATAGAAGGAATTTGTCTCAAAAAAAGAGACATCACAACTAACAAACAACCTTTTTGATATAGGATCATAGCATTTATACCCTTTTTGTGAAGCAGAGTAACCCAAAAACAAACATTTTTTGACTCTTGGATCAAGTTTGTTGTGTGAATAACAGTGACTAAAGACTGTACATCCGAAAACTTTTAGAGGAAGGTTAGTTTCAAGATGAGTAGTAGTATGGGTTTCTATTAATAAGGTAGGTTACAGTAATAATAGCATCCCCCCAAAAGAATTTTGGAACATTGCTGGTGAATATCAAGGCCCTAGCTACTTCAAGAAGGTATCTATTTTTCCGCTTAGCAATTCCATTTTGTTGAGGGCTATTGACATAAGTACTTTTGTGGACAACTCCATGTTTTGGAAGAATGTATGAAGATGTTGATTAAAATATTCAGTACCATTGTCAATATGAAGGACTTGAATACTTGTTTGGAATTGATTTTTTATCATTTAATAAAAGTTGATGAACACGGTAGAGAATTCAGTTTTATATTTCAAAAGAAACACCCAACACAAACGAGTATGGTCATCAGTGAATGTAATGAACCATTTTGAATTGGCTCTATTAGTAACACGAGATGGGCCCCAAAGATCACTATGGATAAGTGAAAAGGGTTTTGTGGGTTTGTATTTAGACCATGTAAAAGAACTTTGATGCTTAGCAAATTCACAAGCGTCACATTGAACACAAAGATCTTTATTTATTGAAATGTTTCGAAACACCCGTGACATACTGGAAGTTTGGATGACCTAACCTTTTATGCCATAACAACAGTTCATCAATCTTAGAAACAATCACACTATTACCCATGCTATAAGGAGTAGAATGACTTTCTTCATCTTCAAAATAGTACACTCCATCTACCTCTTTATCATTGCCAATCATCTTCCCCGATGACAGGTCCTGTATAACATAATGAGTAAGGAAAAAATGAGCACTACAATTAGCTTCTCTTGTCAATTTACTGACTGAAAGGAGGTTACATTCTAGATTCGGAACATGTAGAACATAATTTAGTTTCATAGAATCTGTTACTTTGATATCTCCTTTTCCTGCAACTGCAGAGGAATCACCATTTGCTACCTTAACCTTTTCATGCCTGGCACAAGGAAAATATGAATGAAACAGGTTATAATCATCTGCCATATGGTCTGATGCTCCAGAATCAACTATCAATTTCTTCCTACTGCATGAAGATAAAAAAGCTTTTATGATATTACCTCTCATAATAGCATTAGCAATTGTGCTTGTCTTTTGTTGGTTGCTGTCATTTTGGATATTATTTAGTATTTCCAATAATTTCCCTGGTGAAATATTCAGTTCACCACCTTGTTGTTTCTGACTATCTTCAGATTTTTCTATTCCCCCTTCACTAGATACTTGGTAGCCTTGGTTTTTTCCCTTTTTTGGTTTCCAGTCTGAAGGCTTTCCATGGATGTCCCAACATGTGTCTTTGGTGTGACCACTTTGTTTATAATGATCACACCACTTCTTATGACCCTTCTTACTGGGTTCACCACGAGACATCAATGCAGATGCTTCATTAGTAGGTACTGGAGACACAATTTGTTCTTCTTTTGGCTCCTCTTTTAGCATGATTTTCCTCCTTGTTGCTTCCTTCCTAACTTCCAAAAAAAAAAAACTTCTTTAGCTGTTGGTAGAGGAACTCTACTCAGGATTCTTCCACAGATATCATCCAACCTTTTGTTGAGATCAGCCAAAATTCAAAGACTCTTTCTTTTTCAATTATCTGGTTGTACATCACAGCATCTTCCTTGCACCTCCACTCTTCATCCGACAGAAGGTCAAGTTCCTGCCACAATGCTATCATTTCGACCCAATATTCTGCAACTTTAATGTCACCTTGTTTCATTTGCCACAACTTTGTTTTTATCTCGTAGTTTCGTGATGCATCCTCTTCATCAGAGTATGATTGTCGCACCCCTTCCCAGGTTTTTCAAGTTGTTGGCAGAAACATAAAGGTGCATTTGATCGGCGGTATCATGGCATTGATAAGCCATGACGAGACCATGGAGTTGTCTATCTCCCACTGTCGTGCAACTTGCGAGTTCGTTGGTTCTGGAACATTTCCATCTCCGATGATAAAGCTCAGCTTCCACGTCCTCCAATGGTGAGTTTCGTAGCTTGAGCCCACTCATGATAGTTCGTTTCATTCAATTTAGATGACAACTGAAACTCCTTCAAGAGCAAAGGTCATCGATGTAACACCCCACTCCCGCATGACCCGAACCCGACATCAATGGTGATATCCGAGTCCGTGCCCTATGAGGGTGGGGTTCTACATCACTTAGTCAAAACTCAGTATAAAATTTTTTTTGAAACACAAACATGCACATTGCGGAAAACAATGAACATAACACAATTACTAATTTACCCTTCCCATCGGTGATGGGATGTTACAATCGATGACTGACCTCCAGTCTGGTTTAGGTTTGCCATGGAGAATCCCTCAAGATTGGAAGTCTATTTGACTTGTCGGGGTTGAGTCCTCAATTTCACTATCTCTTTCACTCTCTAATACCATGTGAATAAGAGCTGATTTGCTCTATATTGTATTACTAAGAGAATGTAATACATATATACATGAATAGGAGTAAAGAATAGGCTAGATAATCTATATAGATACAGAAGATAATCTTAGGATAAATTTTATCTCTAAGATACTGCTATCTAATCTATAGACTCAAATTACAATCAGATTATAATATTATGAGATAATATGTATCTTGACCACAGTTTTCCATTCAAGTGTATGAATAATGCAAAGCTAGCAAAATAAGAGCTATGCCAAGCAGGTGTAACCCTGACAAGATTAATCAATGAAGGCAAACTAAATTAGACAAATGCAGTTTTGCAAAGACTAATGCCACCCACTACTCTCTCCACAATTTTCAAGTATCCTTCCACCAGGAAAGTAATCCTTCTACTAGCAAATTTTCAAGGTTAAACTAAATCACAAGGTAGCCATGATGCAAAATCAAGTTTTTAGAGCACATCCTGTCCATATGCAGGCCTGCCATAGAAATACTAGCAGGCTAGGAGAAAGGAATTAAACAGCAGATGCTCCATTTTAACAATTTACTTCAGTTGCAATATTCCCTCTTAAAGATCATTTCAAGAAGTTCTGTCTAAACAGGTGGCTTTCATATTTACTACAAAAATGTGAAACTAAACTCTCCCAGAGCATGTTTGCCTCGAAACAATTTGGGTGATTCATCAACTTGTTCAAAATTAAATTCACATCAAACACATACTACTCAATGACTAATAAAGAAGTATCAAACACATCCAATGTGCACAAACCCTTTACATGAAAAACCAAGTGCACAAGTCAAAGTAATGGATATCAGAAAAACCACAACCTACCCAGTTTCAAGCATTGTTGTTGGATAAAACTTTTTAAAATCCTCCGATGACATGTCTGGCCACCCAAGAGTACTAAAGGGCCATAGTGAGCTGCAGGCAAAAGCTGAACAATATGAGGTTTAAAAAATCAAACTGATTTCATTTGCAAGAATTAAAAGCCATTCATGGAGTGATATAATAATTGCATCACTCGACCCAGTTCTAACCTAGATAAAGCCAGTTATATAACAAGATACTTAATATGATATAAATGGTGAAGGATAAACAATACAAAATGTGATGGAAGAAACAGCAAATGATACGAGTTCATGAATGAAACGAAGGGAGAAGGATAGTGAACAAGGCATAAAGTTTTCAACAAATCAATGCTTGGAGTCGTTAGACAACATTAACCCATTACTTTGTCCAAGAAGACCTGCGATGGGGAATTAACACCAAGATAGAACACTAACTCTTCATCATCATAAAGCTGAGCACTATTAATTTTGCTCCTGTTCATGAATAAATTTCTGCTGCAGAACTTGCATTAGAAACTAATTAAACCCTAACCTTTTCCATAGTTTGGCATATAAAATTAAGCAATACATTCAGTAAATCATATACCTTGAAAACCAAGTATCAAGAACATCTGGGTCTTGATATATTTCCACATCTTTTCCATACTTATCATGAGCTTTTTCAAGAGCTTCATCAGCACTTCTAGCAACTATGTAATCCTCTTCACAATTTTTTCCAACAATATACCAAACAGGGATGCGGTGTCCCCACCACAATTGTCTGCTTATACACCAGTCCTTGATATTGGACAGCCAATGATTATATATCTGCATCAAAATTAAAGCAGAAGAAATTTGAAAGAGAGAAGACAACAGAAGCATATGCAAAGCACACAGTATCAAGCCATATTACATTACTCAAGAATTTGCAGGTCTATGGGCGCATGACATCATATTGCAGCATCAAAGTAGTAATTATTAGAAAGTACAGAACTCCATCTTGTAATAAAATTGAAAAACCTAAATTGAAAATGATACCTACAGCTAACCTCAGAACTCCATCTTGTAATATGGAATTTCTTATTTTTTAATACTTTATCTCTTCTACTCCTTCTCTAGATCCAGCCGAACGTTCTTTTCTCTTCTACTCCTCACAGATCAAACGTTCCTCTCTCTCTCACCGACCGACAGCCGCCGACCGCCGTCCTTCTCTCTCTTCTACTCCTTATCTCTTCTACTCCTTCTCTCTCACCCACAATGGAGTCATCCTCTTCTCAGCCACGGGATGCACCGTCGTCTGCCGCCTCTGTCTCTGCTGCGTCTGCGACAATTTCTTCATGTGGATTGGTGAAGCCTACTGGCAGGAATTTAGATATGGCTTGGCAGTGGAATAGCTTAAAAGACATCAACAATAAGAAGGCTGTCACTTGTGACTTTTGTGGCAAAACCAGCAACG
>JANVCQ010000004.1:18587824-18598581 GCA_025531925.1 Erythroxylum plowmanianum
TTGTGCGGAATTTTGTCAGAGCCTGTGATATTTGTCAACGGCACAAAACAGAAACACTGCAGCCAGCTGGTCTCCTACAACCTCTTCCGATTCCAACTCAAATCTGGGCTGATATTTCCCTTGATTTCATTGAAGGAATTCCTACTTCACGAGGAAAGAATGTTCTGCTGGTAGTCATCGACAGATTTTCAAAATATGGCCACTTTGTTGCTCTCTCTCATCCATATACCGCTGTAAGTGTTGCACGATCCTTCTTTGACAACATTTTTAAATTACATGGGTTGCCAGAAACTATGGTTAGTGATCGCGATGTGACTTTCACTAGTTCGTTTTGGAAGGAATTATTCCGTTTGTGTGGAACAAAATAATGTTTCGGTTCAGCTTATCATCCGCAATCGGATGGCCAAACGGAAGTCGTTAACCGAACCATTGAAATGTATCTTCGTTGCTTCACAAGCGCTCAACCTAACAAGTGGATTGACTGGTTATCCTGGGCTGAATTCTGCTACAATACAAGTTACCATTCAGCTCTAAAGTCTACTCCTTTTGAAACAGTATATGGCCGTCCTCCTCCTCGGTTGCTTTCATATCTACCAGGTAGCTCTTCCATTGAAGCGGTGGACACTGCTCTTAAAACTAGGGATGAGATGGTGCACCAGCTCCGGCAAAATCTGCAGCGAGCACAACAAAAAATGAAGCACAACTATGACCAATCTCATCGCCACCTGGAATTTCAAGTTGGTGATAAGGTTCTACTTCGTCTACAACCTTACCGTCATAGTTCAGTTGCTAAACGAAGAAGTCAGAAACTTTCAGTCAAGTTTTATGGACCTTTTGTGGTTCTTGAGCGAATCGGTTCCATGGCTTATAAGCTAGACTTACCAACAGACTCTAAACTACACCCTGTTTTCCATGTTTCCACCCTCAAATGGTATCACGAAGGACTAGATTCTTGTACTCCAGTGCTACCACCAACTCCACCGAACGTTCCTCTTCAACCTCTAGCTGTTTTAGATCAACGTATTAAGGCAGGACAACTTGAGATTTTAGTCCATTGGTGTAATTCTTCTCCAGCAGATGCTTCATAGGAGAATGCTAACGATTTTTCTAACAAGTTTCCTGAATTTGCACTTGAGGACAAGTGCCCTTTGGGGGCGGTGAGTAATGTTACCAAACCTCTACAAGTCTACACACGTTACACACATGGACTCAAGACCAAACAGCCACGTATTGAAATCCTAGACTAACTGCCATGTGTAGTTGACTCATCCAATTGTTTTTGATTAAGTTTATGTATTCAGTTATTTCTTTTTGAGTTGTGATTCCTGTTTTGTAGGAGGGAGTTCCTCCATTTTCTTTTAGTTGTTCCGAGTTGTAGGAGGGTGTTCCTCCACTTAGAAGTAATGCTCCATGATGTAGGAGGTAGTTATGCCTCACTTAGGTATTTAAACAATAACATCAATGACAGAAGCAGCTTCCAAAATTCAATTAAGTCTTTGAGTGCTTAGTCTCAAGGGGTTCCAGGTTCCCTCTCTAGAGCCTGAATTCATAGCCAACATATGTCGCAAAAAGAAAACACCCAACCTACCCACGCAAACACCATCCACGCCTTTGACCGAAAGACCCATAACTAGATCCTTAACCCGGGACCATAACAGTGAGCCTTTTTTTTAGTAATGTTACTCGTATATATGATTTATTTGTGGAATTGTTAATCACAACGAGTATTTTTCAGAAATAAAGAATCTATTTGTACAACATTTAGCAACCCAACTGGTAATAACAAATAAGGATCAACTTCTGAAGGAAAGAGAAAAGTTATTCATGCTGAGATACTTGGCTGACCAAAGACCAGAATATGAACCAATTCAGGCCCAAATACCAGATGGCATTGAACTTCCATCACTTGCTGAGATATATTCACAAATATCTTGATCCTTGAAAGGGCCAACATAAGAAACTAATGTCAAGTTTGCTCTCGCTATTCACAATAGTGAAAGAGGTCATGGAGGTCGAAGTAACTAAGGTGGTCGTGGTGGTTGTGGTGGTCGTGGTGGTCGTGGTGGTCATAGTGGAAGAGGCAGAGGAGGCCAAAGTAAATGTAACCATTGTGGCAAGGATGGGCATGTTCTGAACTATTGTTGAGACCTACACCTAGAGTTGTGCCCGAATCCCTCTCAGTCTACTAATATTGTGGAGGCTTCTAGTGATTCTAGCTCAACAGGTGGAAACAAGTTCATATTTTAAGAAAAATATGCAGCTTTTCTACAGTCTCAAGCGTCCAAGTAAGTAATCACACCGATTGCATCGTTTGCTCACATAAGTAATCACATAGCTTGTATATCGTCCTCTGTTAAACCTTGGATTATAGATTCAAGAGCTACTGACCATATTGTAGGTAACCCATAACTTTTTAATCAAATTACCTTTGTACTAGACTCTCACTAACTTACTGTTGCTAATAGTGCCACTAAAAGGATGGCACTACATTTTCCTCCCCTTCAATGACATTACCAGCAACATATATTCCAAAATTTTTGTTCAACTTAATGACTGTTAGTAAACTAACCAAAACATTAAATTGTTCTGTCTCTTTTTTCCTTCATTCTATTGTTATCTAGGAATTGATGACAAAGAAGATGATTGGAGGACGGTGTGAACTTGGAGGTCCCTACTATTTTGACAATTGTTTAACTGCAAGCTCATCTTCCCTTTTGCAACTTCATTGTCGTTTTGGTCATTGGTCTATCACAATTTTAAAAAAATTTATGTCCTAGTCTTAAACAAGAATCTATCTTAGAGTGTGAAGCTTGTCAATTTGCTAAACATCATAGGGTTTCTTATTCTCTTAGACTAAATAAACGAGGTTAGTCTTCCTTTTACTTGGTGCATACTGATGTATGGGGTCCTTGTCCTAGTCCATCCAAATCTGGTTTTCATTATTTTGTGACATTTATTGACGATTATTCTCAAGTTACTTGGCCTTATCCTATGAAATCTCGATCAGAATTGTTTACTATACTTTGTGCCTTTCATGCTGAAATTGAGACTCAATTCAACAAATCCATCTGCAACTTGAGAAGTGATAATGCTTAAGAATATGTTTCCCATACTTTTCAAGCTTATCTCTCTTAGCATGGTATTATTCATCAGTCATCATGTATTGTTACCCCTCAACAAAATGGTGTAGCGAAGCAAAAGAACTATCACTTGTTAGAAGTTGCCAGGGCACTAATGTTCCATATGCAAGTCTCAAAAGTTTTCTGGGTCGATGCAATCTCTACTGCTTGTTTCCTAATTCGCCAAGTTTATTCTTAATGTGTGCAGCAGTCCATTGAGGCACTTCCCATCGACCAGGACATGGACCCGACCCATTTTGCTTCGTTTCCAGATTCCTCACAACTATCTGATGCTAGCCTTTACCTTGCTATTGCTCTTCATAAATGTAAACGTGCATGCACTTTCCCTGTTTCTTCTTTTGTATCTTATCATGTTCTATCTCCCTCCTCCAAGTCTTTTGTAGCCTCCTCAGACTCTGTTTCTGTCCCAACGACTCTTGCTGAAGCACTGGCTAATGATGGTTGGCAAGCTGAAATGAAAGAAGAAATGATGGCCTTAGAGCAGAATCATACTTGGGATCTTGTGCTTTTTCCTTAAGAGAAATGGGCCATTAGCTGTAAGTGGGTGTTCACTATTAAAATGAATCCTAACGGTTTTGTTGCTCGGTTGGTTGCTAAAGGATATGCTCAAACATATGGGTGGATTATTCTGATACTTTTTCTCCAGTTGCAAAACTTTCTTCTATATGCCTGTTTATCTCCTTACCTGCCACTTACAATTGGGCACTTCACCAACTTGATGTGAAGATTGCTTTCTTACATAGGGATTTATCTGAAGAGGTTTACATGGAGCAACTACCTGGATTTGTTGCTCAAGGAGAGTCAGGAAAAGTGTGCAAATTAAGAAAGTTTCTGTATGGCTTGAAGCAATCTCCTCATGCCTGGTTCGGAAGATTCAGTACTATAATGATTGAGTTTGGCTTGCGAAGAAGTGCATATGATCGCTCAGTGTTCTTTGCATCATCTAGTTCTGACTTTTGGGTGCAATTTATTGGTTGTATATGTGGTTGATATAGTGTTCACTGGAAGTGATGAAGCAGGGATCACAAGGTTGAAAGCATTCTTTGGGACTCGTTTCTAGACAAAGGATTTAAGACCATTGAAATACTTCTTAGGAATTGAAGTTTCTCGCAATCATAAAGGGATATATCTATCGCAAAGAAAATATTGTCTAGATTTATTAAATGATGTTGGTCGTATTAAGGCAAAGACATGTGATGCGCCTATGATACCAAATGTGAAGTTAAAAGTTGAAGATGGAGACTTGCTTGAGAATCCTGAAAAATATAGGAAAATTGTGGGAAAATTGAACTATCTTACTATCACTCATCCTGATATTGCCTTTCCAACAAGTGTTGTAAGTCAATTCATGTTATCTCCTAGAAACTCACAATGGGATGTTGTTATTCATATTTTGAGATATCTAAAAGGTGCGCCAGGACGTGGCATCTTATATCGAAATTATGGTCACCACACTATAGAAGGATTCACAGATGCTAACTATGTAGGAGATCTTTCAGACAGACGCTCTACCACAGGTTACTGTGCTTTTTATGGAGGCAATCTTGCTTCTTGGAAGAGTAAGAAATAGAGTGTTGTATCCCGATCAAGTGCAGAATCTGAATATAGGGCTATGGCACAAACTACCTGTGAACTCATATGGTTACGTCATTTACTTGGCGAGATTAGGTTCAATCTAGACCAATGAACTTACGGTGTCACAATGAAGCAACCATCTATATTGCAAATAATCCTGTGTTTCATGAGAGAACCAAGCATATAGAGGTCGATTGTCATTTTACTCAGGAAAAGCTACAAGATGGATCAATCGCAACTCAACATGTCAAAACAGGGGGCCAATTAGCTTACATGTTCACCAAAGCATTACCAAGGAATCGGGCTAATTATATTTGTAACAAGTTGGGCATAATAAATATCTATGCTCCAACTTGAGGGAGAGTGTCATAGAATATAGTAGTTACGTAATTGTAGGGATTATATAGTTAATGTAATAACATAGTCATAGGGATTCTAGCATGATTATAGGGATTATTTTCCTAGTTTAAACCTATGTATTCTTGTATAAATACCTATAGTATTATTCTACGATGAATACAGAAAAATTATTCTTCTCATTCTTCTCAATAACCCTCTATTTATATACATTATGAGTGCCTAAAAATGGTAACGGGATAAAATCCCAATCCCTACAATCAAGCTACAATCCTATAATATATATGCATTAATTCATAATCTATAAGGGTAACAGTAGTAAAGAAATGCAGTACACCATTTTTTTCTTACTTATCCACTATGTTATGAGTCTTCTAGTTTCCTTTCTAAAGAGCCATTTCCTTGGAATTTTGTTGAATCAAAGAGGTTACAATACAAATCAAAATACTAATGGTTTCAAAAATATGTGTGGAAGTCAAAAAGTAGGTATCAAAGCCAAAGCATTAAAGAGAAACATCAAAAGCCAAAAGAATAAATGAAAAAGATCAAGACATCAGAATGAGTCAAAGTAAAGAAACATGAATCAAAATCATGATGAAGAAATGATGCAAAAGAGCTTAAAGTCTATAAAAGAAATAAAAAGAGAAAAAAATTAGTCTACTACAAGCTTTAATTTGGTGGGATGAAGGGTGGGAATTGAAATGACAACAAGGACAATAAGGGCTGACATGTAGACTACGTTAGGATTCCTTATTAGAAAAGAAATAGTAATAAGATAAATATTTTATTTTCGTTTTAGGTATGTTATCCAAATTGTTTATGACTTAAACTTATAAAAAAAATTTTTGAATAGGATTTAAATTTGTTAAGAACCCTTTTCCTAATAAAATAAGGGTTTTAGGAACTTCTCTATAAATATGTGTGCACTTAAGCCCTTCAATAACAAGATATCCTGAACTTTTTTTCTACAAATTTGAATTTTCAACTAGAACGTATGATACTTTCTTCTAAGAGTGATTCATGAACCCTAGGAGTGATTCTTAGTTTCTTACCTTTCATTGTTTGCGTTCCTCACTAATTCTAGCCATAGCAAACCTAAATTCTAGTCATATTAAACCCCGAAATCTTAGCCTAAATTTTAAGCAATCAAATCCTAAAAACTCACCTATACTAAATCTGAAATTTCAACATTCAAAGCTAAAATGCAAACATGAATTTTGATATCCAACAGCATAATATCAATCATATTTTCTAATTTTTGTGAATTTTAGTTACTAATAAATATTTCTTCGATTTTTCTTACATCAAGGAATCAATTCAATCAAATCCTTGGATCATCAACATAAAAGAACACAAGAACTAAGAGCTTGAAGTACACAAGGATTTATTATAAGGAACATTGAAGAATGCAAGGAATTTAAGCTTGAAGAATATCAGTAATATTCCTTGTCATCTTTACTCCTTTTATCTTGGCATTTAACAGGTTCAAAGCATTTTTCAAATCTCTAGCCAAGTTGTGCATAAATTGTGAAAGTATCCAACTTCTCCAAAATTCATATATTCAGGTTATTTATCTCTTTTTTTATACTAAATAATTTCATGTACACCCTTCCACTTTGTGTAGACATTGTTGAAACCAAGCTCCGATACCAAATTGATGTAGGACAAGCATACAAATTGAAACTAGGGGGTTGCTAGAACTTGATTTAAGGCTGGAGTTTAGGAAGAGGAAATGAAAATAACAGCTAGGGATCTAGGAATCACACTTAGGGTTAGGACTCGCTCCTAATCTAAGAATCACTCTTAGAACACACTTCCAAATCTAAAAACCACATAGTTCATTGAAAATCATCCAACTCCTCCAAAACTTGCCATATAAATAGATCTTGACAAGGTATTCCAATCTAACTATAACCCTTCATAATTGAAACTAAACTCTAACTAGATAGACACTAACTAGAACTAATCTAATAGCATATGAAAAAATAAGAAGCAAATCTAAATAAAATTAACTAGAAATCAGCCAAATCTACATCATATTGTCTCAAGTTCTTTTCTTCATCAAAAGATGGTGCCTCATTTCCACTACTCTTTCTACACCTCTTACTTTTACATATTTGTCATTCTTTTTCATCAATACATGGTGCCGCATTTTACCATTTGAAGACAAAACAATAGACATTCTATTAACTTTGAAGTTGCAAAAGATAAATTCCATTCATTAGCAAACAGTTGATGGAGTACTTTTTAAAGGTCCTTTCTTACTACTTTTTGTTATAAAATATTGAAACCTTAAAAACAAGAATCAATTGGGGGCACCAAAGGAAAGACTAACTTAAGCATATACCATCATGTTTTGACAGACCTTGATGGAAAATGATTTACTACTACAACAATAACACTCAATGGGAGTCTCCCTAAAACATAAGGTCTGGAAAGGTCTATTAGTACACAACCTTACCCCTATTTGGTAAAGAGACTATTTCTAATAGACCCACATGAAAAATAATAAAGCGATAGTAATTAAAAAATGTATAAAATAAAAAAATAAACATAAAAGATAATGATAGTACAAAATATAAATAAATATGTATAAATAAGAATATAAAAATATGTAATGCAATATATAATACAAAAAAATATAGAACATGATAAAAGGTAACAATAAAAGATAAAATAATTAAATAAATATACAAACAAGAAAGAAGACAACTACAAAAATAAATCAAACCAGTCATTAAAAAAATAATTAGGTTAAATAAGGAACTACTTAGGTTAAATAAACTAGGAGGGATGTACTATGTAATCAAAATATTTAAGATAGACATAAGACAAAAGACTCGAATGAAAATGTTTAAAAAACCTAAGAGAATAAGAAAGACCTCTCTGTGTGAGATATTTTATCCGTATCCTAGTACGTCAAAATTTTTTATTGCGAGTCATATCTTCAGTAATTTCCAATAGAATCGTATCATTTTTTATCACTTCCTTCCAATTCTTTTTAAACCTTCCTATTTTCTTCTTACAATCTCTAAGTACTATTTTCTCGCATCTTTTCACTGAAGTGTCAGGTGTCTCCTCTGAACATGTTTGAATCACCTAAACCTCGTCCCTCTTGATTTTTTATTAATACTAGTAACTTCTAATTTGTCTCTTACCATTACATTTATGACCTTATCTCTCTTCTAATAAGGTTATACATAACAGAACATCCTCATCTCAACCACCATCAATTTATGACAATGCACTTATTTGATAAGCCAACACTCCACTCCATATAGTATAGTCAGTCTAATCGCTAAACGATAGAATTTATCTTTGAGTTTGAGTGGTATGTTCTTGTCACATAACATTTTTAATGCACTTCCTCAGTTAAGTAACCCTAATCTGATATGGCGAACTATGTCTTCATCGATCTCCCCATTGCTTTGGATATTAGATCTCAATACTTAATAAACTCTTTCCATGGTACAACTTCCGAACCAATATTTACCTCTACATCCAAAGTCACCTTATGATCCAAAAATTACTCTCTAAGTATTTAGTCTTAGTCTTGCTCAATTTAAAGCACTTCAACTATAACGTATCCTTCCAATATTCTAGCTTGACATTGACACCCTCTTTTGTCTCATTCACTAAGACACTATCTTCAGCAAACAATATACACCAAGGCACATCCCTTTAAATATTCTTAGTGAGCTTATCCATCATTACTACAATCAAAGAAGGGCTCAAAGAGGAGCCATGGTATAGCCCAATGTCTATAAAAAAATTTCTGTATCTGTTTCTATCGTCTCCGCTCTAGTATTTATGCCTTTATATATATCCCCAATAATCCATACATAAATCTTAGGAACTTTCTTAACCTCTAAATACCTCTCCATAGTTTTCCCAAGGACCCTGATAGAAAATAGTTTACTTTGATAAATCTTAAGAATAGTTTACCTCGACAAATCTTAGGATCTTTTCTAAGCACTGTCAAACATTATGATCTAACTTCAATTTTGGTACATACCTTAAGAACTAACAGGATGAGAAAAGAAAGCATCAAAGTTTGCTCCTTTTGCATCTAAAATTTAGAAAAGGACACGAAGCATTCAACGCTTACAAAGGAGTTCATGAAACACAGCTTGATCGTTAATCATGTTCAGAGAAAAGAAGAAATAACAGTGGAAATGGTACTTTCAAAATGCGGAGTACCAATTATAAATCCGCTCCTCGGATGAAAAATCGAAAGACTTGGCAATCTCCGGAGAAGTAAACACGCCTCTACTATCTGATGTTGCAGCAACTGAAACGCAAACCAGCAAGCCATAAATTAACTGACAGCTAAAGAGGATTGGCCTATAGAACAAAAAAAAAATAAAAAAACAAAACAATACAAGAGGATTGGCAGGGATTACCAGAGAAGAATCTTATTGACTTAGGAGAAGTGAAACGCCATGGAAAGAGAAACAGGGTACGACGACGCCTGGAGAAAAGGATAGGACTGAGTCTGTAAGACGAGGAGGATGATAAAAAGGAGGGAGCAGAGAGAGCTGTTTGAAGTATCATGACGTTTTTGGTATTCCAATTTCCAAATCCCTTGCTAAATGAATGGAGGGATAGGGGTATGGATAGAGATAATAGAGGCACTGGTACTGGCAACGGCACCGGCGGTAAATGCTGTTCTAAAGGATGATTTGGTATGGTGTTGGGTGGCTGTGCAACATTCTATGCAGCCCGAGCCCGACCTTGCTAGTCCAATCCATCCCGCCCAACAAAACTTAATCTGGACTCGTATTTAATCTTTTTTATCTTTTTAATAAAAGAGATTCACATGGTTAAGGTTTTTTGTCTCAACTGAATCTGTTTAATTAATACTTTGTACTTAACATTTTCTGATACTCCATTTCCTTAATTTTTCTATTAAACATAAAAGACTAAACTAGACAAAAGATGTCATTAGAATTATTCAACTACAAGAATAATACGTGTCTAACATATTAATTTATTGAATTTATCATATTTATGAATTATTATTTATATTAATAATATAATAATTTTGAATATGTAATTTTATATTTTATTAATATTAATACATATTAATTTATCATATTCATTAATGATTAGACATATATTTATTGGTTTATATAATGAAAATAACTTATTAAATTTTTTAATCATTGTTAAGTATTAGAATTTAAATTGTGATACAAACCTTAAGAGCTAAAAGATTGAGAAAAGAAAGCATTAAAGTTTGCTCCATTTGCATCAAAAATTTAGAGAGGATAGGAAGCATTCAATAATTACAAAGGAGTTTATCAAACAAAGCATGATCGTTAATCATGTTCAGGAGAAAAGGAAAAATAAGAGTGAAAAGTAAAATGTGGAGTACCAATTATAAATCAGCTCTTTTAAAGAAAAATGGAAAGACTTTGCAATCTATAAATAAGTAAACATGTCACTATATAGTTCTATTGTAGCAATAACTAAAACACAACCTAGTAAGTCATACGTTTACTAACAAGTAAAGAAGATTGGACTATAAGAATAATAATAAATAGGATTCGAAAGGACTATAGTGACTTGTTCGCTAGACGGTGGCGCTGCTCCCTTCACCATGTTTTTCGCGAAGGCAATCATTGTGCGGACTTCCTTGCGAAGATTGGATCGTCACAGGTGCCCATGTGGTCTTTTTGGTCG
>JANVCQ010000004.1:18611526-18625140 GCA_025531925.1 Erythroxylum plowmanianum
ATCCTAATTAGTCTCAATCACTCTCATCCTTTGCCAAATTACTAGTCCACCCTTCCCGTCGGGGGTGGGATGTTACAGTTTACATTTTGGAATTATTAATTGAAACATGTATTAGGGAATATTCACTCAAATAAAGAGTTTATAGTGATATGATTTCGTCTAGATGTTTTACGAAAATTAGTAATTAAACTCCAGTAGCTTGATGGACTAGCTACCCATCAAGTCTTAATACCAATATGAGATCTTGTGTGTTAATCACCATATAGAGTAAAACGAGAGATCTAGAAGGGAAAACCAATATAAGGGCAAAACGATAATTTTAACCTTTATTGGGTGGATGGCTATAATATGGTTCATATTAGAGTTTGCAATTGGACATCTTATTTGAAATATGTGTTCTTATAATATTTAGTAATTCAAGAGTTCAACTAATTGTTTTTAGTGGAATGACATTTAGTTAATAAGCTATAATTAATTCTAATGAGATTAAATTAATTTCGAGCTTATTGGAGCTTGAATTATATAAGTCCAATTAGATTCCCTATTTGTCTTCTAAGAAGGTTATCAAGCAAAGTAGGAAGTACAAATAGAGGTTTTAAAGCCTATGATTGAATGTTGGGCTTAGACTAATTAATTGTTAATTAGAAGCCCAAATAAACATTTAGAAATGGGCTAGATTTGATTCAATTTGATTAATTAAATTAAAACATGCACATTTAACATTAGTTTGCTATATTTAAGATAGTGTTTTTAATATGCTTTATCATCATTAAATGAAGTAATGATCTTATCATTAAATGGTTTAATGGTGGTCTTTTAATGATACCATGTAACCTATTAGCATTCATTGGATTAAAGAAGAAAGAGGTGCATTTGATGGACCATCTTCCTTCTTTTATCACCAAAAATTGAAATTGATGCCTTATTTAGGTTAATGGTCTTTTCGTATAGCCATCTTAAAGACAAATTAGAAGAGTCTCATTTATTGACTTCTTTATGATTGATTAAAGAATGAAGTGATGCATCTCTCTTCTTTCTTTTGATGCTAATCGAAATTGAGAAGAAGTGAGAAGGTGTTCTTGCATTTTTTACTCTCTCTCTCCTATCTTGCATGGTATAGTCGAAAATTGCATGAGAGGTGTCTCATCTTTAGCTTCATTCTTCTAAGGAAAAATCTCTTCAAGTGTTTCTTCTCCTTTCCCACCAAAAGATCTTGTTAACCAAGTCATCCAAGAAGAACAAGTGGTAGATCGGATTAGTCGAGGACACAATATCGAGAAGAGGAAACAATAATGAGAAGATGATATATCACTTAGGAGAGGATACATTGCTGAGGATAGGATAGCACAAAGATGAGCTAAAGCTGTAGTGAAGGAGTCGGTAAAAATATCTATCTTATTAGTATGCAAATGTTTATCCTTATACCGTATCATGTACGGCTATGCATGTTGATTTGGTTATATTGCTTACAATTTTGATTTCTAAAAAGTTTTGAAATCTACCATTTTATCCAAATAATGCATGCTTTATTTTTCGATCCAATAGTTGGTATCAGAACCAATTTTCTTATTCATAATTTCGGTTCCTATATGTGATGCATGGATTGACAATCATTTTTGTATACTGCATATTTTTATGTGATAAAAATATATATGGTGTATGTTTTGCTCTTTTGGTTGTTCATAAATGCCAAAGTTACCTTGTAAATTTTGTTCATTTGGTTTGTAACAAGGAGGGTGGCCTATCATCATCATGTTTCCTCCTTGGTTTCATCTTTATGTTTTCTTTGATTATGTAATGTACAAAATCATGTAATGATGAAGGTGAAGAAGCAATGGATGAAGAAATGAAGAGGTAATATATCCTCTCCTAGGTGATATATCCTCTTCTCGTTATTATACTGAAACAAACATTTTGTGAGACTAAATTAAAATTCAATTTCTTTATATGATTTTTATCCCTATGTCTCTAGTTTAATTTGAAATAACAATCATCTCATTCCGAGCTCTATAGCTCAAAATACAGAAGCAAGTTCAGTAAAATATCCTATTCATACTTTTCCAATCGATACCCTTAATTTCTTTCCATCTGTATTTTTCAAATCAACACTAAAATCTATCATTTTCTATGGGGAGATATAGGAATGGGTGAGGAATCCAATGCTTCAAAAATCAAGTCATTTGGAGGTCAGATGATAAAGTTATGGCCAAAAGAGTCAAATATGTTCAGAGTTGGAAATTTGGGTACGATCGCGAGGGACAAAGGTGCAATCGCAAGGATGAAGGTATACTTACAAGGAAGGCTGATGTGATCGCAAAGAGAGAGGTAAAATCGTGAGGAGGGAAGGTGCAATCACAAGAACACTTGGTGCAATCGTGAGGGTGCTTGGTGCGATCACGACGGAAGTTGTGCTACATATACATCTTCTGCGACATCACTAACTTCAAATGATCATAACTTTCAACTCCAATGTCCAAAAATTACGTACTATATACCGTTGGAAAGCTAGACAGATAAATTATAACTTATAGAAGACAACTTTGCCTAATTTAGTCTAGATTAATCCATATTTCCCCTGAAGTCAGATCGCAAAGTTTTTCCCTATGAAAAGCTTGAAGATGTCAATGTACCAAATGGGAACATCACGAGAAAACAAAATATATTTCATTAACCTCTAAAGGTAAGAGTTTTACAAAGCTTTAATAGCATTTCAAGCTAAAATACATCCTTGGTTTCATAATCCAAAATACAAAATAACCAAAATATACATGAGTGAATAAGAACTTGAAATGCTACTAAAGCCTTGAGTTTTACATAAACAACTTCAAAATACAAAAAATTGCAAATTTTGAGTGAAGTCGTGCCTCTTGGTTACTCGATCTCTTGCTTGTCACCTGAAGATGGGATAGAAGGGGGGGTGAGCTTAAAGCTCATGAGTAATAGTTTTATAATAGATAAAAAGCAAAAACCATTGAAATATCATTTCCATTGCAAAACTCACATTGAATCATAAAGCACATATTTCCTAATTCTCAATTTTTCAAGCAACTTATAAACAACATAAATCATGCATTCAACAAACTTGTCAACACATAAGCCCATCAAATGGTTTGGATGGATCCAAAATAGAATGTACTACACATTTCCACATAATGATCCTGTGTAGCCGTGAACAGAACGTACTATCGCAATCTCACTTAATGGTCTTGCGTAGCCATGAACTTATGGGAGTCCATGATGGAGCTTCATCCCACTATCGGGCAGGCAGGAGAAGCCTTTGGTCAAAGTGCACTCGATATACTTAGGGGACCACCATAAACCCACATAATCATGCATTTCACATCTTGTAAACTTGTTGCCCAAAATGACACATTTTCGAAACATGATTTCATAAACTTGATATCCTTTGAAAATCATTTCCATTTTTCATTTCATAATTCATCCACAAAATTCATATACACAATATGTAACACTTTCTCAAAGCATTTAAAGAACAATAAATGCACATTTAAAAAGTATTTGAAAACATTTATTTTCATTTCTTTAAAGAAACATTAATGGCTTATTATTCAATTATAAAAATGTAACGCACCTTGAATTCCTTGCTTATAACTTGCTCAAATGTGTCTCTCCTCTTGTTCCTCTTGTCTTTCTTAATTCCCTTTACTAAAATTGTTTATAGAAAACTTAAACCTATGCATTTCCTAAGCTTCATGGACAAAAACCCTTCCAAAAATCCAAAAGATTAAACATAAACTTATCTTGAATCTTCACCAAACAATGAGTTTCTTAGCTCTAATGGAAGCTCTAATCTTCCTCTTCCTTTTTCCCTTCTTGAACAACTTCAAAATCACTCTTTAAAACTAAGAAAAATTGAAACCTAACTTAGCTCTTCTTTTCTCCTCTTTCTCTCTTTTTCGTGCTTCTCTGTTCTCTCTTTTTCTCATTCACGTTTTTGCTTCTTCTTCAATGCAAGACAAAGCCTCTTCTTCCCCTTTTTACCCTTAATGTGTCCAAATAGTCCATTTTATCCTTCCTTATTTGCTTTGTATCTTTTATCCTTAAGTGACTTGCCTAGAATGCCTTTTATGCTATACACTCTTAACATTTTAATTCAATTAACCTATGTCATAAAATCTTACCAACATTAACATAATAATTAACTTCATAAAACAAATCCATAAATACCTCATAATAATTTAGATCATGCTTAATCAAAGAAAAAAATTCCAGGGCTAACAGGACAAGTTTCGGTTTTGATGAAAAACAAATGTTGAAATTTTTGCTTCATATGGACAAGTTTTGGTTTTGATGGAAAATTAATGCTAGAATTTTTGTTTTCAAAGTGACAAATTTGTTTTTATGAAAATCAAAACTTTGTTGTAAAAGAAAAGCCATTACACACTTTTTGCTGAATGGGCTGGGTCATGTGCGTGCAGAGTCCGAAGCGGAAGATCCAAGTCCGAAGTGGAAGATCCAAGTCCAAGAAGAAATTGTTGGGCCTAAAATCCTTGTAATAGTTTTTATGTTTCTAGGGTGGACAATCAAAAGTGGCTTATTAGTTTGTGTGATGAATGGATAAATGAATGCAAATAATATGTGATATTATGTGATTGCATGTCATTTAGAAAATTGCCAACCCTAGGCTTTGCCATGCATTCATTATGTATGAGATATATAATAAAACAATATAGGATGGATAATAAATTGCATCTAGACAAGATGGTATTTATTAAACTTAAAGTCCAAAAAGATTGAGTGGGAGAGGATGCTCATGTGAGAGTCCACAGTCTCCATATGATGGCCCATTTGCATGTGGTGAAGTGTTACTCCCAACTGGAGGGCATAAATCCTAGATCTTGCATGGCTTGGGTCTCTTTATAGATAAGTCCATTTATTGGTAGAAAATATGACCTCCCACTGAGACATGGTTTGTAAGTACCTTTAGTGGATGAATCAAATGGTTACACACTCAATATATTTTATCAATAACTGCCTACTGTAGCTCTGTTGGTAAAAGTATGGACCAAATTATGGTGCTTCTCAAAGAGTTAGGCATGAAGATGCTTAGTAGTTTTTTTAGTAGGAGGGTCCTAGTTTTTCTTTTAGTAGATAAGATGACCCACAGTCACTTAGTCTGTTATAAATAAGAAAAATAATTGTCTTATAAAGTTTTATATTTTTAAGTTTTGTTAAATCTATCATCATGCATACATGCATAATGATTTTATACAAAGTTCCAATATTGTTGACTAGTATGCTCATGTTTTAATAATTTATATTTTCAAACATAATCAACCATAATATGAATCCACTCACTTTTCTCTTAACAAATAACAAATTGGAAAATGGAGAGAATTTTAATGAATGGAGACGTAACCTTGACATTGTTTTCCAATTTGAATAAATTTTATAGGTATTAACTGAAAATGAGCATGCACCTCTGGGTGGAGATTCAACTCCTGAGCTAGTCCAACAACATGAGCAATGGAAAAATGCTGATAAGACTACTAAGTGTTATATTCTAGCTTCTGTCAATGGCATGTTGCAAAAGCAAATTGCTTGTAAGAAAACTGCTAGTGTAATGGTCCATCACCTATAAGAGATGTTTAGTGTGAGGACCAGATCTACAAAGGTGAAAACTATCCAAATATTTCATAATCTTAGACAAAAACTTAGTGAACCAGTGCAGGATTACATGCTTAAGATAATCTCTACAGTCACTGAGGTTGAGATGCTTCGGACGGACATGGATGCAGACAAGCAGATGATTATGATCGTCAATAGCTTAAACTCTTCTTTTCAACAATTTAAGTTGGACCATGAGCTCAACAACAAGGATTACACCTTGAGTGAGTTAATGAATACCTCTAGAGTATAGAGGAGATATTAAATATCAAGGCTTATAGACCAGAAACTAATGTAGCATCTTCTTCTAAGCCCAAAGGTAAGGTCAACAAAAGAACAAGGGTCCAATGAAAAAGAAGGCCCAAATAGGGGTCAAGGCCTAACCCATGAAAAAGAAGGCCAAAGAGAACATCAAGGGAAAGTTTTTCCACTATAATGAGATGGCCCATTAGAAAAGAAACTATCCAGTCTACCTTAAGTCCCTCAAAAGTAAACAAGGTATGGGTTTCTTAAGTTTGTTAGGAACTAGAAATGTGGCACATTTATCTGTTTCTTAGATATTAGATTTAGGAGCCACTAACCATGTTTGCAATTCTTTGCAGGGGTTTTAGCAAAGGAAAAGACTATCTAAAGGCCAGTTTCAAGTCAAGATAGTAGATGGATCCTATGTTTTAGCAAAATCAGTGGGAGTAGTTATCTCATAGGTTATATTTAGAGAATGTTTATTACATACCAATGATTGTAAGGAGCATGATTTCTATTTTTTGTCTAATAAAATCTGGTTATTCCTTATATTTTGAAAATGTTGTTTCAATAAATGAGAATAAGGATTTTATTTGTAATGCAATAATTAAACAGGAATTTTTTTTATAGAACCTATAATAGGCTCACTAAATACCACAGTATTGATAAAACCAACACAATCTAATGTCTCTAACATTAATTCAAAATATCTGTGGCACTTAAGAATGGGTCAAATCAATTAGAAAAGACTTAACAGGTCAGTAAATGATGGGATCCTTATGGGCTTGGATAATGATCCATTACCCACCTGTAAATCTTAGATTAAAGGAAAAATGACAAAGCCTCATTTCCTTCCAAAGGAAACAGATCTGAATCCATGTTGGACCTATTACATAGTGATGTGTGTGGGCCCATGAATGTACTAGCTAGAGGAGCTAATGAATACTTCATAACCTTTGTAGATGATTACTTTAGACATGGCTGTTTGTATTTGATGCATAAAAAAGAGTGAGTCCTTTGAAAAATTCAAAGAATTTAAAGCTGAAGCTGAGAAGCAGCTATGCAAGCCATTAAAACAACTTCAATCGAATCGAGGTGGTGAGTACTTATCTGGAGAGTTTTAGCAATAATTAATTGACAATGGAATTGTTTCTAACTTGTCAGCTCCTCGAACACCTCAACAGAATGGTGTAGCTGAGAGGAGAAATATGACTTTATTAGGAATGGTAAGATCAATGATGTCTTACGCTAGCCTTCTAGAATCGTTGTAGGGATATGCCATATAAACGATAATTTATTTTCTTAACTTTGGTCCATCCAAATCGGTGCCTAAATCATCTAGGGAGTTGTGGAATGGCCGAGTGCCTTCATTATGGCACTTAGGGACTTAGAGCTACCTAGCCTATATTTTAAGGCCTGAATTCACAAAGATGGAACCAATGTCAGAAGTATGTTTGTTTGTAGTATATCATATGGGTAATCGAGGGTAGTATTTTTTTAGTCCTTAGGGCAAGAAGGTATTTGTTCGACAAATGTAACCTTCTTAGAGGAATAGTTTGTGAGAAATCAAAAAGGAACAAGTGAAGTATACTCAAAGAGTTAGCTATTTCATCCAAACCAAGAGTTGATTTGGATATAGCAAAATAAGATATCCAAATGGATTCAAGAGTTGAATCAAAAGGGCAACCTAAACATTAAGTAATGCCTAGACGTAGTGGGAGGGTTGTGAGATAACTAGATAGGTATCTAGGTCTAGGAGAAGGTATTATATCCATCTCCAACCAAGAAGAAATAGATCTCATTACTTATACACAGGCTATTAATGATGCTGAGAAAATGGCTCAAGGTAATGCAATCGAAAATAAATTCCATGTACGCCAATGAAGTCTGGATCCTTGTAGATCTACCACTAGATGTAAAAGCCATAGGGTGTAAATGGATCTACAAAAGGAAAAAAGGATCAGATGGAAAGGTAGAGATCTTCAAAGCTAGATTAGTAGGTAAAGGCTATACTCAAAAGGAGGGTATAAACTATGAGGAGACATTTTCTCTAACTGCCATGCTTAAGTCCATTAGAATTCTTTTGGCCATAATAGCCCATTTCATGAAAAATGACAAACGGATGTCAAGACTGCATTTCTTAATGGGGATCTTGAGGATACCATTTATATGGCCCAATCAGAGGATTCATTGAGCCAGGTAATAAACATAAGGTATGCAAATTGCAGAGGTCCATTTATGGACTTAAGCAAACATCTAGGTCTTGGAACATTAGGTTTGATAAGTCTATCAAAAACTATGGGTTCATTTCAAAACCAAGATGAGCCTTGTGTCTATAAAAGGATGCAAGAAGGCTAATCCTATATGTTGATGACATTCTGCTCATTAGGAATGATGTAGTAATGTTATCTACGGTTAAGGGATGGTTGAACGAACAGTTCTCAGTGAAGGATTTAGGAGAGTCTGACTATGTTCTAAAGATCAAACTTATAAGGGATCATAATAACAAACTAATAGCCTTGTCTATGCCATGCAAGATTCCAAGAGGAGGTTCACACCTACTAGACATGGATTCAAACTTTCAAAGGAGCAAGCACCTAAGACCCAAGAGGAGGTCGAACGAATGTATAACATTCCATATGCTTTAGTAGTGGGAAGTTTAATGTATGCTATACTTTGCACTAAATTGGATATCTGTTACGCAGTGGGACTGATAAGTAGATTCCAGTCCAATCCAAGAATGGAGCATTGGATTGCGATGAAGTGCATACTAAAGTATCTTCGTAGGATGAAGAACTTAATGCTTGTTAACTCTAAAAGTAACCTTATTCCGATAGGATACACGGATTCTGATTTCCAATCAGATGTTGATTCTAGGAAATCAACTTCTAGTTCTATATATGTTTTATGAGGTGCAGCCATAGTCTAGAGGAGTATCAAGCAATGTTGATTTGACTACGGAGGCTGAATATGTTGTTTCTTCTGAAGCAGCAAAAGAAGTAGTCTGGCTTCGCAAGTTCTCAAATGATTTGGAGGTGGTTCCTGAGGCAGAAAAGGCCATTACACTTTATTGTGATAATAGTGGGGCAGTGGCTAATTCTAAAGATTCTTATAACCATAAAGCTGCCAAACACAATGAGAGAAAGTATCATCTCATAAGGGAGATAATACAACGTGGTAAGGTGAATGTGGTAAAGATTTCCACAAAGGAAAACCTTACTGATCTGTTTACAAAGATACTGTCTCAAAAGAGTTTTGAGAGTCACATAGTAGGGATGAGAATGAAGGATATGTCAAACTTGCTTTAGGGCAAGTGGGAGATTTTTTTTGAGCATTATATATCTAGTCATAAGGTATCGAGATTCTTTTATAAGTAATATACATATACATAGAGATGTATGGGAAACATGTATATTATTAGAATCTAAAATAATTGATTCACAGTTGAATAATCAAGTTGGTCACTTGATTATGGTTTACACTGTAGTGTTGCGATTTATCTCCGAGTAAGTAAAAGAGGTTACTTCAAGGGAATGATGAGTTTCATATCATGATAGTAGTTAACTATCGATAATGGCACTATTAAATGAATCTGAAATCAAGTATGTTTTAAAGAATAAAGTGGTCGTTACTTTAATCTTAAAACATACAACTTAAGCATTCGTTTATTATGGATCACAATCTTGATGAGTGGTGAACTTAAATATGCTTCATTATAATTCTTGATATAATTGAAATGGATTTTTACAGAGTATCAATCTAGTGTCTACATGTTGGAATTATTATTGAAACATGTATCAGGGAACATTCACTCAAATAAAAAGTTTATAGTGATATGATCACTTCTATATGATTTTATATAAATTGGTGATTAAAGTGGCACCAATAGTTTGATGGACTAGCTACCCATCAAGTCTTAACACCAAGATGAGATCTTATGTGTTAATCACCATATATAGTAAAATGGGAGATCTAGAAGGAAAAACCAACATAAAAGCAAAACGATAATTCTACCCTTTATTATACAGATGGCTATAATATGGTTCATATTAGATTTTGCAATTAGATATCTTATTTGAAACATATGTTCTCATAATATTTAGTAATTTAAGAGTTCAACTAATTGTCTTTAGTGGAATGAAATTTAGTTAATAAGTTAGAATTAATTCTAATGAGATTAAATTAATTTTGGGCTTATTTAAGCTTGAATTATATAAGTCCAATTAGATTCCCCATTTGGCTTCCAGGAAGATTATTAAGCAAAGTAAAAAATACAAATAGAGGTTTTACAACCTATGATTGAATATTGGGCTTAGACTAATTAATTGTTAATTAGAAGCCCAAATGTACATTTAGAAATGGGCTAGATTTAGTTTAATTTGCTTAATTAAATTAAAACAAAGTTATTAAAGATAAATGGAGGATGAATTAAGGTTTTAATGGACAAAATGTGCAACTGCACATTTAACATTAGTTTACTATATTTAAGATGGTTTTTAATATGAATTTTCATCATTAAATGGAGTAATGATCTTATAATTAAATGGTTTAATGGTCGTCTTTTAATGATAACATATAACTTATTAGCTTTCATTGGATTAAAGAAGAAAGAGGTGCATTTGATGGACCATCTTCCTTCTTACATCACCAAAAACCAAAATTGATATGTCTTATTTAGGTTAATAGTCTTTCCATATAGCCATCTTAAAGACAAATGAGAAGAGTCTCATTTATTGGCTTCTTTATGATTGATTAAGGAATAAAGTGATGCATTTGATGCATATCTCTTCTTTCTTTGATGTTAATCGAAATTGAGAAGAAGTGAGAAGGTGTTCTTGCATTTTTGACTCTCTCTCTCCTATCCTGCATGGTATAGTGCCGAAAATTGCATGAGAGGTGTCTCATCTTTGGCTTCATTCTTCTAAGGAAAAATCTCTTCAAGTGTTTTTTCTCCTTTCCCACCAAAGGATCTTATTAACCAAGTTGTCCAAGAAGAACAAGTGGTAGATCGGATTGGTCGAGGATACAATATTGAGAAAAGGAAACAATAATGAGAAAAGGATATATCACCTAGGAGAGGATACATTGCTAAGGATAGGATAGCACAGTGAGGAGTAAAGATGTAGCGACGGAGTCGGTAAAAATTTCTATCTTGTTAACATGCAAATGTTTATCCTTATACCATATCATGTAAGGCTATACATTTTGATTTGGTTATATTTCTTCCACTGTAATTTTGATTTCTAAGATTTTTTGAAATTTACCATTTTATCCAAATCATGCATGCTTTATTTTTCTGATCCAACAATTGTTCCCTTATTGAGCTCTTCAGGTCAAGAAGAAAATGTTATTGGTATATAGTATTATACTAGAAAATTATCTAATTTCTTTCTTTCTCTACATCTCATACAATACATTGCCAAATGCTACTTTATAGATAAGGAGGACTTCATTGCATACATTTTATCTTTGATTTATCTAGCTAATTATCCAATGTTAATCACCTAATGGCGAAGAGATTTTACATTGCTTAAGTATCTCTTTCCATATATAATAGGATAAGTTACATTGAAAGAAAAGATAGTTGATTGACTCACACTCTTACTCACATAATAACAATTAGTAAAGTTATGGTTTCCTTTTAATTTATCAATTATGTTGAGCTTTTGCCTAATAAGAAGCTAAAGGATAAAGGAAACTCTAGAATTTGCCTATTTAAACCGTACTGTTTCATACCAATTCAACTTAAGGGCTTATGTCCTTAATAATTTGCTACAAGAAAGTTTGTGAAGCACCCAAAGGAATGTTTCGGCCATTGTATTGAGTCTTCCCTACTGGAGTTAAGTAAAGGAGTAGAGCTGATAGTTATAAAAGTTGACCATACCCTTTTATTAAGATTGCATTGATTGTTCTTAAAGACATCTTTAACTATAGCCTCATTTGGAGTTGAGTTCTTGAGAGGCATTAAGTTTAATAATTCTAGAAGAAGTACCTTATTACTCCAATTATCATTCCAGAAGCTTATATCAGAACCATTACCAATCTTAGGTTTGGAACATCAACATATGTTATTTGTGTAAAATAAAATAAAAATAAAATCATCATTAGAATTTATATTAAAAATTATATGTCCCATATTATAAAACATAATTGAAATGATAAAGTAAAATAATATTGAATATACATTAACAAAAACTTCTAATGAGAGAAAAAGTACAAGACTAATGTTTACTTAACAAATCCTTCATTAGATAAAATAACAGAGTCACATCTAAACTTTTGTAAATAAGTTAAAGTTGAACGGTTATCAAGATAATCCCAAGATTGTAAAACATCTTGAATACAATATCAAAAAGTGAATTTAACATAATTTCATGTTACCAAACTATTGTTAAAAGTATTTGTTAGGAAATCTAGGTAGGATTTGATCCCTCAAATAGTGCAATAAAAACAAAATCTTTTAATTTGATTTTTTGTAATCTAAATCACTTTAAATTATATAACTTAATTAAGCATGAACATAATAAAACATGAATTATAAATTCATACCTTATTGTGTAGCTTGATCCTTTTCTTGAAGTTGCCATTGAACTATTCATGAAACTGGTTTTATGTCAACTAATGTAGCCACACGCGTGCCCAACTTCTATCATTATTTATACAAATGTGGAGAGAGAAATCTATAAATGGTGTAGAGAGAGTTAAATAAGAAGTGCTAACTCTTTTAGAGCCTAAGCTTATTTATAATAATGACCAGAACTTTTAGTAATTTAATTAAAATAGAATCCTAATTTCAAGTAAACATCAATTAGCATTACTTTTCATTCTAATTAGACATCAATTAGGCCCAAATAAGATCTAATATCTTATATTAGTTCTTATTTGTTAAATATCTCGTATATAATTCTAAAGTTTTTTAAATTCTATAATCAAGTATAACTTAATTAAAATACCTTTTCTCTCTTCAATTTTTTTGTGACCCATTAGGTTCTTAAATATATTAGAAATGGATATAAACTATAACCTTAAATCATATTAGGATTAGATAAATAAATTTTAATTTATCTTTAATTCTCAATTTAAATAGTTTGTATTCTTGAATCAAGAGTAACATCTAGCAATATGTCATGATTAATCAAATATTAAGAATGTCAAAGTGATCTTAAGTAACCTTTCTACACATAAATTTTTTGTATAATTTAATCATTTTGTTACACAATATTTTGATTGGATATAGAATATAGAAGTAATTTGTATTTTAGTCCAATCATATTAGTTCTCTATCATTAGCAATTGATTCTATCAATGACATTTACAAACTATTTTCAATGTGTTATTCCACCTTAACTAAGGATTTCCTAAATCAATATTAATTGAGAGCAATAGAACAATCTCCCTAATCACTCTAAGGTAATGAATCATATATTGATTACTCAACTACTTTCATATAGTTCATACTATATTCAGTGACTACTAATTAATTAAATACCATTGACTAGAATATGTCTTAGGTAGTATCAAAACATGACAATCTCTATAGGAGATACTTTAGAGATCTTTAAATCAAATGATCACTCACTACAAGAGTTAAGACATTTAGTGACAATTGTTTTGTTACTAACTATTATTTCGTCACAACTACGAGGTTTTTTGTGACAAGACAAAGGATTGACACTATTGTTTGGATTAACTATGATGATTTATTTTTTTGTCACTAATACAATAGTAATTGTGACAATTTAG
>JANVCQ010000004.1:18625240-18639299 GCA_025531925.1 Erythroxylum plowmanianum
TGATTTACATAATTTGGTTTAATTATGTTGATGCCATGCGAGTGTTTAGAGATCGTTTTTGATAGTAGCACTTCCTTACTGTGGGATATGCGTTGGAACGACCCACGGGCGTCCCGGTTCGTACCCTACGGTAAGGGGGCGCTACACATAATGAGCTTCGATGTCCTTGCAACATCTTTTAGATGTTTCTATATGATTGATTTTGGTTTTTAGTTTCCTATATTAGCATTGGCCGGTAAACCTGGAGATGTATGCTTTGGCTACTGGTACATGGAGTTTGGAGGTGCCAATATGGAGAATTTCGACAATTTGGTTACACAATTATGCTGATGTACTCTATGTCAACTCTTGGCAGGTGCTTTATTATTTCTTTCTTTTTTAAATTTATTGGATTTCATATAAATATTTTGTGTCAATGCTATATGAAGCTGCCTCTCTCTCTCTTTCAACACATTCTTATATTTTGGAAAATTTCTACTTAGGTACTAAATAAGCTTCTATGCATGGATATTTGTGATGTGCAACTCTTTCTGCTATCTTCTATTGTTATTCATTAAGTGATTAAAAACATAGGCCAGAATGTTCCTAACTAGTTTTTTAAATGGATTATTGATTCTAGTCATTGAATCTTCAGCAACTCTTCCTTTGAATGTTAAGTGTAACTTGCTGTAAGATAAGATAAACTGCACTGTAGATTGAAGATTTCCTATAGATAATTCATTCCATCAAAACTTTTCAGGCATCAATCAATGTTCTTATTTACCTAATTTATACTAATATCTAGATCTATAGTTTTTTGTCTGCACAACAACTTAGGCGTCTCTTTGTAAGAACTCTGACTAGTTTACTGCACAAACATAGAAAGATGGAGTTAATATTTTGACTACAGGTCCCTCACAGTGTGCCATTGTTTCTTATTTATCATTAGTAATTCTCATATTGGTTTGTCGCCATGTTCTACAAAGGATTCTAGGCGATGCATGTAAAATATGCATTAGCAAAATGTGCAGATTGGATTTTTAATTGCAGTATCTAGCTTTGATAGTGTATTGGTAGGTGTTTATCTCTATTAGTCTTCCTTTCGTTACCTTTTGTCATTTCGCAATTTTCTTTTGTAGGTGAAAAGATACATTGATGCCTACTCAGTCTCTTCAGTCATTGGGTTTTCTAGTGAAGATTTGTTACACATATCAGTTGTATATGATAAGGCATTAGTGATAAATTTATTATAACATATATTCTTTATTTAGTGTCAACATTATTGTAACATATAACTTTCATACTCGTGATGAAATCTGTTAGACAATATAGCCACTGATGCAAAAAAATTCTACAGCTAATGTAATTCTGTTAATGAATTGATAGTTTTATTTGTGATAATAATAAACACATTAGTGATAATACTTTTTGTAAGAACCAATTTTTATTTTTGTGATGAAATGATGTTGGCACTTTTTTGTTAAAAATATTAGTGACCAAGAAGTAATAGACAATGATAAAAAAAATTATTAGTGACATATTTTGTCACTATTTATAATTATTTTGGTGGCGATAATGTTGTAACAATAAAATGAAGTATTGTTACGACTTCATTCGTCACTATTTTATATTATTTGTGTCAATAAATTTGTCATAAATATGTAAAGTTGTTGTAACCATATAGTGTTGTTACATATTCCATAGGTTTTAGTGTCGACAATTTTGTCACAATATAATGAAGTATTGTTACAACTTTATTTGTCACTACTTTATATTATTTGTGTCAACAAATTTGTCATAAATAAATATAGTTGTTGTGACCATATAGTATTGTCACATGGTTTGATAGGTATTAGTGTCGACAATTTTGTCACAATAAAATGAAGTATTGTTACGACTTAATTCGTCACTATTTTATATTATTTGTGACGATAAACTTGTCATAAATATGTAAAGCTATTGTGATCATATAGTTTGGTCACATATTTCACAAGTTTTAGTGTCAATATTTGTGTCACAAAAGTGTTGCATAATTGTGACCATTTTTTAAATTCGTTACTATTTTATTAGTGACGGAAGTATTTGTGACGGGAGGTGACGACTTCAAATATTGGACAGTATTAATAACACTGACAAATATTACTGTTTTTAGTGACAACTTTTACTTTTACTATAAATAAAATTTCTTGTAGTGACTTATATAATTATTACAATAAGAATTTCTATATATCTATAAGTATGCTTGAACTAAAATTCTATTATGAGGTTAATTTAATGAACTTGTTCTCTAATAAGCATCGCATATTTATTTAAATATTTCCATACTTTAGTCTAGAAGATTGACTATTTCAAATAAAAAAAATACAATATATTTTATCGTTCTATTAATATCCAATCTTAGTAAAACAATGATTTGGAATAATTTTCCGATAATAAATAAACCCAATATGAATCCTGTAATTATAATATCAGCATAATTTCATTTACAATGTATATTTATTTTATGAACTTTATCATATACATATGAATATAAGCAATGCTTTTAAGAAATTATATCACTAAAATAGTTGTAAGATATACACTAACTGATTAATTATAGGGTATAAACCAGTAAAATCAAAATTGATAGACATGAAAATCATTTTTTGTTATTCTTTGAAATTTAAACTTTATTAACGATAAAATCACCATTCGATCTGTTGGAAATAGTCAACAACATTTATTTCGTCATCCAACATTTTGGTTTCTCTCTTTTTCAAAAATTATGGCCTATCCGGTGTTGAAATATGGAACCAAAGCTGAAGAAAATTGGACTAGTCACAAGTACAAATCTTAGGACCTATATTATCATGTTAAATGGTTTTCAATTTTAATACATAAATTTCATAATAAATTTAAAAATAAAGGGCTAAATAAAGTATTATAACTACAAAGACGGCTGATAAAATGTCTATAATTGGTAGAATTTAGTTGATAATCTCATTTTTTCTCAACAGAAGCATATGCTCAATTCTGATTCTTCTATAACCAAATAGGTTGGTGTGAGTGGTTCAGCACTTTCATCCCTTAATCAGAGGTCTCGAGTTCGAGTCTTGAAAATGGAGAAATATGTTTGGCCAGCACTTACCCTCATGGGCTGACCCAATGCGAGCGAGGATTAATCTGAGATTGGATGGCTTAAAGGCGCCTTCTCATAGTTGAGACCCTCCTAGAACATCTCGTGAGCTAACTAAAAAAAATTCTGATTCTTCTATTGGATAATTTGCGGAGCATAAACATTAAAAAAGAGTCCTGTAGTTAGAAATTTGAACATCACTCTTGTACGTAGAATTAGAATACGTCAATTTGGCTTGAGAAGCATAACAATGACAAGTACATGAGTTGTCTGGACTGGCCACACCATGAGGACCACATGGAAACAGGATGATAAAATCTCTAGAATATGATTGACAAGTACTTCAACAAACTCAGTTGAACCTTTCTTGTGGTGATGTTTCCGATGAATACTCTTTCGAGTAGACAAACCACTTTGCGACAAGCAAGAAAGCGAGGAAGTTAAGGAAGTTCAAGATGGCTAAGAATGCAAAATAGTAGTCTAAATGAGAGATATTCAGGTTGCTCCGAACCCACCCTTGGTGGCCGTGTGCCGAAGTGATATTTGTGACTGTTGTTAGCAGAAAAGTGCTGAGAAAATTCCCAATGCCCAAGCTAGTCGAGAAGTACGAGGTCCCCAAGCTTTTCATTCCTTCCGGAGCTTGATCATAGAAAAACTCAAGCTTTGCCACTTCCACAAACGTATCAGCTATGCCCATCAAGATAAATTGAGGAAGAAGAACAAAAATGCTAATGGGCACTATATCAGTTATCTTTGAACGATTGTGCTCTCTGGCAACACTAAGCCTCTTCCTTTCAGTTAAGAAGCAGATGATCATCACAATAATATGCAAGACAAGGCCAATCCCCATTCTTTGCAATAAGGTAATCCCTCTTGGATTTTTGGTGTAGCGCCTAACTGCGGGCACGAAAAGGCGATCATATATCACTAGGCTGATCAACATGGCTGTGGTAACAAATGTTCCAAGTCCTGCTGGAGGGATTTTGAAATGGGGTCCCATGTTTCTGTCCATAGTGGTGCCTTGTTTGAGAAACAATGTGTTTGCCTGAGCAATCATGGCGCTAGGTACCAATGTGACCGCCAGAACAGGAAGCATTTTCAATATTTGCTTGGTTTGTTCCACCTGAGTCACCGGACACAGCATCCAAGGTGAGCATGACCGAGTACTCTTTACAGCAGCTCTGTCAAGGAAGCTGCAGGTCACGGGATCTCTTTATCAGCTAAACAGCATTAGTTTAAATTTTGGATTTAAAAAAAAAAATCAGATACCTGATCTAATTTATCTTCAGCAAGTAAATGGCACCTTCAGAATATCTTTATAAAATTATCACATTGGTATAAAATAGTACTCTACGGAAAATTCACAATATATTTACGCTGTCGGCAATATATATATACAGATGGCGGTATTATTATAAATGTAATATTTTTTGCTCAAAGATTATTGCCGAAAATAAAACTCAAAAACTAGAAACCAACCTCATTGAAGCGGTATGGTCGATTCTCGACCTTGCTGATTTCGAGTATTCCTCTGAGCTCAGCTCATGAAGCTCTTTCGGATCGTTGGGGACCCTTAAATTCCATTTCCTCACAGCAGCAACAAGTACCTGTACTATAGTAGTGAATGGACTCCCTACAGGCAATTTGTGCCGGTAAAATGGTGTGCCTGCTAAGAACACCATGATTGACAATGCGAGCCCAGCAGTTGGTAGGCCATAGCCGACGCTCCAACCAACCTTGTCTTGTATGTAAACCACGACAGAGTTTGCAAAGAGTGTGCCAAAGAAAATACTGAACATCCACCAGTTGAAAAATGAGAGCTTTTGCTTTCTTTCATTTGGTTCTAAGTCGTCGAATTGATCTGCACCCATTGTCGATATGTTCGGCTTTGTTCCACCAGCTCCAATAGCAATTATGTATAGTGCAAAGTAGAAGATACCCTTTTGGAAGGACGAGGCATGCTTGTCACAGACTACTCCGATTTTAGCACCACCGCAGGATGGAGGTTTCAGGCCAGCCACCGATACCGCTAGTGTTAATAGCCCCATCCCCTGATTGATTTTACAAGGACATGCAAAATGTTCAGTTATTAGTACAGCTTGGGGTTGGAACTTGTAATTTTGAGGATACAATTATTAAAAGATATTCTTAAATCTTATATATATTTATTTATTTAGTTAATGTATAAGATAATGCCCATGTTATTAATATATATTATAAATGATCTTATGATAAGATTATAATTATAAGATTTATATTATATTTATTAAATGATTCTTAATTTTTTTATAAAAGCAGTTGTCGATCTCATCAGGTAAAATATAGAGATACTTAAA
Organism: Erythroxylum plowmanianum; assembly: GCA_025531925.1. NCBI lineage: Eukaryota > Viridiplantae > Streptophyta > Magnoliopsida > Malpighiales > Erythroxylaceae > Erythroxylum > Erythroxylum plowmanianum. The sequence continues at coordinate 18,630,671 of JANVCQ010000004.1, forward strand.
TAAACGTATAAGTGTTTGTTAAATAATATAAGAATTTTATTTAGAGCATTATTTGTATATGTACAGAAGTTCTCATTGTGATTATTATATATATAAGTGATTTTTTTGACTTAAGATCTACAAAGTATCTCATAGAGTGATTATTATGTTTTGATATTATTTATGACATATTCTTATCAAGGGTAATTAATTGGTAGTCATTGGATATAACATAAATAATATGAAAGTAATTGAGTAATCAATATAAAATTCATCACCCTCAAGTGATTAAGAAGAATATTCTATTATTTTCGATTGGTATTAATTCAAAAAAATCGTTGACTAAGATAGAATGACTTTTGAAAATAGTTTTTAAATTTTATTAAAATAATTAATAACTAATAGGTAAGAAGTAATATGGTTGGACTCAAATAAAGTATACATTAATTCCATATTTTATGTTTAATTGGAGCATTGTGTGAAAAAATGATTAAATTATACGAAAAAGATATGCACTAAAAGATTTGTCAAAACTATTTTGACAATCTCAATATTAAGATGGTCATGATGCATTGTTAGATATCAATCTTTATTTATAGATATAAACTATTTAATTAAAGAATTAAAATAAGTTCAAGGAGTTTAACTTATTTAATTCTAAATATGATTTAGAGTTAGAATTTATATCATTTCCAATATATTTAGGAACTTAAAATATCACATACAAAAAATCATTGATAAGAGCAAAGGTCACTTTAACCAACTTGTATTTTTATATAAAGTTTGAGAAATTTTAGGATTAAAGATGTTATTGTTGTTGTTGTTGTTGTTATTATTATTGTTTTTGTTGTTGTTATTATTATTGTTGTTCTTGTTGTTATTTATTAAATATTAGATATTTCGTAAATAAGGATCAAGAACAACAACATAACAATAACATCAATTACAATAATATCTCAATAGAAATTTCACTAAGACGTGGGTTTTGGGGAGGTCAAGAAGTACACATCCTTTCCTCTAACTAGTAGATATTTATATTTAATAAATAAAGATCATTATAAGATATTGGATCTTATTTCAGTACGATTAGTGTTTAATTATAATTGATAGTAATTTTAATTAAACTTAATTTAAATTAGAATTATATTTTAATTAAATTACTAGAAGTTCTAAACCTTATTGTAAATAGCCATAGGCTCTGTAGGAGCTAATAATCCTTGCTCACCCCTCTCTGCACTACTTGTAGTGTTCCTTCGATTTGTATGTTTCGAGACTAAATGCTTTTATGGTTATGGTTACAATGAACCGATATCAGCTGGGGGAAACTTCAAGAAAACAATCAAATTAAATAGTGAGGCATGAATTAAACCATCAAATATTTGGGGGTTCCTCTCTTAACAGGTCGGTTGTCTAGGAGGGATTGCCAACCCTTATTGGATAAAATTGATACTAGGATCAGCAAATGGACTCATAAAAGTCTTTTTTTATGCTGGTAGGCTCCAATTGGTGATATCTGTTCTTTCTTCTTTTCAAGTGTACTGGTCTTCTCATTTTATTCTCCCCTCATCCATTCTTAGAGATATAAAGTCTAAACTTAGGAATTTTTGTGGGCTAGGAAGGTGGACTCTACTTTTAATGCTAAAATTAAATGGAGCAATAATTTGTAGATTGAAAAAAGAAGGAGGTTTAGGGGTAAAACATTTGTCTACCTGGAATCAAGTCTTGTTAGGTAAAAGGATTTGGTACTTGTTTGAGGATAGGGAGGCTTTGTGGGTTCAATGGGTTCATACCATCATTTTAAGAAGGAAAACCTTTTGGGGTACCCAACCAACATCTAACAGCTCTTGGAGTTGAAGGAAAATTTTATTTGTGACGGACAAATTAGGGAACCAATTCAGGTTTAGGATAGGGAATGATATTTCTACTCTTTTATGACAAGACCCGTGGCATCCAAGAGGAATCCTGAAGAACTTTACTTCCCTAAGAGAGATCAATGCTTCGGAATTTCCTTTGTTAGTAAGAGTATCTGCATTGATAAGTAATGAAGAATGGAGATGGCAAGAGGCATCCATAGCGATCCTTAGGAACCTTGAGCCCCTTCGGTACCTTCCAAATAGTTCTCAACCTGATCATTTGGAATGGGTCACTAGTCCTACAAACAAGTTCACTAATGGATCATCATATCTTATATTGAGACCTCCTTTACAGGAAGTTTCTTAGCATAAGCTTGTTTGGTTTAAAAATAATAGGCCTAGGTGTTCCTTTATCCTATGGCTAGCTTTCCTTCAGAAGTTACACACTTGAGACAAACTGCTCTACCTACAAGCCCCTAACTACTATTCTTTGTGTTTTTCAGATAATGAAACAATTGATCACTTGTTTTCTAAGTGCCAATTTTCTAAACCCATTTGAGACCATTGTCTCTACCATTTTCATCTACATCTTCCTATTCATCAAAACCTCAACTTCTGACTTGGTTTAATACTACCCCAACTATCAGACCCTAAGCTATTCCTACTTTCCCTATCCTTCTTTCAACTACAGTCTACAATATTTGGACTGAACGGAACAATAGAAACTTTAAAGATGAAGCCAGGGATGTTGGGAGTGTGATCTCTAGCATAATCTTCCAAGCTATGGAAAATATCCACTCCACCCCGGTGAGGAGGTAATTGGAGAGGTTTCTTTCTCTAACATTTTTTATGCAGGTTAATAGATCAAGAAAGCCAACTGGTGTTGCAATCTCCTTGTTTAGAAAGCATGCACAGCAAACATACATAGATTTTGACAACATTTTCTCACATTGAAGTTCACGGATCACTATATATGGAGGCATCAGGACTAATCACATACATTGAATTGAAGATCTGCGCAACAAGCAGTGAACAAGTGTATATGGAGAAACTTAATTTACTTTGAGTGTTAATAGTGAACTGATTGATACATTGTGTCGTTGATCCTTTAGTAGCAACATGAAGGTAGAAGTAACTTAAGCTTCTGTGTACTCTGATAGTTTGTTTAGGCTTGAATGGCAAAAAATTATGACAACTGGTGAGTTTAATTGTCTAAAGGTGAGCTTACAAGGAATGCTGTAGATTTTCCTAAATCGTCAAAGTTACCAAGAGACTCAAGTATGGGACTCTCAAGCTTTGTACATTATTTTTATTTCTGTATAAAGTCTCCTGAGTTATCAAAAAAAAATTATGATTCGTGTTTTATTGTGTTTATGCATTCATTATGTTATAGAATTTAAAGTAATATTGACTTTCAAAATATCAAACAAAAAAGTTATTCTTCAAGCCTTATATTCTTCATTGTATTTCTAGTGAAAAGATTAACTCAAGCTTAAAACTCTCTACTGTAGGGTGTGAGTTGTAATCGATTTTATTTGGAATTTGAAAACCATTTTATAAGATGAGATCTAGCTTATGAATTCTGGAGGTTACGTGGATTTTGTGGCTTGTTTTCTTGAACAAGGATGATAAAATTTTAAGTTGTGTGATTGGGAAGTTGTTGGAGTTATTATTTCTTTTGGTAGTGGGATTGGTGAATCGCAATAACTATTAATAGTTTATAATCATTGTCTCAACATTAATATCTCAACATCAAAGAAGGGAGAAGCTAACGGTGTCCGAGGAGAGGAGACTTTTATAGCAGAGATGCAATGGATAGTCCTTACATAATGGTCGGGCAACAAGCAGTAATGTTAGAGAAAGGAGTCGCGTGTTGTTGAAGATATGATGTAAAACAGATCGGTAGCGTGGAAGATGTTTTTATATATGACGTTGAAGAAAAACACAACAGCAATTGTCGTGTAAGGAATTTAGCGCAGAGGAACAATGGAGACAACAGCTGGTCTAATAGGTGACAACAATGTTTGGTCTAACAAATTGCGACGGCTAGGGTCCCATAGTGGCTAGGGTTTATTTGTGTTGTTAGGGTTTCCTAAGGATGAAGACAAGGTGTTTAGACATAAAGATTAGTTATTCTAGGGTAAGAATAAGTTATTATTGGATTAAAATATGACTAAGTTTGTTTGGATACAAGTTTAAGTTTGAGATAAATAAAGAAAAATACAATTTGTTTGATTTTTGGATTAAAGTAATCATAAACTAAATAAAGTTATTTTAAGCATGAAATAATAATTTAATTTCTAAACATAATTTAAAAGAGTTTTAAATTCAAAACTAATTTCAAAATTTAAATTAATTATTTTCTTAATTTGAAAAAGTTTTCATTAATCAATTAAGAAAATAAATCCTATTTAATATTTTGAAAACATTTTTCTAATTAATTAAGAAACTAATCTAATGCAAAGGACTATCTCAATTAAATTTAGAATATTTACTTAATTTCAAAATATTTCTTTAATATTAGAAAATAATTTTAAATTAAATAAAAGTTATCTACAATTAGATTAGAAATTCTATATGGATTAGAATGTCTTATTTATTGAATTGAAAAAAAAGAAGAGCTTTTCTAAATTATAGTAGGAAAGAAGGGTCAAAATAGTTGGAAAATTATTTTCAAATAAAACTATACTTCAATTTAAAATAGAAATTTAATTTATTTAGGAATTAATAGGTTTAATATAATTTATTTAAAGAGTTAAAAAATATTATTTTAGATTATTTAAATTAATAATTAGATTCAAAAGGAGTTTGATATTTTATGCATATACTTTAATCATGGTTGCATAAATTCCAGGCCAAAGGATTCGAGTTTCATCTTAACGTTTCACAAAAGGCCTAGTAAGTTTATATCATCTGTTGTACTACATTGTATCCTATCATTACTAAAATAATATAGGGTGTAAGAATAGAAACATAGACAATGTTAGAGGCTTATTTAGACCTTTTATAAAACATTAAGGTCAAAATCACACCTTTAACTAATGTTTAAAGAAATCATTTTAAGATCTTATCAATGTCTAGTGATTTCAAACTGCCTAATTGTGACATCATATAAGATAAATTAATGACTCATTGATAAGAAATTGTCAAAAACTTAACTATGTTAGAATTTATGGCGCTACCAATACTATTTTAAAAATGTTAAGGTATAAAGTAATATCATAGATAACGGTAGATACTAAGTTATATTTTTAGGAAACCTTAGGTGGTCATTGGTACCTTTTATCATAACTACATGTTTTTATATGTTTGATATATTTTTAGAGCATATTAAATTGCATGTTTATGTAAATGAAATTTTACATGCACATTTTTGTTTAATAAGATTATTTGAAATTAAATTTCTCATGAAAATATTAAAGACTTGCTTAGAACATGATTATTACCTTCCATTATTGTAAAAGAAAACTAGAATTCTATTTACTATTAGGTCCATTGAGGAAACTCAAGGTCTTTTGACCTAAATATGTTTATTGTTATAATAACTAATCCTAGTTAACTAAAATTTTCTGATTTAGATAAACAAACACATGATCACATAAATTTAGAGACAAGTTAAGAATAACATATAAGATATGTTCTAATAATAGTAACGTATCTATGAGTCATATGAAGAGTGACTAATGAAGTTTTTATATACCTAATTTAGTTGGTTTGTTAAGCAAACTTAAGGACAATTAAATTTGAATAACACCCTAAACTACTAGAGAGATTATAATACTCTTTTCAAAATAGTAGTGATGGCTATTATTGACAATAAAATAATAGAAGTACTTAAATATATGATTAAAGTCCTAATATTATTTAATTGTTATAACATATAAACTTATTACTTGCTTTTTTTAATTATTTATATTGTTTCTAAGTAGAAATTATCTTTGCTTAGTATAGTCGATACTAAGCTTAGTGAATTAAATTCCTTAGACATAGTTTAGGTTTAAGAAGAGTTCTCAAAGGTTGAATAAAAGTTATATATTCATTATGCAATATTGCTATTAATCCATGTTAAGGATTTAGGGACAAAGTTTTTGAGATATATCAATATCGTATAATAACAAAATGTAATAACATTTCAAGTTGATTAATATTTCATGAGCTTTATTAGCAACATGTAAGATGGATGTAAACATAATGAAAGTGTAATATAAATAGTTGCATGAAGTAGAGTTTAAATGTGTAGTATTTTAATAGAATTGTTTCACTCAATTTAGCCTACTAACGGCATAAATAAGGGATATACTTAAAGACATTTTCTATATTTTGATAAAAGTTATCATTGGAAGAAGATAATTACATGACTTTTCTGGTCAATACATGATATGATAATTATCATATACATTTCTAATTCATGTTTTTGAGTATCTAATATTTTATTTTGATTTAACATTACTATAAGGTTCAAGGAATGATGGAAAGTACATTTTTAAGTAAAAGTAGTTATTCCAAATTTATACAAAATTTTGTATTGTTGGACTAAGGGATACTTATGTTTAATAATAGAGATAATCCTTTTATACTATATTAGTTAACTCAATATAATGAGAGCCATAAAGTTATATAATAAGAAATGTGTATCATTTGATTATGAATCATATAAAACTTGTGAGAGTTGTTAGCTTGAAAGATAACTAAATCAAAGGAATATTATGGTATTGAATTTTTAAATCTTATACATATGATACATTAGATGTAATAATGACTAATAAAATAATGAATATTTGTACTTTATTAAGTTTATTAATAAATTTATATGATATATTCATACCTATTAAATGAAAAATTAATTCAAAATAATTAAATCTAGGTAAAAATTAAACATTGAGAATACTGAAACAATTTGATTAGAACGATACCATGAGATTTAAATTTTTTTGATTATCTATAGTGAATGAGATTCTCTAGTAAACACATCCACAACTAGATTCCATAATAATATGAATTTGTGTAATGAGAAAAGTGCAATATGAGATATTGTATGATGATTTTTTTTTATAACTAAACATAGTACAAAAACTTACCTTTGATAGTCCCAATTAAATCAATTAGCAAGATTCCATATTAAATTACAGAATCATAAGACTTTAAAAGAGCCAAAGATAATAACTTTAATGTGATGCTAGTTGAAACATATATTTTGTAATAAGTTTAAAACTAAATTAGATAATATAAAGGCCTAAAATACCTAAAAGGTTGGATATCACCTTACAAACCCATTGATAAAATATATGTTTCAATGCATGCTTATAAAAGAGTGATTCTTAAGATAAGTAGTAACAGTAAGATGAGGTTCGAAAGGTTCATATCTAATAATAGTACATCTAATTAGATTAATGCCTTTGTTTATACATTTGATGTATAGTTGAAAGGTTATGAGAGATGAAATATTCACTTTCATTATGAATTCAAAGAAGTTTCTTTCAGAGATAATTATGGATTTATAATATTTTAAAAAAATTTTGCACGATTGTAGTTGTATTCTTTAGTGGTAGTATGTAGATGGCATATTGCTCATAAGGAAAAATATTTCACATTTTCAATTACTGAATATAAGATAGTTCAAGAACAACTTGTATTGGATATATAAAGGTAATAAATTAAATCTAGAAATTAGATCAATAGAAATAGATACATAACCTGTTTACCTATTCTAATCCAAGTTCACAGATAATGTACTAAATTTAATAGATGAGATATCTACTACTTATGAAGTATAAAGATATGCATTAATATATAATGATTTGATATTTAAATTTAAGTTTATGCAGATATTAAATTTAGAAATAAATCCTTTAACTTGAAAAAGTTTCAATATGGAATCAATTACTAATCAAGCCATAATATATTTTTCATTTAGTAGAAATGAGTATTTAGATCAAGAAGTTCTTTAATAAACTTTATATAGTTCCTTACATTATTGAAACAGTAATGTATTATAGAACATCAGAGCCATTGTGCATATGAAAGGAGCTAAGGTCACATCAAATATCCAAATATGTATTTAGGTAGTTTCTCTTAATTATAAAAAAAATTAATAAGAAAATTGTAAGATTTAAGTAAGTGTTAATTACAAAGAATCTTTTAGAATTATCTCACTAAAACACAATCTTAGTAGTAATATGATTGTTAAAAGAAGACATGGTATAAGATGCTTAAGAGATTAGCTTAGTGCAAGTAAGATATGCCCTATAGCTAATCGATTGGTTGTATTTTCTTCACAATTATTTAAAGGCATTTAATTTTATTCATATTTATTTAATTAGCAGATGTATAAGACAAAGTTCATGTGATAAATATACCTTATAGATGAAATTAAGACGAGATTATAATAATGAGATTGCTATTATTTTTACGTATTATCCCTAAATTATTTTTAGTTATTTCTCGGTTGAGGTTGGATATTAATAGAGCATAAAAAGATTAATACACATAATTTTTTCTTTATAAAAGAAATAGTTAATCTCATAGAATAAATATAGAGATACTTAAACAAATGTGTAGATTCTTTTTAGAGAATAAGTTCATTAAACTAATCCAATGTGAGAATTTTATTATACATACATATATACATATATATATGTATACACACACACACACACACACACACACACACACACACATATATATATATAAGCCAAAGTAATAGGAATTAGACGTAAGACAATTCCAAATAGAAAAACTTCAATCATTTATTTTTGTTTAAAAATGAAAAAGAGAGGGAATATATATCCTTAAATATT
>JANVCQ010000004.1:18698439-18716316 GCA_025531925.1 Erythroxylum plowmanianum
ATAATTATATTGTAATTAATTAATTACAATATAATTAATTAAAATATAATATAATATAATTAATTAATTAATTATAAAAAAATTTATTTCTTAGCATTTTTATAAACCAACCACTATCAATGATAATGATAATCATTCCTTCCTCTTAACTAACCATCATAATTATAATGATAATATCCATTCATATTCCTTACTATATTCATTCTCATTCCTATTATCATTCCCCTGTATGAACCAATCGCACCCTAAGTAATGTTAGAAAATGTTGGAAAGTGGACAATGACAAATTAGACTATCTTAAAAATGCAGTTTCTTAATTTAGAAATGTCATCATTAATTTTTTTTCCACATTAGTTAGATTTGGTCAAATACCGAGGTTTAAAAATGAAGATTTCTGTGTTCAATACGTCATGTTACCTTATTAGAGCATTATAGATAGTTACTTTCGAATATAGTGCATATTATGGATAATTACTTTTGTACGTGGTGCACATTATGGATAATTACTTTTGTACGTGGTGTCATTTTGGATAACGAATTGTGGTTTTCATATCTATTATCTCTTTTGGATAATTAATTATGTTTGCAGTTGAGATTAATTGAAATTTCAAACTTTTCTTTAAGTGTATAAGAATTTTGGTTTTTATATATGTTGTACTCTTTGTTGGCTCGATGGTTGAGAGCGGGACTCGATTTTGGTTAGGTCCCAGGTTCGATTACATGCTAGCCCTTCTTGTAAGAGCCTGGGTTTTACCTGTAGATGGATAACTAGTTGGGTCCTCAATGATGAAGTGCGCCCGCTTGGCCCGCCTGTGGGGTGGTGCGCCAGTTGGGTCCTCAAAGAGGTGTGCCCGCTTGGCCCGCCTGCGGAGTTTCCTCGAATTCAAAAAAAAAAAAAAGTATATAAATTATCTTATTATAAAAGCCCTGATATTGCATAAAAGCAAGTTAGCTTTCTAAAACGTAAGGAACAAGTTGAAAATATCCAAATAAGATGATATCAATTTATTAATACAGTAGATATTTGAACATAACATTATCTAAGATTTATTGTTACAAATTAAACACAAATTATTACGAATCCTAAAGTTACTCTAACATAGACGAACATCATAATCTTAATTCTGTAGCACATGTATTTTTATGAATAACACCCAATATCAATAATAAAAATGATCAAACTGCAAATCAATATCCTCCACAATAATAAATGGTCTTGTTGATTTTTTAATGTCTCATTGATCTTTTGAAGCTTATTTATAACATTTATACTTCATATGAATATTTCTTCATGCCACACAAAGTCATCATATTTTCGTTTACTATATAAATACTATGCATACAAAATTTAATAACCTAATTCAATTTAATAAAAAACTTTTTATTTAGAATTTATCTTAAATTAAGCATATCCATAAAATCACCTTTTTGGGTTGAAATTGGTGTGAGAAATCCTCATGTGTTATCAATCCACATCCAGAGTTACAATAATATAAGTGGTCTTCAATCTTACTGACTATACTACTAGATGAGTTTGTAGTTTTCATTTCCTCAATTAAGAGAATAAGTGAACATAACAACTAAGGATCAACCTTAAAATTATACATTAAAATCAAATTATCTCCTTTAGTATCAAGCCAAATTTTACAATCATATGCATGAAATAACTTCACGGTTTGAAAATGGTAGGCAGCCTTATCTAGTACAAGCGCCAGTAACAAAACTTCCTAATAGAAAGCAATAAAAGTAAGGCCCATATTTTCTATCCAAAGTTGGAAAAAAGAAAAGAAAAAAGCAAGATAGCAAGAGATGAACAACTATCATTCGTCTAGGTATTACAAAACTTTCATGAATACATCAATTATTAAGGTAGGAAATGAATTCGTTACATTTAAATAAAAAATTTATATGAATCCAGTATTTTGCAAATGCTAAGGGAACTACTAACTATAATCCTAAAACCAACTTGGTTAATAATAATCAACTGTGATCAAGTAAAAGAATTGTTGTTTTTGATGTTAATATCTAAGAAATATGATAGTTTCTTCTGAAACTTCTGTTTTACAGGATTGTTAACAAGTTCTTAAAAAATTTGAAGCAAGCAACAATAGTTTCAATAGAAAATATTATTTATTTGGCAAAAGTAAGAATAAGTTTCACAATTACTTCATAGATGGCATTATGGACCAAAATGATCCCACCTAATGCTATAGATATATAATGATAGTGTGCATATTTTATAAGGAGATTTCCTTCTTCTTGTTTTCCTAATTAGTTAATGAAAATAAAATCGAGTGCTATTATGACAGGTTCATGAAGTTTAAGTGTTGAATACCATAAAACACAGGTACCATACTAAGGTAAGCAAAGCTTGCACAACTCACTAACTAACATGCAAAAACAATTAAAGCTAAGTAAAGCCTATAATGCTTTAATAAGGTAATATAAGGTAGTAAACCTAGAACTTTTCATTTGTGAATCTTGATATTCAACCAAATCTAGCCAATATATAACAGCATTTAAAGATGCCACTTTAAGGTAAGAAAGCACATTTTTAAAGCAAATCAATACAATACTTTCCAATAGTATCTGACTTTACTTAAATTTTATATATCTTTCATTCCCATAATAGGCAGACGAGAAAGATGATGAAAAGTTTTGGGAAAATGAGGTTATGGCACTTCCTCTGCGCCTTCTCCCACTTGACTACTTACGAACTTAGTTGAAAAAAAGTTCCTCTTACCCCCTCGTCCTGTTCTTCTTCACGCCCCTCTTCGTGTAATGAATGTGAGGACGAGTCATGATGGAGAGTCTTAGGGAAATTAGGTTAAACAAATTTGGAAATTCTTTAAGTTAATTAGGGGATTTGGAGGATTAATAGGGTAAAGGCGGGTCAGGTTAGAGTGCAAGTCCAGATTTTGGTATAGTTGAGGTCTGGTCTAGTCACTAAAATTTCATTAGTCCATGTATATAAGATTTGCCACATAAAAAAAAATGCAGAAGAAGATGATTGTTTTCATTTTTCACAACGTCGAAGGAATTGAACAAGCAAGTTGAAAGGACTTTCAGTTAAATCAAATGGAGATTATGCAATAAAATTTGATTAAACCGTCAAATCAACCACTTAAAAGAATTACAAAAATAAGCAATTCACGCGAATGCTTTCCATTCTATTCTAGAGTTTAGCAGTATGTATCTCCATTCAAAGATCTCTCCAGCCTTGTCTCAAATGGAGTGGAATGCCAATTCACCTTGTTATCCTGCAGACTCATCAAACTTAAATAAGCACGCATCAACAGTAATTCAAAAGCATTCTCACAAATGTTACCTACCATATGCCTCTCTGTACTTGCTAGTTGTGTTTGGTATTCCTTTATAAGAAGAAGCTGAACCAGGACCCTTGATGGAGCTGTTTTTATTCCAATATGTCCCAACAGTCCCTATTATAGGCATCTCATCAGGGCTACAGCTAGGAGGAGATCTCCTTGGTGACGAAGAAGCAGAGAACTGTTTGAGCTCCTCCACCGTTAGTGCACCTAGAATAGGTCTATCCTCAAAGCTTTTTGGTGAAGGCATGCTTTCCTCAGGTGTAATGGTGAATGTACCAGTTGTGCTAGGCTTGTTAATTGGTGTACGCTCTGGTGAGCCCAACCAATTAGACAAGCTTGCATCCACTGGTATTTCTTGGTTTCCCTTCTCTGTTTTGAAACTGAGAGACAATTCTTTAAAACTGGGGTCCGAACTAAATGAAACTTGGGGCCGGTTCTCTTTCAGATGCCTCAATGCTGGTGTCTCTTTGGCTTTCACAGCCTTCCATTGAGTCAGGTTTTCAACAGGGTTCAGCACCGAGTGAACATAAGCACTTCTATCTCTAACATTTCGATTGAACTTGACTACCCTCTCAGGCAACCCATTTATTGCAGCAGAACCATCAATCTCCTTCTCCTCACTGAACACTCCATTCACAGGTATTTGAGGCTTCGATTCCATAACAGAATCATCTTCATAGACATCATCATAGTAACCATCATCGTCAACATCACTTTCTTCATAGTCCAATTCATCGTCACTGTCCCTACTATTCTGGTATCTGTGGTTGAGAGGGTAAGACCCCAAGATCGTAATTGAACTATCTTCAGTCCCAGATTGACTCGCTTTAGCTGATGAAGTATCCTCCTTGCCGAAAGCCTTACCACCATCTCCTTTATCCGGTAGGTATTCCACCGATTCTTGAAGGAAAACATGTTCATAAGCTTTCACATTCAAATCAAACGTTACTTTCTTCCGAGGACTCAATGTCAATTGGTCCTCTGGCTTGCCCCTGTACTCGTATCGTAAAACCATCATAATGCCGTATTGTCAGAGAACAATAGTAGAATGCAAAAAGATAAGAAATGGAAAGGATCAAAACCAAGTTAATGGCTACTCACCTAACTTGAGAAGCAGTACCAACGGGCTTGTCCGAGTGATGATGTACCAAAGAAACCTTAGATTCTACCGTAACTTCACCTGAGTTTATCTGTAAGTAACCAACCCTATGATCAATTTAATCTCTATCTATCTACTTCCACTAACAGGAGGAGGCAGTAGAAGCAAGAGTTGAAATATTTATCAAGAAACATAAAACATAAAAAAGACAACTGAACCAAAGACGTAAATGGGCCTCTCACCTGGTCGTCTGGGTGTTGAACCTTCAGCGGGCGTCTGCGATCTTTGGAGGAACCAAAACATGCATAGAAGCAACCCATTATGCACACACAGAGGCAGACTCTCTTTTTCCTTTTCTCTTTCCCCTTAAGCCTCTGACTTTCTTTCTGCGTTAAAGATTTGGGTTAATACAAGTCCATTGTCCATTGTCGATTGTCGGTTGTGCAGACAGTGAGAAAGACGGACAAAACGGTGAAGAGACAAGAAATAGAGCCTGCAACTGTAGGGCTTCAGAATCAGAGGTTTTATGCTTAATTGATGGAGAGAGAGAGGGAAAAAGCAAGTGACCGTTAGGATACATGATCGATCGTGGAACACAGCCTGTTAATGTTTTTCATTAAGAAGTCTTTAATTGTTTTTGTTTTTCTGACTTGTTTTTACTGTGCAACTGGACCGTTGATCCTGAGGGACCTTCGTTTTGCTTACGTTATTGCCCTTATCCGCTCTATATTAGTTTAAACTTTAAAATGTCTAGTGGTAGTGTGTAGTGCGTAGTGTGGACTGTGGAGACGTCCATGTGATTAGTTATTGTCCGTCGAATGTTCAATTTTATAATTTTTGTTTCCTAATTACAGACAGAGACGGGTAAGAGTGACGGTTAAAAGAGGATTCAGCATTGAAACTTTGAATGAATTGTTATTCATGGTTAGCTTTTATTTTTAAAGCTAAATAATAAATTACTTGCAACAGTCTTCCATAACAATTCCCCAGCTGAGTTAAGGAAAATTTTCATTTATTTTTAATTAAGAAAACTTTAGATTTTTTTTTAAAATTCATACCCTAATTTATTTTCAAAATAAAAGGCATCAATATAATCTCATCAAAAAATTCAAATGGTTTAAAATTTTGTTGAGAATTCATGTATTTATATGAAAAGCTAATAATAAGTTTTTACATTTTCATCATATTTTATTGAGGTAACAATTATGAGACATGTAACAATATTATATAAGTAGAATAAAATAAAAAATTATGATCCAATTCAAAATTCTAATGTTAACAATATTATGTATTTCGAAACATATCGGCCAGAAGGTACCGTACTTATCAGAAAACGGTACGAAACTTAGTTTAAAGGCATCGGTCTGTACCGTCAATTTTGCATGATACCAATTGACATTTTAAATACTAGTCAAATCCAATTATGTTTATTCTTGCTAATTAGTAGTTGGTTTATAATTGATATTTTAAAAAACTTTTTCAAATCTCAATTCACTATAGCGTGAGATTTTTTTAAATTACTACTAATCAAGAAAATTAGAACATTCTCTATATTATTTTAGAATGATAAATCTTTTTATTATTTACTCAACTATTTCTATTCGATTCATATTATATCTAAGAAATACCTATTGAGCTACCCCAAATAGAATAAGTCATAAGTAGCATCAAAATATAGTAATTTTCATATAAGATACTTTGTTAATTTCAAGTCTAAGGATCAATTATACAATTATCATAATAAGAAAATTTACAGACACATAAATACCACACATTTATAATTATCTTCATATTTTAATTATGAGATTAATTACTTTTTTATAAGAAAGAAACATAACATGTGTTGGTTTCACTATTGTGTCAATATTCTGTTTTGATGAAACTACAACTAAGAATAATTTATGAATAACACATAAGTACAAATTGAATTTTATAATTACCATCTCATCATAATTTTAATTGCACAGTGATTATTCTAAGAATTTTACTTTTATTATTAAAATATCAAATATAACTAACAAAATATATAAAAATAAAGAATGTCTTTATTAATTAAAAGAATAATATCATACATCATTATTTATTAATTAAAATAATAATATCATAAATAAAATTGTTTCCCTAAAACTATAAGCTAACACTAAAATGCTTGGTTATGTATTTTATATGCGCCAAAAATTGTCCTTAGTAAACGAGTTTGATACTATAAAAGCCACCTACATTTGAGTGTATTTTTTACTTTCATGTTTCTTTTAATTAATTCCCTTTCATTTTTGTATTTTTGGTATTAACAATTATGAATCTTTCTCAACCATTCTAAGAAATATTTAGAAGTTTATTAACAACTTTGAATATTGGATCTTTGAAGCACTAAAACATATAAGATTTTTTTTTGAAAAATGAAAAAGAATTTTAATTATAGTTAAAACTATATCGACATTACAATGAGTTTAAGGCATTAAGTCTACTATCATATTACAATATAGCTAGAAACTCCCTAATTAAGGCATTATAACTATCTACAAGACAGACAACAAGAAGAAACAACTATCGACACCAATTATCTCCCTATTGATGGTATTTGGGATTTTTCTTTCTCCTCCTTACTGATTTCCTTTTTGTAGTTTTGGAATGCATACAAAAATCTCCTGGAATGTCAGGGACTTGGGTTACAACTGATGAGGAATCACAATTCTCTGTTGCCAAATCTAAACTGCTTTCCCGAGAGGAATCTATTGTCACATAAGCAGAAGAATTACAATTCAATTCCAAGACGTGCTTTGGCCCAGGATATTCTCCATTATAAGAGATGATAACCCTAGCCTCCTGACTTGCCATACAATTATCACTAGAGTTTACCATTGCTGTCTGTTCTTCATACTGAAGCTTCGCCTTAGAAGTCTCATTTTGTCGAATATTTGCTAATGGAGTCAACATGTTGGCCTAATCTATCTAACGTTGCTCTAAATAATGTGAGGTGAAGTGATCCGCTCCACTATCTAAACTCTCCACATTATCTGCGCTAGAGTTCTCCATAGTTGTCTGTTCATGCACTGTGTCAACAATCTCATTCTGTTGACTAACCATTACATCTCTCCTAGTTCCTTGTTCCTTATTGATTTGTATTTGGTTCAAATTTTTGCAATGGATAGGCTCTTTTCCATTCTCTACAGAATCACCGATTATCTTTCTTTGCATTACATCAATGGTACTAGCATACTTTGCCAACTTCGGACTCTCTGAACTAGGATCCCCATGATTTTGACTTTCAACCGCCTCAGGATGCTCCCCTGTGTCCCTCCCGGTTGGAGGAATCTAGGTAGGCTAATCATGAACCTCCCACTGAACTCCAATACCATCTTTAACTTCTACAGTTGATTGTTCAATCCCCATTAACTCCTATTGCCAACTTGTTTTATACCTCCTCCTAGTTGAAACCCATTTTTTGATAGGATTGTGTGGCTTCTATAGGTAGGATAGTTGTATTTCTCCTTTCACCCTGTCCCCATATTCACTAAGTTGCATAATTGGAAGAAAATCTGGTAATGTAGCCTTTCGACTCACTTCTATGCATATTTTTGCATATCCTATCTTATCCATACTTGATGTTTGTGCATCCATACTCAATGGTTTACTCTAGGAACGAATAAGAAAACTTAACCCTTCCACAGTCCACAATTCAAGTGATAGGTTATGGAAATATACCCAAATTGGAAAAACTTCAATACACTCCCTATTAAATACAATCTCTAGCTTCCACTTTCGTAGTAATATGGGTTGTGTCCTCTGATATGCTAAGGACCGATTCCAATTATTCCATTCAGATTACCATTTGAAGTAAATTTGAAAATAATCGTGCAATTATGAGTAGAGTTTTCTCCAAACCTTATTTACTCCGCCGTACATTAGCACATCCCACCAATGCATTTGACATGCGCTTTCACCCATTTATAGGAGTTTAAGTGGGGAACAAATGATGTCATCCTTCATGACATTAGGTAATGCTTCATTTGTACCTTGTGTTGCTGGAAATGAAGTTTTTTGCTCTATGTACTATCAGTTAAGGAAGACCTATGGGACTTAAATGCTCCAAATATGCCAATGCCAAGGCCATCTCCAAGTTCAGTACTTTGTGCAACTTCCAGCGAGAGAGTAGGGAACTCCTCCACAGCTTGAGTAGGCGGTCCACCACCTTCAGTAGTAGCAAAACCCAACATTATGGGATCTGGGTTGTATCAAGTTACTGGAGCACGTATGGGTCTGGAGCCTTGTTATAATA
The DNA here is from genome assembly GCA_025531925.1 of Erythroxylum plowmanianum. NCBI lineage: Eukaryota > Viridiplantae > Streptophyta > Magnoliopsida > Malpighiales > Erythroxylaceae > Erythroxylum > Erythroxylum plowmanianum. The sequence goes on from JANVCQ010000004.1 coordinate 18,707,147, forward strand.
TTTATGCCTTCTCTCACACAAACGTCACAGCTCCCTATAAGTAAGATCGTTTATGCAGAATAAGGGGGAAGATACACACAGAGAGAGAAAAGAGAAGAAAAGATTATGTAATCATTCGTTCCTTGCTTGTCCTTCATGTTCTGTTACAATGTATATATCTACGTTACCTAGAACATTCCAGACTATATCACGTGAGTGTGATGAGTGACCGTTGCTTCAAATGCAACGTTTAGCTTATTTAAACTTATCTCCTATGACACCGTCTCCCTCATCTTCTACCATCGTTCATGCATTCATGTTTTTCGTCGCATCCCCTCCGTCTTCAAGAACCACCTTGTCCATCAGGTTAACATCTGGATACCTCTTTTGTAATTCATAGAACATCTCCCATGTCGCGTCTTCTCTTGCTTCTCCTTGCCATTGTACAAGTATCTACGTGACAGCCCGATTACGCTTCTTGACCATCCTTCATCCCCAAATAGCTACTGGGATCCTTTCTACATCTTTCACTGTAGCGGGTAACTGACTCGATATGGGCGTGCCTTCCGAAACAGAACTGCACAGTTGAGACACATGGAAAGTTGGATGAATGGATATTTCCTCTGGAAATCTCAACGTATACACTACCTTGTTCACCTTTTTCATGATAGGGAAGGGTCTATAATAGAGAGGAGCTAGTTTCTGGTTAACCCGTTGTTAAACTGATTGTTGTCTGTAGGGTTGGAGCTTCACAAATACCCACTGTCCTTCTTCAAATTCCCTGTCCGAATGCTTCTTATCAGCCTGTAACTTCATCCTCTACTTTGCTCTGTTTAGGTGAAATTTAACAATCTGTAACGTTGCCTCCCTCTCTTGGAACACTTGATCCATTCTCGCATCCTTGGAATCTCTGCCCATATATGGTACATACAGAGGTGGTGGATACCCGTAAAGGACCTCGAAGGGGGTCGTGTCTACGGCTGAATGGTATGAAATGTTATACCACCATTCCGCCATGGTTAGCCACCTTGTCCACTTCTGGGGTGCATCACAGCAAAAGCACCTTAGATATGTTTCAAGTTTTTTATTCACTACCTCGGACTGCCCATCAGTCTGCGGGTGATACACGGTTGAAGGGTGTAACATTACATTCTGCAACCGGAACATCTCCCGCTAGAATTTGCTTAAAAATAGGGGATCCCTATCAGTAATAATTCTCTCAAGCATTCCATGTAGTTTAAATACGTAATCCATGAAGACCTATGCCACCTTCGGAGTTGTGTAAGGATATTTGATTGCCACAAAATGCGCGTACTTACTGAACCTATCCACAACTGTAAAGATCAATGACTTCCCGTGAGAAGGTGGCAACCCCTCTATGAAGTCCATTATGACTTCCTTCCAACACCCCTCCGGCACCTGTAAGGGTTGTAATAGCCCTGGAGAAGCTGCATGATCATACTTATTCCTTGACAGACCATGCAGCTCTTAATATGGTTTCTTAAATCCTTCGCCAAATGCTTCCAATGGAAGAAACTCTGAACTTGTTTAATAGTTGCTGTCACCCCCGAATACCCCCCTTCAGGACTGTCATGCGTCAATTTTATTATTTTCTCCCTAAGACCTTTGTCACTGCTAACTACAATCCTACCCTTCCACCTTAACATCCCTTGTTTCCATTCGTAATTTCCCATAGGAGTCTCGGCAGTTTCCAGTCTCCTGATAAGATCCTTGATCGTCTTATCCTTCTCCCAACCTTCTCAAATTTCATCCAACATGATTGTTTGGATTTGTGATACAGCAATTGTAAGTAGTTGAAAGCTGGAGATTCGCAATAGTGCATCTGTAGCCAAATTCTCCTTTCCACTTTTGTAGGTAACCTCAAAATCGTACCCAATCAGTTTTGGTAACCAGTTTTGTTGGAAGGGTGTAGAAATCCTTTGCTCCAAAAGGTATTTCAAGCTTCGGTGATCAGTTTGTACGCAGAAGGACCTACCACTCAAATAATGGTGCCACTATTTTACTGCTTTGATTATGGCCAAGAATTCTTTTTCATACGTCGACAGTCCATAGTGTTTAGGAGCCAATGCCTTGCTCATATACGCTATGGGTCAACTTTCCTGCTGCAAGACAGCTCCAATCCCTTTGTCACAAGCATCAACCTTAATCACAAATATTTTAGAGAAGTCAAGTAACGCCAGTATCGAAGCTGTCGCCAACCTTTCCTTTAATTGTTCAAACGCCTCTTGTTGTTCCTCCTTCCATTCCCAACTCCCAGCTTCCTATTTCTTCAACATAACATTGAGAGGTTTCGCCAATACCCCATAATGTTTGATGAATCTTCTATAATAGCCTGTCAGCCCTAGGAACCCTCAAAGCTCCTTTAACGTATGAGGTTGGGGCCACTGTTGAATCATCTCTATCTTCTTAGTGTCCGTAGCTACACCTTTCTCAGAGATTGAATGCCCCAAGTAATCGACCTATCTCGCCCCAAACGTACATTTACTACCCCTCACAAATAATTATTGTTGTTACAACACCTCCAAAACCAGCCGAAGGTGCTTCAGACGTTGCTGGAAGTCGGAGCTATACACAAGCAGATAATAAAAAAAGACAAGAAAAAATTGTTGAAGGAAGGGCTTAAATAGTTCGTTCATGAGACTCTGGAATGTGGAGGGCGCGTTTGTGAGGCCGAATGGCATCTCAAATTGTCCCTCGTGAGTTCTGAAGGCGATTTTTGGTATATCCTCTTCCTTCATCCTTATTTGATGGTATCCCAACCGTAGGTCCAACTTCGAGTACCAACTAGAGCCTTTCAATTCTTCAAGCAATTCTTCTATGAGTGGGATGGGAATTTGCTCTTGATCGTATGCTTGTTTAATTCCCTATAGTCGATGCACATCCTCTGAGAGTGATCTTTCTTCCTCACTAGAATTACCAGTGACGCATAGGGGCTGACGCTCTTCCTTATGAACCCTTGTTCCGTCAATTCTTGCACGGCCTTCTCTATCACATCCTTCTGTTCCCCCGAATAGTGATATGGCCTGACATTGATGGACTCAACTCTGGGTTTAAGGTGTATTGCATGATCGCATGCTCTGTTCGGTGGCAATCTCTTTGGTTCCAAGAAAATCTCCCCATACTCGGCTAACAGTCCTTCCAATTCATCTCGGATCTGCGCATCTTCGTTTATTTCCAACCTTTGCATTTGGAGTTCTATTGGATCTGTCAATCGCAACATAAATAACATACCTTGGCTGGCATTCTGGATTGCATTGTGGAAGTGCTTTTCTGATACTTCTTTGGCCGGCATTTCCATTTTCCCCGTTAGCTTCACTGTCTTTCCTTCCCACTGGAACTCCATTATTCGCTCCTTGAAGTTGCACAGTACATCATTCAATGTAATCAACCACTGAACTCCCAGCACCATGTCACAGCCACCCAATTTGATGATCAAGGCTTCGGTCACAAACTGCACTCCTTGCATTTTCCACACAAAGTTTTTGCATACCTGCTTGCATTCCAACTTCAATCCTCCTCCCACAGTAATGCTTATGGGTTTGATGTTGTCTACCTCCACCTTCTCCTTCTGTACCACTCCTTCATCCAGAAAGTTATGCGTGCTTCCGCTGTCCACCAATATATGGAGGGGTCTTTTTCGGTGACTTCCCACGACCTGCAATTATTTATAATCGGTTTGATCCTTTAGACCCCACATGGCCTCCAGTGAGACATTAGGATTGAGGGGAGCTCTGCCTTCGGGTTCTTCGTTCTCTATGTCGTCTTCTTCCTGCTCCTCATCCTCCACCATGTAGAGTTGGAATTGTCTCTTCCGACATCGATGGCCCTGAGTATACTTTTCATCGCATCAGAAGCACAGACCCTTGGCTTTTTCTGATCGAACTCCTAGCTGCTGGATGTCTGACTACTACGAGGGCCCTTGTAGGCAATATTTCTATAGCCTTGACTTCCTGGGGTAGGTAACAATCCTGCCTCTGGCTGTTGTTTTGGAAGAAATGTGGTGGGGTTGTTTCCCTTGTAGTGGCTGGATCCTCCACCCTCTACACTTCCTATTCGGCCACCTTTGCCAAAGTACAATAGGACGTTGGCCACCATGATCGCCTCTTGTTTGCGTGCTCACGTATACGCTTGGTGTAAAGTTTGTGGATCCATCATTTTGACTGTTAATCCAAGCTTCGATTTCAGGTCCTTAAGGAAAAATCCTACTAAGTATTCCTCAGGCAAGCTAAGTTAATTAGAGTATCGATCAAACAAAGTGCAGTACTCCAACACCGATCCTTCCTGTTGAAGCTCCTTTAAATTGCCTATTAGATCCTCAAAAATATTCTCATCAAAACGTTGTCTGACCAGAGAAATGAACTCCTCCCATTTCATTTCATTGCTCTCCTTTCGGTTCCGAATCGTCAACTGAAACCATGCGAGAGCTACGCCTTCCATGTGAAGAGAAGCAAGTCTTATCTTCATCTCCTCAGGTGTGTGCTCCAATGTAAAAAATTGGTCACACCGATAGCTCCAGCTCCTTACCCCGATGCCATCAAAAGTTGGAAATTCTGTCTTAGTAGCCCGCATCAATGTCGTGCCTCTCCCCCCATCGCCTACACTTCTCATTGACGTTTCCGACTCTTCTTTATCCATCTTTTGCATGAGCTGTTGAAACATGGATTTGATTTCGCTGATTTCTTTTTCGTGGTGAGACTGAGCCTCCATCATACTTTTAATACTTTCTTCTAACCTACAAGTGTCGGCTCCTCGCGTATTCTCTGCCATTTCTGATCCAAGGAACGTTTGCTCTGATACCATATGTTATAATATTTACGCCTTCTCTCACACATACATCACAGCTCCCTATAAGTAAGATCGTTTACGCAGAATAAGGGGGAAGATACACACAGAGAGAGAAAAGAGAAGAAAAGATTATGCAATCATTCATTCCTTGCTTGTCGTTCATGTTCTGTTACAACGTATATATCTACGCTACCTAGAACATTCCAGACTATATCACGTGAGTGTGACGAGTGACTGTTGCTTCAAATGCAATGTTTAGCTTATTTAAACTTATCTCCTATGACACCGTCTCCCTCATCTTCTACCATCGTTCATGCATTCATGTTTTTTGTCACAAGCCTCTCTATCCCTTGCTATTGCTAATGCTCTCGTTGTTGTTCCTCTCTGGCCCTTGCCTCAAATCTGGAGCCTCGTTGTCTCCTGCTGTCCCTTGCCTCAGATCTAAAGCTTCAATGTCCCTTTTTTGCGCTTATCGCCTCCTGCTTTCCCTCGCCTTAAATCTAGAGCCTCACCGTCCCTTTTTTGCTCTTATCGCTTTAGATCTAGCACCAAATTCTGATTGTGACGCGTGACAACTTTGGGTGGGATGTTTAATTCACTCAGAAGCGATGGGTTCGGCGGAGGAGATATTGCGTTTTTATGCCACTGTCGTTTTTGAATGTGAAGTTTGCTAACCTCTCTATATAAGAATTACATTCCACAATAAATTTATGAAATTAATATATCTTACTTCAATTATTTTTTAAATAAATAAATTTTAAAGATAAACCTTACCCACTTAATTTTAAAAATAAATATCATGATTAAGCTTTTAAAATACATCTTTAAAATATGATAGAAAATTGTATAATTCTAAATTTATTATGTTTTTGTAAGGTAATATATGTTTCAATTTTACACCATTAAATATATTATATTAAAAATAATGATTAATCTGCATTAAATTTTATATATGCTGAAATTCATTCCAATTGCAATTGAATTTTAAAGTTATTTAGTTCTAAATCTTATCTTAATTCTAAATTTTTCATTTACTATAAACAGGATTGCACTAATTGATTAGCTATAAATTCTTTTATGCCATAAATGAGTGTAAGTTGATTGTGACATAATCACTTACCTGACGTCCTTTCCAGTTGCCTTCGCTCTTACGTTCATTGTGTTTTCGAAGCATTTCTTTTCGAATTTGACTTCACATATATAATAAGTTTCTATCTTCCCTCTTTGTCTAGTTAAAAATTTCAACCTTCTGTGTTATGTATCGTTTTGCATTCATTACTAGTCCGACTTCTATTAATTAGATGGTTCTTGTCAGATATTAAAAGACCATAAGGTTCCAAAATTTTACAAAAACTTAAATTAAGATCTTTTCTTTTTGAAACGGAAGAACTTGCAGTCGCTACCCTTTAGATGCGGACTGGGTAATCCTTCAGATTGATACAATAGCTTACAAATCACATCAACCGAGAACTCCGCACTAGGCAAGCCCTATACGACAGGCTTGATCGAGAGAGTATAGGTAGGGGAATCGAACACAGAACCTTTTAGCCCTATGCCTTTTCACTCTACCAACTCGATCACCCTTTAGGGGGCTCTTACTAGAATTATTACATATGTACCTTCAATCTTTCAATTTAATTTAATTTGACAAAAAATCTAATGTGATGTATTAGATTTTTTGTCAAATTAAATTAAATTGAAAGATTAAAGGTACATATAATATGTTTGCGTTTTTATAAAATATTTAAATAAACTTTATCTTTGTTTTACTATTACTTTAATATTTATAAAATAGTACTATTGCAATCGTAAACTTAATTCCATTAAATTTTTGTTATTTGCTCGTTATTATGTCATTAACCAACTAATTTAGTATACCAATTGAGTAACTTAGATTATGTAAATGTTGATAAGGACCACAATGAGTTGGGGCTCTAACTCATATTTGTTTTAAAAAATTAACAAAAGGACATCGTTTTGTGCCTTTCCGTCAGGCCACGTGCAAGCATAACCCATAACCGATCCAGACTAGTGGTTTAGTCAACTTGGACCAAAGTCAGGCTGGTCCAGGATAACTTCGGCTTGAGCAGGCTCGTGGCCCTATTCACCAACTCAAAGTCGGGCTGAGCCGGGCCATATTTGTCATCCCTAAATGTTGAGTAAACTTTCTAATTTAAAATTTATTAAACTAATATTTTCCCTGTGGCCTTGGTAGTTGCCCGACGGGCTATAGGAGGGCTAGACCGGCCATTTTTCTTAAAAACATTGATAAAACAATCTTGTTTTTGACAAAACAATGTCATTTTGTGCCTTGCTGTTGGGCTATAAGCTGAGTCGGGCTATACTTGCCATCCTAAATGTTTAGTAGATTTTTTAATTTAAAATTTATTAAAATAATATTTTATCAATTTTATAATTATTTAAATTAATTACTATTAATTAGTATCTTATTATTACTAGAAAAATTAATTGAACATATATGGCTAAGAAAATTTTGCCAAAAAAGCTTTGTGACCTTTTAAAATTCGTTAAAACTAAAAAGGTGGAAAAGTTTTCAATCAAGAGAATTTTTTGAAATTCTAGGAAGCTATTCATAACTTAGGTGCAACTCTCAAGCAAATTCTTCATCATCTATGTAATTTTCAAATGGTTGGGTATTTTTCATAAAAAAAACTAAACTTTAATTTGTTACATTGATCATTGAACAAAACGATATTGTTTATTAAGTTTAATAAAAGATGTTGTTTTGTTAGGTTTTAGCAAAATGACATTGTTTGGTCGAGCTAGTCTAAGCCATCCTCCTCAATTTAAATCCAGTCCAAACTTTAGTCAACTCAACTTGGCCTGATAACTTCACATTAGGTTAATTTTGTCATCTCTACTTCTTAAGTGTACTCTTTTTCAAGTATGTCTCCTTTGCAATTATTTCTTCAGGGAAAGAAGAAACTAATATTAAAGTTTTTTTTTTTGTGGTATTCACAAGTTTTGCTACAATAATAACTTTCTCTTGAGTTGAGGCTCTTACAACCTCTACATCCATGGTAGAGACATTTATCGCTAATTTTGATGCTTTTATACTCTAAGCAAGCAAAGATCATAATTGTTACTAAAGTTGAAATATAGTATATTGTTAAGACAATTCTAGAAGTTAATTAAAGGTAGGGAACATGAAGTTAGAGGAGGACATGGAGATGGAAATTATAAAGATGGTGAATGAAGAGATAGAGAAGAGGGTGATGTTGAGGACAAAATGGCATAACTATAGAAGGATGTAACATAGAACCCATTAGTAGTTTGTCTCTTGAATCCAGCAAATAGCCACTTTCATACAGGCATAAGAATATCAGCACTCTATTGATTTACATCACATGCGTTAACCTTTATTATTGCTCTGTTATAATTTATCTCCTTAGACCAAACAATTGAAACTTTGAATGGATTAATGCCATTTCTTCAGTTACATTATACATAAATAATAAAAGGGCATAATCCAACATGAAACTTCTAGCCAAACCTTAATCTTGTCATTGCAACATGGCTTGATTTAAAGGTTTAGTTCTCTGATAAAAGACGAATTTTAAGAATTAGGGTTCAAAGAGAAAATAGGGGGTTTTCAATTTTTCATAGGTATTTCTTATCCAAATATGTTTAATTAATTTTTCTATTGATTATAAAATAATAAATTAATAAGTAAAAAATATTGAATTAAATTGCAAATAGCATTATAGAGAAAATGAAAATTATTAAAAATTGAATATGTTACATCTTTAAACCCCAAATCTCAGTATTGCCTGAACCTTTTTCCTAGATATCTAAAGCACTTATAAATTATGCTCCTTAACAAGTTAAAAGATGGTTCCTATCATAGTTTGCATAAAAAAACGTAATACATATTCTATTTTATCTTCCTATATGTAGATTTATAAGGATTGACCTTAATGCGGAAGTGTTGAATCGATTTGCTACTTGTTAGTCTTCGTTTTATGGTTGGCTACTAGAGTCACCGTTAATCCATACCTCAAACTCTAATCTTTGATGGTGTGATTCACGTGAAGAAGAAATAAAGAGAGTTTAAGAACGAAGGGAGTTTTTCTCTTGAATTGTAATGAATGTAAATCTATCTTTTCAACTCCCTTAATCTTCCTTTTATATGAGGCCGAATATAACTGTCGGAAGTTACTTCTTATATAACTTCCAATAACTCCCACTCGGCCACATAAGCCACGAGTTACATCTTCTCTCTAAAATTCCACATGTCATACTGAGAATGGGGCGTGCGACCATTAAAGAACCAGTAGTGTTATATTCAGTCACCATCTAACTAACATAACACTTTCACATAGTCATGATACCCCAAATCATCCAAAATATCACCAAACGCATAC
>JANVCQ010000004.1:18761561-18772116 GCA_025531925.1 Erythroxylum plowmanianum
TAAGTATGGATTTAAGAAATGAATGAAAAGTAAATTTGGTTTCAATTTTTAGTGATATTTATATTTGATGCCATGTGGAGTACAGAGTAGTTGGTTGCTCGGTAGTGCACCCTTATCGTGGGTTACGTGTCGGAACGACCTACGGGTGTCCCGGTGTGTACCCTACGGTAAGGGGGCGCTACAGTTATGAATTGATGCAAATTGGTATTCAAACAATAGTATTAACACCAAACCATCTGCACTCCCAGGACAATTTCAGAGCAACCTCCAACTCATTCCACCAATTGTACATTAAACCCATCTGTTACCCTAAATAACTTTAATATTATGTCGCCAATGTAAGGACGCAATTTTAAGAACTAAGCCTAGTTTCTCATAAGCTTCAAAGTTCAAAATAAACAAGCCTTAAAATAAAAACACAAGGCCACTCCCAATCTCTATTAATCATGGACTTTTAATCAAGTAGTTAACTTTTATCCAAAAAAACCCTTGAATCAATAACCAAGTGAACGAATTTTCAACAACCAAGCATGCCCTCACAATAAACACACAATTACACATTCAAATAGAGAGAAGGGAAGGAAAAGAGAAGAGAGTTAAGGTTATTTTTCCAATCACAAACCTGAAAACAAACCTTGGTTAAGTCACCATTATCAATCACCGCCGTGAGATAGAGTTAGAGAGAAGAGGCTTTTATGAAGTCTTGTTTGGTGTAAAAGGAACCAACCCATTAAGTGTGATCGACAACCCTAAATGAACATCTGAACAAAAAGAAAGAAAGGTGTAAAATACAAAGGAAAATGGAAACAAGAAAAGAGGAACAAAAGAGCACCGTTCAGATTCTCATACAAGCTACACAGATCCGTAAACCGACGACTGATCTAGTTAAGATGTGAGAGTTGTGAGAGATGCAAGGTAAGAGTCGAAGGAAGAAGAATCTAGAGAAAATGAGAAATGAGACAGTAATGAGTAATGAGTAAGGGCAAAAGGGTTATCAGCTTATTGCCATAAGCATTGCTATAGAGGAACTTCTAAAAAATCACCTGGTTGGGTTGAATAAGCCAACCCAACTAGCTTATAACCAAACAAATTAAATAACTGTTTGATAAATTCAATCAGTTGATTTTGGTCAATCAGTTAAAAAATAGTTGATCAGCCATCAACCAAATGGGGCCTTTGGAAGTAGATTGAACATTACATAAAATGATGTCGCCATATTATCTTTTTACCATACACAACAACTAAATATCATACAAATTGATGTGAATACAGTCTTACCAACTGTGCAGGCTACCAGTCCAATGGCCAATATGGATTATGGCCGATTGCCTTCAATTTGAGGTATAAATGTTATGCAAAATCATTACTTTAGAAGAACTTGCAAAAATCAGTTACTTTTACAAATTGAGGTACTTTATTCACAACAAAAAATAATTAGGGCAAATAAACAAAAGAAGTACGTTACACTTTACGTGTAAGTTTGTATGGAAATTCGTAAACCCACCACAAATTGTAACCATGATTTGATCATTTCATTCTGTTAGGATCAGTATCAAATCTACGTTAGATCCACCATCATGGCTACAATCTACCACAATTTCTTTTGTACAGGAATTAATTATTACATCTTACACAAACAACATACAATGGATACAATTCCAGACTAACTCTGTGATCGACACCTGATAATTGAAGGTATCTACATGTCTATGTTTTGTAGTTTAAACAATGTAAAACAGGAGATTTCTAAGAAGCATTTTCAGAATTATATTATGGAATCTTTCATTTGAATAGTTTCAATAATCTTATTTTTATAGGATATTCTAAATTTTGCATAATTTTATAATGCTAATCAAAACTATTAAAAGAAGTAAAACATTAAAAAAATTTTACTTATTACAATATTAACTCGCTATTAATCATATAATTTACAACACTAATGTGTTTTATCACATAATGAATTAACTAAATTTCAATTTGGAATGAATTAAAACATATAAAGGATCCTTACCAAATATAATTTTTATCAATTGTACCCAAAACTTTTTCTAATTATGAAAAATCTACCCTTATTCATTTATTTAGTGAAACCATCGGCTAATTGGTGTAATATATCAACAAATTCCAACTCAATATCCTAATTTTCACATAATCTTTAAGTTTAGGTACTAAGGTCCTCGCTATTATACTTTTAAAAAAATTAGAAATACCTTATTAATAATGCACATCTAAAAATCATCACTAAGGATGTATACTCAGTTTGACAAATAAATATAAGATGTGACATTTTTTAAAACATTAAATGATAATTAGCCACATTAGCTATGATATACTTCATATGATGATTCTTTTTAAATTTCTAAACCATTGGAAGCATTCCATTCTTCTTATCTCCCTCACTTAATTTAACAATTTCCTTCTTTAAAAAGTCTAGGCGATCATTCTTGTTCTTTTTAAAACCTGATTTTTGCATACCTTACATCAACTTCTTTAAGACTTTTTTAATGGCAAAGTAGTTATATTAAAATAACACATATAAACTCTTTAATAATAGTAATATTCCTATTAAATACTCTTTATGCTTTATGATGATAACCAAAAAAAATTTCCCTTGATTATTCACTATTTGTACACCTTATATTCCTTTTCTATAAAACAAGTTCATCTATTTGTTTTAAGCCAACCAAATAAACTTGGTCCTTTGTTTATTAGTTTCCTTCTTCTTTTAACCCATAATCTCAAGTTTTGCTTATCATTCTTTATTTTAGGAGATACAATATCTTAAAGGTTAACCTTATAGTGTTAATATATAAATTCATTGCTCGAAATTCCATGTGTTTATATAAAATGAGATATCCTCTTTTGGATGTTAGAAATGTCATATAATTTCCTAGGGTAGTGAAACGAGTTACCATGATTATATGTGTAATACCTACTATGAATATAAGCTTGATGTATACTTCTTTGAGGCTTAAAGCGATATTAGTAGGTCTGCTTGTTATTATAAAAGTTATGTTTATTCTTCCCTTGTGAGTATTGAACATTATGCCTAGGGTGTGTAGGTGTGTGTATGTGTGTGCGTATGTATATATCATTTAGAGGATTTTGAATTATTCCTAATACTATATTATAGTCTTGGCGTTGGGTGCACCCCGATCACCTGCCTATTATTGGAATTCTTTTAAACTCCTAGCAAGTTTTTTAGTTTTTTTACTCCCTTTAGTGAATCTGGATGATGAATCCTTGAGAATATTGATTTTCTTTTTCAATATCTCATTTTCATGCTTTAATGCATCTAATGTATGATTATTAATAATAATCATATGTTTATATGCTTTAATATGTAATTCACTTTTTATCTTTTTATTCTTATCCATGTATGCATCCAACTATTTTTGAACTTCCTTAAGTTTGGAAGATAATTTCTTCTTTTTCTTACCCATGATTTCTATACTTTCAACTAGTTCATTATATGTCAAATCATTATTACTACAGCATGAATTAGAGTCATTTATTACCTCATCATCTTCCTAAGTTGTAAAGCATATGTGAGCTATTCTCTTTACAAATGATCATTCTCATATTCACTTGTGTCATCTTAAGTTATGACTTTAAGTACTTTCTCTTATTTGTTTTCCTTATTCTCCTTCTTATCATTTCTGTGATACTTGTTCAATCTTTGAGTATAAGATATTATAACATCATGTGTATAGATTTTCTACATTCAAAATAATAATGTTAGAGGATTTATGGTTTAGATCACCTTTATCTTCCTTAAAGTTATTTATTTTAGAGAAATTCTTTCTATTCAAAGACTACTTAAATTTTCTAGAGATAAAGGTGAAATCTTCATCATAACTTGCACCCATAGATGAATGTTCTTCACTTGATTCCTCCCTTGAGACTTTGTTTAAGTCTTTTTTAAGAAGCATTGTTTCTTATTCTGTCTCTTTAATTCTCATTTCATATATGAGGAGAGATCCAATATGAGCTCCTTTAATGGTATTTGGCTTCTTGTATAACTATTACTTTGGCTTTCCATGTCCTCAGAAGTGACCTAAGTAACATTTTTACCATTTCGACATTACTATACGTCCTTATAAGACATTTGAGAACATTAGTATATATGCTAGAAATATTTTCATCATACTTCAGTTGAAGTAATTCATATTTGTGGGTTTAATATGCTAACTTTGTGTTGCTTAACTTAATTTGCATCCTTATGCATAATTTATAATGTATGCTAAATTTCTCAAGTTATTTCATATATAAAGACTCTATTGAATTCATTTCTTCTTAATGCATAAAATAAGATGTGTTTTAATAAAAGTAACCATTTCCATATAAAAGAGGGGCTCTATAATTTTTTATCCCCCTTAATTGATAATAATGATAATCGTAAATATGCTATTATAATATTTGCTATATGGGGGGTTTAAATTGGGTGTTGGTAAATTTTAAACAAAATATTACTTAGTTTGTTAATGAGGATAATTTGTAAAAGATGAATATATGATATAAAATAATAAATTTCAGTAATAACCTTGAGCAATAATATAAAAAAGGGGTAAGGTAAAAGAAATGCAGATCAATTTATATTGGTTTGATAAATAACCTTATCTATGTCCACTCCTAAGGCTCTTTTTGTAATCCGACTATAACTCTTCTTTTAAGGAGAAGAATAACCTCTATACAATATTTTAGCGAGAAACAGAAACTTTTATGCAATCTTCTTTAAATATGAATAGAAACTTCAATGCCACTTAGAAAACCTTTAAGTATAATGAACAAAACCCTACTAAAAGCTTACAACTTAAAAATATCACACTTTATCACTTTAATAAAACCAAAGAGCCTCATTCACTAAAATATGAGATAATGAATGCTTAAATAATTGATAAACATTTAGAAATATATGTATAAGATAAATAAATTTCCATGCAAGAACCCAAGAGAAAAAAATGTATTTATAGGGTTTTAAGACTCCTAATAGTTGGAGCCAAAAGTAGTTCTGGCACATTGGTCGACTAGTATATCATTTTGGTTAACTAATATGCATTTAACGCATAATATTCACTAATCGTTGCATATTGGTCGACCATTAGGGCATATCAGTTGACAAATGTAATCCTTTTAAGAGATATTGGTCAACCACATCACTGGTCGACCTATTTGTTACCAATCAACCTATTACATATTTAACCTACATTTGTTAAGTAATCTCTTAAAATCATGATTTTAACATCTTTAAAAGCTCAAAACTAAATTTTTAAATGAAATTATAATAAAAAACTTTAAAAAATCTCCTAAAGAGTGTTGACTTTTCTTTTAAAAATAAACGCTTTAATATCTATTAACGAATGAAAAGACTTATGTACTAAAGTAAGATAGAATATTTATACATGGTGGGTCTTTAAGATTCTCAAAATGACTAAATCAAATTACAATAAACATTAGAAAATATATAATAATCTTGATGTGCCTTGATCTTTTTTTGTTCTTAAGTTAATCTTTCCTTTAAACGTTGTACATTTCAACTTTTTTTTATCATCTTCATGAACTATCTTCGATAGCTACATCTTGTTCTATATTGCTTCTCATCAAAATAATAAACTCATTAGTAGTACTTATATTTTATTATCATCAAAACATAAATTGGAACATCCCTTAATTTAATAGTAATGAATTTCTTTAGCTTTAAACTTATTAGTTTATAACATAAAATGAGAAATCATCAAACTTTTGTTAATCAAGTTCATTTGTTATTTAATTTGGTTCATTTTATGTCCCTTATAGGAGCCATGCTCAATATATGATTAGAATAGGTTCTATTACATCATAGGAAACTTATTGATTGAGGAATTCAGTAAGACTTTAAGGCTTAATTGTTTATTATCACACCTTAGTTAAATGTGTTAGGTTTTTTCTCTTATATATTTGTGAATTTCTTATACAAGATTTTAGACTATATTGGAATACTGAGTTATAGTAGAGATGCAATTGGTGTCTTAGTTATTAGAGATGCATATTATGTCACAATCTAAATCCCTATTAAATGTTGTGAAGAGTAGGTTTGAGTTTTAAATTTTCATTAGAAATTATGTAATTGAAACTATGATGATATAAAGAATATGAGGAAAATGTTTGAAGAAGTATCTAATGAAATATTATCCTTTGGAGTAGTATGGTTTATGGTTGGTACACAAAAAATGGAAGTGATGTTAAGGAGTGAGAATTTTTAAAAAGTTGAAAGATCATCCACTAAGTTATTTATCCCAAGTTCATTAAGAATTATGTAGTTTGTTCTCTCTTTAAGCAGCTTGTTTTACTTGCTCAATCAATTAAGCATATTGAAAGGAGTGTAATCTAAGATAGATTTATAGAATCACCCAAAATTTTGGTGGCTACAGTTGTCTTTAAAATGGTTGGGACCAAAGTTGGTGTTGAAATTGATATTAATACGTGGATATTATTCACTATTATTTTATAAGATCACAATTTTTGTTCTTATTAAAAAACACGCATTAGTTTCATTAGTGAGTGTGAGATTTAAGAGTTGTTGTAGAGTACATGCTTATATCTCGAGATCATTTTTATTAGTTTATACCCTTATAGTCAATCGGATGGTTGTAGTTTTATGTACGACATTATTATTTTAATTAATAAAGGCATTCTTTGTCTTTATATATTATGTTTTACATTTGATATTTTAATACTAAAAGTAAAAGATGAGATCATAATTATGAGATTCAATTTGTATTTATGTATTATTCTTAAACTGTTCCTAGTTATAGTTTCAACAAGATATGATAAGAAATGGTAAAACTAACACACGTTATGTTTGTTTCTTATGAAAAAGTAATTGCTCTTATAAATTAAACAATGGATATACTTAAGCAAACGTGTGGGTGTTTTTTAAAGAATAAGTTCACTAAACTGACCCATTTATAAGGATCCTAAATGGAATATTAATTATGTGTCTGTGAATTTTCTTATTGTGATGGTTGTATAATTGATCTTTAGATTTGACATTACCAAGGTATCATATTTAAGAATTACTATGTTTTGATGCTACTTATAATTTATTCTATTTATGGTAGCTTCGAACCATATGGAATAATTGAACAAGTCAATAAAAGATTCGTCACTCTAAAGTAATAAGAGATAATGTTTTAATATTCTTGATTAATAATGATTTAAGGAATTCTCTGGCCACAATAAATTGTCATTTAAAAATAGTTTTTAGATATCAATTATAAATCAATTACTAATTAACAAGAACGAACATGTTTGAATCTATATCCATACTTTGTCCAGCTAGAATATTGGATGACGAAAAGATTAAATTATACATCATAACCATGTATGGACAAGTTAAGTCAAATCACCTTAATATTTTTAATATTTAGTGAATATGACATTTTACTAGACGTCAATCTTAATGTAAGATTATAAATTATTTAACTAGAGAATTAAAGATAAATTGAAAGAAGTTTTAATTTATCTAGTTCTAATTATGAATTAGAATTATAATTTATATTCATTGCTAATTTGTTAAGAACTTAATGACTCACACATAAAGAGCAGTTTAAAAGAGAAAATTCAATTTTAATTAAGTTAGACTTAATTATGAAGTTTGAGAAATTTTAGAGATCAATATAAGATATTTGATTTTATTAAAATTAAAATAAATTATAATTAGTAGTTAATTTAAATAAAATTAAAACCTTAAAGCTTTTTTTTTGTTTATAAGAATAAGCATAAGGGAGCTACTGCTCCCACTTACGTTCCTCTTAAAGAGTTGAGTTTCTTTTTAACTGCTTTGCGGTTACTATTAGAGGCTAAACGCGTGAACAATTCGTGGTTGACAAATCAAAAAAAATTTAAGAGGAACTTCGTATAATTCCTTTATTTTATGATTTGTATTCTTTGAGTTATTTAGAGGGCAGTTAGTTCGCATGGAGGAATGGTAATAGGAATGAAAATGAATATAGTGAGGAATGAGAATGAATATTATTATTATTATTATTATAATAGTTAGTTAAAAGAAATGAATAATTACCATTATCATTGACAGTGATTGGTTTGTGAAAAATATTGAGAAACAAAATTTTATTATATTTTAATTAATTAATTATATGGTAATTAATTAATTACAATATGTTGATTAATTAAAATATTGTAATTAATTATATTGTAGCTAATTAATTAATTATATTGTAATTTATTATTTTAATTAATTAATTACAATATTTTAATTAATTAATGAATTATATTTCAATTAATTATATTGTAGTTAATTAATTGTTAATAATATTTTAATTAATAATATTGTAATTAAATAATTAATTACAATATTTTAATTAATGAATAATTATATTTTAATTACTTATATTGTAATTAATTAATTAATTATATTTTAATTAATAATAATAATAATTTAATTAATTATATTATAATTAATTAATTAATTACAATATTTTAATTAATTAATATTATATTTTAATTAATTATAACAAGCACACCCTTATATAATAATGATACGCATTCTCCTAGATTAGGAGAGGAATGGGGTATTACCCAAAAATGGGTAATCAAAATAATGATTATAACCATAGTCCCTTACTAAACTCAATCTTTCATTCCATATCCATTCTATTTATTTCATACCCACCAAACAAGCACACCATTAATTATTATGTTCCGATCGAAAACTGTAAAAATTTTATTTTCACTGTGCCCCATGATTCAATCAGAGTTAGTTTCTCAACAATTTCTCTATGTTGCAAGCAAGCAACATTGCAATATTTGTATCATACGTAATAGTATCTCAAATTAAGCAGTTGATCGTGTTAATTGTTAACCATAGACACTCGAATGTTGCTTAAGACGTTGTTGGTGTGTACAAAAGGCATAATTTACATGAGGAGGCAACTTAGGGTTTCTGATGAAATGATAGGGAAGATAAATTGAGTGAGATAAAATATTTAAGGAGAAATAAATGCTGGAATAACCGTAAAGCTGAAATGATGACAGCAAGAATGAAACAGGTTGTTATAATAAAGGTAAGTCCCTCTCTCTTTCCTTTATTTTGAGTGTTGTTATTCATTTTTGTATTTATCTTTGATCAAATTCATTTATTCTAAGTATTTTATTTTAATTTAATGTTTTAAAATTCATTATAAATATTTCATTTTATTTGAAAGTGTAGGTATAACCACAAGTTCTTAAACATTCAACTACATACTTTAATTTTCATTTCAAATCTTATGTATCACTTTAGGTATTTTATTTCATTCCAAATCTTACGTATCTCTCAGATGATGATAAAATGATGAGGGAAAGGAACAAATTCGACAGGTGACAGATTTGTAGCTCAGAAAAATCGCATACAAGGTTGATGGAATTGAGACCAATTCCAGTAATTCTGCAAGAAAAACTGTCAAAGTTATGCAGTGTCTAACTCAAAACAAAAGGGACATTGGTGGAAATCTAGTTCAATAAGACAATGAAGCTCGTGTTACAATCAATTTGTTGTAGAATCTTAGATACACAGCACTGAAACACATTGTCAAATGCTGGTACATGAAAATTGCTTGTCTTTGAACAAACTAAATAAGACCTGACTACTTGAACTTATGGTGGGGTTAAAAGCACAAATGAAGCATTAACACGACTAACAAGTCCTGTACACAAAAAGCATAATCAACCCACTAATGTGATGGAGGAAACAATAAACTCATGCAGCCTTTGTAGAATATTAGATACACAGCACTGAAACACATTGTCAAATGCTGTTACATGTGTTAGGACCGAAACCCAACCACTTAAACTTAACACTTTCACTCTTGCTCTGATATCATAAATGTTGGGACCCGATTTTGGAAACCGGACCCCAACCGAAAAAACGGAATAACAAACCGAAAACCAAAGTGACGGAACGAATAGTGGACAAACAAAAGCGAAATAAATCGGATCATGAATAAAGGCGAATGAAAAACAAATCGTCGCTTAAACTTAACACTTTCACTCTTGCTCTGATACCATAAATGATGGGACCCGATCTGGAAACTGGATCCCAATCGGAAAGACAAAAAACGGAAAGCGAAACAAAAGAACGGATGCGAAAGAACGGATCAAAAACCCAAAAATAGGGGGCCAAAACAACGGCAAAACACAAATCGAATCGGCAAACAAATGCAGAAGCATATCGGAAAGCGGAACCAAATCGAAAAGCAAAAACGAAAACAAAGGCGAACAAAAAACAAATCAGAATCAAAAGAACGGAATCAAAAGCAAAAGCATAAACGGATACGAAAATCACTTAAGAACAAAGACTTACTCCGACATCCGAAAACGTACAACGTAGAAAAACTATCGCGTTGGAAACCTTAGACTAATACAATCCGAATCTGGTGCAAATTTTTTTTCTCTTTCTTTTCTTTCTTTTTATTTATCTTTCTTCAAAGCAATTCACCTTTTCAATTTGGAATTCATCAATTCCATAACCTCAATCAAAAACTCAATTTATTCGATTCTTCATATACATTCATAC
>JANVCQ010000004.1:18772216-18798769 GCA_025531925.1 Erythroxylum plowmanianum
ACATCTATCACACAATACATATACAAAAATACTCATTTCATACATTTAATATTTCTAAATTCCACTTGAAGATCGGGATCCAACAATATGAAAATTGCTTGTCTTTGAACAAACTGAATAAGACCTGACTGCTTGAACTTATGGTGGGGTTAAAAGCACAAATGAAGCATTAACACGACTAACAAGGCCTGTACACAAAAAGCATAATCAACCCACTAATGTGATGGAGGAAACAATAAACTCATGCAGCCTGAGACAATGACTGCAGGCGTCATAACCCTAAGGTGCTTTTTGTGTTGAAAGGAAAAAAAGAGCCGTTTGTTTACTATTCACTTTCTCTGAAACCATTCTATTGTTCACTTGCTCGTTTCTTCTGCTACGTGAAAACTCGATGCTTGTTTAACCCCTCTCTCTCACACTCACAATGCAGTGTCTCCCCACAAGACATGGAAACACAACATGCTCTCAACTCCACTGATTACAACATACAAGCTGCAAAGAAAGTTTGAATACGAGAAAGGGATGAACACCCCCTCCTCTCGCACCGATTGCTCAATACAATCAACCAAGCTATAGTGCGGTGGTCACAGGCCAATCTAATCCTAGAATGGGAGTATCGGAAATGGATTGGCCTGAGGAGGAACCAATTGAAATCGCTGAGGGGGACATTTGAATAATACAAGCTGAATTCGGCATGGGCTTAGAGTTATCAAAAACATTTAAAAGCAAACTCGACAAAGTTTGGAATAATGCAACAATGATAAAACTACTGAGACGCAAATTAGGCTTCAACCTTCTCAAATCTAGACTGCTAACTATGTGGAAACCTAAAGGACCAATGAATATTGTCGACTTGGATAACGACTTTTACCTCGTCAATTTCGTAGAGGAGGATGACTACGTGCAAACTTTGACACAGGCACCGTGGATAATTTCTAGCCACACCCTCTTCGTTCAACCATGGCATCTGGAGTTTAGATCAGCGACTAGAAAAATCTCGCTCGTTGTTGCTTGAGTGAGATTCCTCGACCTCTCCGTTGTCAGATATCATCCCTCAATCCTAACTGCTCTTGGTAATTTAGTGGGACATACGGTAAAGATAGATAGCAATACCTAACAAGCTTACCGAGGTAAATTAGCACGCGTCGCTGTTGATATCGACCTCAACTCACCTCTTAGATCAGTCGTCCAGCTCGATGGAGAAATCATCAGGGTGGTTTATGAGGGTCTACCCCCAATTTGTTTCTCCTGCGGACGGGTCGAACATGACACCATGAGTTGCCCCACCCGACCGCTATAACCAATAGACGTCGCGCCTAACATCGGAGACCATCAGATGAGCAGCCACCAACCTAACCGAGGAAAATCGTCCTCTAGAGAACCTAGACAAGCGAGCTTCAAGCCTTGGATGCAAATTTAGCGAAGGCCTCGCGGATGCCGTCCAACCCAACGATTACTTGCAAGGACAACACCAACAACGTTCCCCACGTAGGGTCGCAAGGATTGAGATATGCGGCGTTGTCAAAGATTGATCCGTTAGACTCAAGACCAGACAATCTCCCAATGATTATGGAGACTCCCCTTTCTACTACTCAAGTCTCGTCGAGTCGAAACCAAATAAAGAACCAACCCTAAATCAATTGTCGCATGGAGCAAGCCGGGTGAAACGAGCCTCGGGTCTTCAAAGGACTAGGTCTTACACCCACAGCCTAAACCCAAACCTACCAATGTTGGCCCAGGTGGCCTAAGTCTCACCCAAGGCCATGCAAGCCCTAGGCCAGTCGGTGGGCCTCAACAGGCCTAATCCTCCTTCACAAACTAATAAGACTAAAAGCCAAGAAACTCAAAGCCTAAAGACAACACATGTGTCCCTATTGATCCCTTCCCACGCCGAGGTGATACTCCCCGATCAAGTAATCACTCTGCCCATACATGAGGACTCAGGTTGCGGGCATATGGAGGAGGACCCTAAGGAGGAAGGTCTTCCTATAGCCTCGACTTCTAACAGCAACAAACACCTGACACCCCCACCAAGACCTCCTGATCCGAAACAAGACTCACAGACTGGTACTGAGACCATAATTTAGTCCGATACTCAAATGGAGGAGTCTACTCAAGGTCACTCGACAATCCAGAGTTGGGAGCTGACTGAAAATGCGGTACTCTTGATTGCAGCATAAATTTGCCCTGCTATTCCGATATTATGTTGATATTTATATGAAACTGTTAAGGGGCTAGAGGGAGGACCTTTAAGCCCATCATCAAGAACTATATTCGAATGCACAAACCGCGTATTGTCATGTTGTGGAACCACGTATAAGTGGGGCACGTGTGCTGAAGGTCATTAGGAGTTTGGGTTTTGGCCACTCTTTCAAGGTGGAAGCAGAAGGCTATTCGGGAGGCATTTGGCTATTATGGAAAGATGATATTATGGTATGTATCCTGATCGCTCACCGTCAATTTGTGCATGTAAGCATTGATTGGGACCAACAGTCTTATGACTTCACAGCCATTTATGCTAGCCCTACATATTCGCTCCAAAATTTTGTTTGGTGATATCTGCATAAGATTGCTAGTATCACCTCGAAACCTTGGCTGTTGGGTGAGGACTTTAATGCCAAATTAGAAAGTGGTGATAAACGCAGCGGCTCTCACCTCTGACCTATTATTAATCCCCAATTTAGAGATTATGTGAACGATTGTCATCTTCAGGATCTTGGATTTTTAGGACCAAGATTCACTTGGCGAAGAGGACAAATTCTCGCTAGACTAGACCGTGAGTTATGTTCTCATTCTTGGCAATCAGCCTTCCCTTACGCGAAAGTTACCCACTTTCCCTTCCTGAAATTTGATCATCGACCTCTACTAATTACGCTGGGGCAAAGCGTGCACTCTACTCCGTTGACTAGACCCTTCGGTTTTCAGTCAGCTTAGTTAACCTACAATTGTTTTGGTCAATTTGTAGCTGCGAATTGGAACCCAACCAGTTTTGATTTCAGTGGCGAGCTCAGATGTTTCTCGGAAAGACTGCAGCATTGGAACATTACCACTTTTGGCAACATCTTCCACCGAAAAAAGCGACTCATGGCACGACTCAAAGGTATCCAAAAATAGCTCGAAGACACAGACTCAATATCTATCTGTGAGCTGGAGGAATTCCTACGGCCCGAACTGGAGCAAGTCCTTTACCACGAGGAGCTCTACTGGCATCAGAGATCCAGAAGCCAGTGGTTAGGCCAGGGAGACCAGAATACCAAATATTATCATGCCATCATAATGTCCAGACAATGGTAAGCGAGGATTAATTCCTTGAAGGATGAGAATGGCAATGTGATTTCAGAAGCAACGAACATCAGAAGATTAGCGAAAAGGTACCTCGAGAAACTTTATATGGCCAAAAACCAACTCCCTTCCTATTGGTAGCTTCATGGCCATTTCCCTCCCCTTCCTCATCAAGCAACAGTTTATCTAGCCCGTTCGCTAAGTTCTGACGAAATCAAGATGGCTTTCTTCACTATGGCCCCAAACAAGGCACCAAGGTTCGATGGACTAACCGCTCTCTTCTGCCAATCCCAATGGGAAACTGTGGGCCCTTCTCTAACTTTATTCTTACAGCGAATTTTTTGACTTGAGGTTTGGGAGTCTGGACTCAACCGCACCATTATGGTGCTTATCCCTAAGATTCCACCCCCCACGTCGATCACATAATTCAGGCCTATTATGTTATGCTCAGAACTCTACGAAGCCATCATTAAGATTATCGTCAATAGGCTTAAACCTTACCTAGAGGATCTGGTAGCGCCAATCCAATGCAGTTTCATCTAAGGACGCTTAATCACGGATAATATTATCATCACCTAAGAAGTCATCCATACCATGAAACAGAAAACAGGTCAGAAAGGGATTATGGCTCTTAAAGTACCTAGAGAAAGTGTATGATAAGATGTCTTGGAAATTCATCCAAGATACTCTAATCGATGTTGGTATTCCTGAATCGTTGATTAACTTCATAATGAAGTGCATCTCTTCAGTCTCACTACAGGTGAATTGGAATGGGAACCTCATCAAAACCTTTAGTCCCTCTAGAGGTATAAGACAGGGGGATCCTATATCGCCTTACCTTTTTGTCATGTGTATGGAAGGATTAGGTCACGCGATTACCCAAGCCCTTACATAAGGATGATGGCAGTCGATCAAGCTAAGTAGAAATGGCCCGATGCTTTCTCATTTGTTCTTTGCTGACGACCTCATCCTATTCTCCGAAGCCTCCATTGATCAAGTTTTCGTCATTCGGGATATTTTAAATTCCTTCTGTGCTGCCTCTGGACAACGAGTCAGCCAAGAAAAGTCCAAATGTTACTATTCTAAAAAATCCTGACTTCGATGATTCACGACTTAAGTCGAGCATTGGGTTTTAAGCAGACGAAGGATCTCGGAAGATATCTTGGCGTTCCCTTACTACACGAATGAGCCACCAAAAGAACTTATCAATACATCATTGATAAGGTTCAACAACGCCTATTAGGCTGGTCAGCTAAACTTTTGTCTTTTGCAAGGCGACTCACATTAGCCCAATCAATGATATTGGCCCTTCCTAATTACACAATGTAGACGATCCAGCTGCCCCGCAACCTTTGTGACGACTTGGAGAAACAAATGTGACAATTTTTGTGGGGTTTGTCCAATGGTCATCAGCGGATTCACTTAGTAAAATAGGAGGACATTTGTAAACCGAAAGAGATGGGGGATCTTGGCATCCGAAAAATTTGCAAAACCAATGGTGCATTCTTAGAGAAATTAGGATAGACCTTGATTGCCAAGCTTAATGCCTTGTGGGTAAAAGTTCTCTCTGCCAAATATAGATTCGATGTAACCAATATCCACTTATTTTCTGATGCCACAGGGGGCTCAATGATCTGGAACAACATCAAGGCAACTTGGCACGTAGTCCTACAGGGCATGAAATGGAGGATCGGTGATGGCACTAGGACCTGCTTTTGGCTAGCCCGTGGATTGCAAGAGTAGGACCTCTCATAAATCATATTACTACCCCAATCTTGGAGTCAATTCTTAACCTCAGCGTTCAATACTTTGTGGATGTTGCAAGTACTTGGAATTGGAACGCCTTTCAATCCCACCTTTCAACGTCGATTTATCGACTAATTGTAGGTACGTTCCCCCTGAAACCCTACTCTGGGGGGGATAAGTTAATCTGGGGAATCTCCGACACTGGTCAATTCACCGTAGCTTCAATCTATGTTATGCTCATGAATCACGAAGATGACGCACCTTATGGGGTTTGGAAGGCAATCTGGCAATGGAAGGGCGCACAACGTATTCGCTCCTTCCTCTAGCTCCTAGCTTAAGATCGGTTACTCACTAACCAACGAGTTCGTAAGCACTTCACTACGAACGATGCCTGTTTCCACTACAGTCTCAAAGAATCCTCAATTCATGCTGTGAGGGACTGCATCAAAGCTCACTAAGTTTGGCACACATTAACTCCATAAATAGGGTCTTTTGATTTTTACACTATGCCAAATAGGGAGTGGATCCTGGGAAATCTCCAACATCACCAACAAGTACTTGGGCATGATTGGTCGATTATATTTGACACTACCTGTTAGTTCCTATGGACATGGCGAAACAGGGCCCTTTTCGATGAACATTTTAATTGATCATCCTTACCAATTTTTCTCATTTTGTCTTATGCAGATCAGATCCACAAGTCCACCGAGTGGCAAAGCCAAATGGATACCAGTCATCGCTCTCGTCAAGGAAAACTTATCGAATGGAGCAAACCTCTCACTGGGTGGGTAAAGTTAAACACAGACGGAGCATGCAAACAATTCCAGTACTCAGCAGCTACAAGTGGCCTTCTACACGATAGTACAGGCTATTGGCTTGGAGGTTTCACACAAAATCTTGGATGGTGTTTGTCGATGCTTACGGAACTCTGGAGAGTTTATACCGGGCTCACACTCGCGTAGAATTTGGGGTATCGCCGGATTGAACTTGAAGTGGATTCTATCGTGGTGATCAATATCCTATCTTCCTCAGACAACTATTCAAGGACTCTCAAATCCCATCGTCATGAGCATCCATGAATTGTTTACTCGAAACTGAACTGTTGTACATCGCCATATATATCGAGAGAGCAATAAATGCACCGACTGGTTTGCTATCTATGCAACACATTTTGATGTAGGAGTCACTTATTTTGATACTACACCCATTGGGTGCCACATTATCCTCGTAGAAGATATGTCGAGGATCTGTTTCCCTAGACTCGTATTGTAATATGTTTCGTCTTCTTTCCTTTAATAAAAAAAATGACTATCGTTTTATTCTATTTTATTATAATTTTTTCAAATAAGTTAAAAATTTTAAAATAAAATATAAAATAACAAAACCTTTCATCTAAATAATATTTTAATATTATATTATATTGTGAAGAAGAATAATTTTTTAATAATATATGATATATCTATTTTATTCCTTAAGACAATCCGACGGTGCATATCTGACAAAACGAGAACGACGCCGTTCCTCCCATCTGCATGTACAAACACGTGAAGAAGAATAATTTTTTAATAATATATGATATATCTATTTTATTCCTTAAGACAATCCGACGGGACAAAACGAGAACGACGCCGTTCCTCCCATCTGCATGTACAAACACCCTCTGGTCTTCCATCGTAAACCCGGACGCCGAAGCGGCACGCAACGGAATAGTTACAACTCGCAAAAAGTACAAACAAACTCGCTTTCTCATCCGAATCTAGAGCTCTCTCGAGCTTCTACGACGCCGTTCTGGGTAAGTTCTCTTCTCCACCATTTCATTCTCTTCCTTTCTTGCTTGTAATTAGGGTTTTTAAATTTGCTTGTCCATTGGCTGTGACTATTGCTTGTTGAGAATTTGTATACTACTTCCTCTTTTGAATATGGTGGATGAGAATTAAATGGTAATTCAGTGATATGGTTGATTGCGAGCTCTTTGGTTTTGCTTTAGTGATTTTTGGAATTGAGCGGTGTGTGGTTTGTATTCTTGCAGTTGATACTGTAGAGGAAGAAGCATAGTCGAGTATGGCAGAGAGTGAGACTACAGTTTCCGGAACTTGTACAGCCATGGAATATAACGGTTCTGTTGATACTGGACCGAATATTGTTGCTGACTCTAGCGTTTTTGCTACTGGTCGTTGTTTAGTTGATGGAAGGACATATGGTGAAGTGGTCCATGTAGATACAGTCTTTGAGAATAAGCCAGTCACTGGAATAGAAAAGAATGTGGCTGTTGCAGATAATACACCAGCTGTGCCAGCTCCAGCTGCTGGTTATAATCCTCTAAATGGCAGTGTTAGTGTTGAAACAGGAAGTATGGTGATTGAGAATGTCAATGCTGGAAATACTGTGGATGGAGCTGCTTCCGAGCAGCAATTTGTGGATGGATCTGGTATTTTCTCTGGCGTGCGTGTAGTGACTATATGCAATGAATTTTAACACTTGTGATGTTTACCATGCACTTTGGTTGAAGGAAAGTTAAACACAAAATTGTCTTCTTGGCTTTTTTTCCCCCCTAATTAAGTCATTGTTCCAGAAAATGTAGTCTTATTCTCAGCATTGCCCTTTTATATGTTCATTGACATATTCATCAGTTAGTGTATTCTCTAGTTAGTGTATTCTCTATTTAACCTTGTTGCTTTCGACATGTGCATTACATATGAAGGAGGTTGAGGTACTTATGCATGTCACTTACTTTTTCTCTTTTATTTTTTGTGTATTCCCAGTATTGTCTGCTGAAGAGGAGCGGCTATGGAGTATTGTGAAGGCCAACTCGCTAGACTTTGACACATGGACTGCCTTGATAGAGGAGACAGAGAAGGTGGCTGGGGTATGTAATTTCAAATTTACTGCTAGTTCTTGGGAAATATGTTTACAAATTCATATGAAGATCTGAGCTATATGGATCTTTTATTTTCTGTAAAATTCAAGTTTTTTATAGTTTTTCCCTTCTGTAAGTGACATGGCAGTTTTAAATTCAGGTTTTTCTCTTCTGTAAATCTTTTTATTGCCATATTTACTCCTAGGAAAATCATATATTTTTAGTAGCTGATGAGCTATCAAAACATCTCTTACAAAAGGATCACAAGGCGAAAAGGTTTGTTCTCAGTGGATTGAAGATAAAATGTGGCCATGAGAAGCAAGAATCCAATTACCATTGCAGATGATAAGCATTAATATACTTTTTGACTATCTCTTTTTGGTATACTTGGAAAGAGAACAAGCAATCCTAATTAATCTTTAAAGTAAGACACATGATTTGACGTGGAGCATTTGGTGACTATATGACTAAATGCCTTTTAGCCTAACTTTGATTTTTGTGTACTGTTTTTGATTATTGATGCTCTTATATTTTTATGTTTGCTATGATAATGCTTGTTCTGACTAACTTTGAATCTATGCTTTTATGCAGGATAAAATTTTGAGAATCCGAAAAATCTATGATGCGTTTTTGGCTGAATTTCCATTGTGTTATGGTTATTGGAAGAAGTATGCAGATCATGAGGCACGTCTTGGTTCTGTGGACAAAGTTGTGGAGGTGTATGAACGTGCTGTTCACGGGGTTACTTATTCAGTGGATATATGGTTGCATTATTGCATATTTGCTATAAGCACGTATGGAGATCCAGACCCTATTAGAAGGTATTACATATCTGCATTCTGTTGTCATTTTCTTTATCATATTGGAATTAGATTGTTTGGTTTCCTGTGTCCTTTAGAATTTGGTGTTTTTTTTTTATTGTTCTCTGACACCATTTCAGTATGCCTGCAACAGTGGTTCCTCACTACTTGGCGAGAAGAGTGATGGAATGCTTTAGAATTGCTAAGTTGATGTGCAAACATTGATATTGGGGCTACTTCCTGGATAATTGTTTGCATATTTTTTTGGGTGTGACCATTCTGCTTTTTGGCTTCGTTGAGCCCATACTTTCCCTCTTCTCGATATCTGCATCATAGTAATAGTTGTTTATCAGTTATAGCTATCATTAACTTTGACATGTGAGGTGTATCATATGCCAAATGCTGCTGAGAAGATCTCGTCCAGTTAAGGGCTAAGATGGCCTCATTCACTGCTCCATTTCAGACATAGTATGGTTTTTATCAGGAAAGGTAAATGCAGCATTTCAAAGTGTCATGCTGTTAGATTGAATTGTTTGTTCTCCTTCAACCTAAGTGCTGGTATTTTGCAGTTGGATGTGCTGACATTCGCTGTTTTAATCTTAACAATTGTGCTATAACATGTTTTTATATTCTCTTTGTGAATCAGGCTTTTTGAGAGAGGGTTAGATTATGTTGGAACAGATTATTTCTCTTCCCCTCTTTGGGACAGATATATTGAATATGAAGGGATGCATTCAGAGTGGAACCGTGTTGCCTCCATTTACACAAGGATATTAGAGTTTCCAAACAAGCAGCTGGATGACTATTTGATCAGGTACAGTTACTGAATACATTTTCTTGTCCTCTTCTATTTCTTGCACTCAATCCGCTTGTGTCTGAGGTTTTGCTATTCATTATTTAAGGTTCAAGTTACGGCTGCTACTGGGATGGTGATTCTATTTTCATCTGTTTTAATACTTCATTAACTTCTTCAAATTCTATGGTTCACACAATAATTTTGTGTTACTTTCTGATTAACTTTTGCACAAGCTGGATTAATGGGCTTTAGATGTAAAAAAATGACTATAAGTTGCTTTAAACTCATCCTGTACTCAGGCCTCCATAAGGTCTTTGTCTGTAAGAACAAATAACATGGCATGTCCCAGTTGTATTTGGCTGAAAAACCTGTGTAGGGTTAATGGTTTTGTGTTAAGTATGTACGAAATCTGCATTGCGTATGCAAACAGTTATTGCTTTGTTTTTGCCTGTTTTTGCACACACTGCATCTGTATGACTGAAATATTATGTCAGCATTTTTCCTGGATGTATTTAAGATTTCTGCTACTGTTCAAGACTGACTTTATTACCATTAACTTTGAAATGTTCCTTATTTCTTTGTAATAATTCATGGGCATTGGCACCTCACATAGGTAAGATTCTGAAATTACTATTTATTTTGTTGAACGATATCTGTCTAAACTAAAGTCTGTTTCTGTTTGACAGATTTAAGGCTTTTGTGGCTAATCGGCCTTTGTCAGAATTAAGAACTAGTGACGAAGCTGCTGCTTCTGCAACTGGTGGTCGTGTAAATGGAGGAGAGGTCCATGATGATACTTCTGAACAATCTTCTAAACCTACAAGTGCTGGCTTAGCAGAAGCAGATGAGTTGGAGAAGTATATCGGCATTAGAGAAAAGCTGTATAAGAAAGCTAAAGAGTTTGACTCTAAGATATGTGATTTTGAAAGTGCTATTAGGAGGCCTTATTTTCACGTGCGGCCCCTTAATGTGACAGAGCTTGAGAATTGGCATAACTACCTGGACTTTATAGAACGACAAGATGATCTCAACAAGGTATTTGGGTTTGTTTCCTATTCATTCATGACCACCTTGTGGTTTGCAGTTTTTAGTTGTCCTCTTATACATTGACTTACAGTTAAAGTAATATCTGCTGCATCATATGCTTTATTGGCTAAACCGTTGGATGAAGCAACATTTTAAACGGGAAATTGAACTGAGACTAAAGCATGGGCCCTCGATTTGATTTCCACGAGGCTAAGTACTTTCAAACCTTCATTTGTCAGTGGACATTTTGGGTCTTATGTATGTGTTGAAATTTATTCCTTTTAAAATTCATATGTTATGCTGCAGGTATCTTCTTGTCTCGTAACCATCTATCTGTCTGGCAAGTCCCTAATATTTGAGGGGCCTTCTGTTCTCCCATGGAGTATTTCTTGTGCATATCTCCTTTGTGCTTTATTTTCCCTTTTGAGAATGTGTAATTGCAAATGCACCCACTAGTGTGTAATATCCCTGATTTTTTGATTAGGTGGTGAAGTTGTATGAAAGATGTCTAATTGCATGTGCTAATTATCCTGAGTATTGGATACGCTATGCCTTGTGCATGGAAGCATGGGGAAGTTCAGATCTTGCAGATAATGCACTTGCTCGGGCTACACATGTCTTTGTCAAGGTATGGCTCTACTAGATTTTCTGTTTGGATTACAGATTATCAATTACACCATTTTATCTTGCATGTGCTTAAATATTTCAGTATCTGTGTTTCAAAAACTACAATCAAGTGGAAAGCAGAGGCCTGGTTCTCTTGTGGGAAAGAACGTGAACCTTTGATGTTAATGGTTGGAGAGAACCACAATCCATAGAGATGGCAATGGGCCGAGCTGCCTGGGCCTGGGACCAGGTTAGAGGCACTCGAACCTGATCAGGCCCTGGCAGTCCAAAGCCCGGCCTGACCCCACCTGACCTGAATTTTTTAATTTTCTAAAAATAAAAATGAAAAAATGATGTCATTTTGCCTAAGCCCGGTCAAGGCCAAACTGCTAAGCCTATTTGAAACTATCTTAATTCTTTTTTCTTTGACATGTATACGTTCTCATTAACAAGTTATTTTTCTGATTTCTAAAACTCTTCAGAGACAACCCAAGATTCACCTTTTTGCTGCCCGCTTCAGAGAGCAGAGGGGGGATATTCCAGGTGCTAGAGCTGCATACCAACGTGTACATGCTGAAATTGCACCTGGTCTTATTGAAGCAATAATCAAGCATGCAAACATGGAACATCGACTGGTTAATAGCATTAGCAAGTCCTTGTGAGATTGATTCTATAATATAGATGTTTTGTCTTTTGAAATTAATTGCGCCTTTGATCTTGCAGGGAAACCTTGAAGATGCTTTCTCTTTATACGAGCAGGCCATAGCCATTGAGAAAGGAAAAGAGCATTCATATGCTCTAGCAATGTTATATGCACAATATGCGCGATTTCTCTATTTGGTAAGTCTTATTTCTGTTTCTATGCATGTAATTGTTATGTTACAACCTTTAATACCAGTTGGAAGAAATTGATATTCTCTGGCATCTGAAGCTGCATTAGTTGCCTCAACTGTCAAATAAGTTGACATATGGACTTTATCTTACTGGCTCCGTATCTTATTTTGAATTTGGTTGTGCGTGCATTTGTGGATCTGCCTGTGTAACATGGTTTGCATGCAGGTGTAAACTAACAATTATGTGCATAACCTCGTATCATCTGTTGTATAGGAGATACTAACTGTTTAAGACAGCTCTCCTAATTGTACTAGGAAAGGAAAGCCTAGTTTCTAAATAAAACCATAGCTGCCAATCGTGTAATAACGGGATAGCTGCTGAAAAACATATGAGGCAGAAAATACTCTAAATTGGACAGAGAACTCCTGCCAGCTAGAAATCTACTTAACAGGATCACTGCAGGCTTGAAAAACAGTTAGATTCTCTAAGTTCTAGTGTCCAAGCTTGTTGTAACTAACAAATGTTTTTGGATCATGTACTATCCTTGATGTAATGGTGTATTAACTTAGCTAGTCTTAATAAATTTTCTTTATTCATTTTCCAAAAAAATTTGGAAAAATGCAATAATAAACTAAATAATTAATACTTCTACAAAGCCCTTGCATCATGATTGAGAGCTTTTGTATGAATAGCTTGATATGCTTTGTTTTAACAAATTGCCTGGAAATTATGGTTGTGCTTATAGTTTCCTCATTGTAAGTGATGTGTTGTGCAAGAAATTATGTGACAGTGTTTTATTTTATGCATGTTTGACTGGTCTTCTGCAACCCCTACGAATTCTGTATTAGTTGTGGTTCAAGTTTGTATTTTCATCTTTTTGAAATATCTTTTGCTAATTAGCATTATCATTTCAGAGTTTTATTGTGTCTGTTGTCGCTGTTGCCAGGTTTCTGGAAATGCTGAAAGGGCTAGGAACCTTCTGGTTGAAGCTCTTGATAATGTTCAACTATCAAAACCTTTTCTTGAGGTCTATCTTTCTCTCTCATGATTTTTGCCCTCTTATGTGCATAAACAATTACGGTCTTATCCGACTTGTCAATTTTATTGTGATTGGAGCTGATACCTAGCTTTTTGTGACATCCAAGCAGGCCATTATACATTTCGAATCTATTCAGTCACTACCTAAGCGAATTGATTATTTAGACTCGTTGGTTGAGAAATTCATTGAGCCCAACGTTGATAATAGTGCTGCTGAAAGGGAAGAGCTCTCATGCATTTACTTGGAGGTTAGCAGATTCCTTTTGTTGATTTCTTTTCAATTCCTTGTTCCAATATGAATTTATATTTATGTGAGCTGATATTTATGTACGACAGTTTTTTTTATTTGATCTTACATTCTGGATTATAAACTGGTATTTAGACAGTAAAAAACGTGATTTCCTCTCTTGAGATGGAATTTAAAAATGTAATGGTTCATTTTTAAGGTGTATTTGCTTTTAAGTTGTATTTTACGTGCCTTTAAAAGCTGAGTGATAGATCAGATTGAATATTCTTGATCATATTTCCACAGTTTTTGGGCTACTTCGGAGATGTGCAGAGCATTAAAAAGGCTGAAGATCGTCATGCTAGGCTGTTTCTACCTCATAGGAGCCAGTCAGAGTTAAAAAAGCGGCATGCAGATGATTACCTGAGTTCTGATAAGGCTAAACTGGCGAGGTCTTACTCTGATGCTCCTTCACAAGCACAGTCTTTGATGTGTGCTTATCCAAATTCACAAAACCAGTGGGCAGCTAGTTATGGTGTGCAGCCTTCAACCTGGCCACCAACTACACAAACGCAAGTGCAACAATGGGCTCCTGGATTTGGCCAGCAGGTTTATTGCTTTTCCTGAGTTGCTTGAAAATTTCAGCTGTACCTTGTTACCGTCATATTTAGATTTCCATAGTTGCTATTGTGTGTCTGGAAGATGGGAATTTTCTTTTGATATTAGATACTTGTTTTATCTTTTAATTTTTTCTAATTGACCATTTGAATTTTGTTGTCCTAGGCTGCATATACTGCATATAGTGGTTATGGAAGCAGCTACACGAGCCCGCAAGTCTCCACATCTGCTGCACAGACTGCTGTCTATGGTGCTTATCCTCCTACATATCCGGCACAGGTATATAATATTCCTGTTCCGTTCTCTGAAATTTTCCTCCACATTTACATTTTATCACATATGTGCCCGATTATAGTTCTTTGATGATCTATCATTCCTTTTTAGTAGAGTTTTCCCCTTCCATTTTGTTTTTTGCGCTGATGGCTTGTTTATAATATTAGCAGGCCTTCCCGCAACAAAGTTATGCACAACCGACCGTTACTACAACATTGGCCCCATCACAGCAGCCAGCTTCTGTTCCACAGCCATATTATGGGAATTACTACTGAAGTTAGAAGGCTTCTCTTGTTCTCTGTTCGTTGTCTTCTTTTATTTTTCGTGTACTCTTTGACATCCTATATACTCAACTCATCTTTTTCTTTCCGGATAAATGGTGTGTATTCTATGTACGTAGTGTGGAAACAATAGTTGACATGTTATAGCGGTTTTAGATTGTTGCGTCGATTTTAACTTTTTTGAAGTTTTAAGCACTTATACAGAGAAAACTACCCCTAATACATTTGGTAATGAACTTGCTACGGGTAACTTTTGGGTAGGAACTAGTTACGAAGATAGCTACTCTAATACTAAATGGACTTATAATATGGAGGTCAAAAATATTTAATTTTAGATTTAAAATCATATTTTAATGTAGCCCATTTTTTAGTTGTCTAAATACTATATGAATTAAATCTCTTTGTTTCTACATTGTCGGTGTGATACAGCTACTTGTTTACTGCCTACATTTTTACCACTTATAAACTCTTGTATATTTTCATGATTAGTTAATATAAGATATTTTAATACTTTTCTTCAAATGCAACTGAGACTAGACATCTAGTTGTTACTTGAAATAAATGCAGCGGTAATTGGATCGTTCCACTAGAACTAGACATCTAAATGGACAATGGGAAAAGTAATAATTTAGAATAAACTTGTTCTGATACTAAGAACAAATTTGAGGATAATTTATGTATATTATTTCTCACAAATGATAGAAATACTTATAGGGAACATAAGTAATTGTTTTACAATTCAATCCTTTGATTATTGCCTAGAAAGAAGTAAATAAGATTCTACGAAAATAGGGACAAAAAATGGAAACAATGTTTTGGGAAATAAACTATTGAGTAAATAAGGAAACAAATAAAGTAATAAAACTGAAAATATTCTTCCAACTCTCCTCCCGAAAGTTGGTGAATAGATGTTGATCATTCTTAACTTGCTGCTTAACTCTTCAAATCTGACTCTGGTAAGTGCTTTCGTGAAAATATATGCAACTTGTTTGCTAGTGGGAATGTGAGCTAGATTAATCAAACCAGAATCTATTTTCTCCTTTATGAAATGATGAGCTATCTCCACATGTTTAGTTCTATCATGATAGATAGGATTCTTTGCAATCCCAATAGTTGCTAGGTTGTCACACCACACCCTCACTTGAGGTTCTATTTTGATCTAAAGTTCTACCAAGAGTCCTTTAATCCATATTCCTTCACAAATTCCCAATGCTAGTGCTCTATACTCAGCCTCTGCACTGCTTCTGGCAACCACTAGTTGTTTTTTACTTCTCCAAGTTACCCCACACAAAGGTACAATAACTTGTAGACCTCCTTCAGTCACTGAGCTAGCCCAATCATCATCTATGAATACTTCAATACTCCTTGTCTCGCTTTTCTTATAGAATAATCCCTTTTCATGAGTCATTTTCAAATACTTCAAGATTCTAAGTACTGCATCCATATGTTCTTATTGAGGGTTGCTTATAAACTGACTAACTACACTTACAGGAAAACTAATGTCTGGTCGAGTGTGAGATAAATAGATCAATTTTTCAACTAATCTTTGATATCTCCCTGTATCCACCGGTGTGCTTTCTTCTTTAAGACTCAATTTATAAGTTGATTGCATGGGTGTCTTAGTAGGCTTTGACCCCATCATCCCAGTTTCTTGTAAAAAGGTCAGTATACTTCCTTTGGGACACTGAAATGCCCTTACTAGATCTGGTCACCTTCTTCCCCAAAAAGTATCTTAAATAGCCCATATCCTTAACTTCGAATTCTCAGGCCATAGCACCTTTTAGCTCCTTCATGCCTTCCCAATCATCACCTATAATAACAATATCATCAACATAAACAATAAGAATAGTCATTTTACCACTAGTCAGCTGTCGAGCAAACAAGGTGTGATCAATTTGACATTGGTAATAGCCAAGTTTCTTCATTGCCTTTGTAAGTCTATCAAACCAGGCCCGAGGTGATTGTTTCAGGCCGTAGAGTGATTTTCTGAGCTTGCATACCTTTTGAGGATGTGTAGCTTATTCTAGTCCTGAAGGTATTTTCATGTATACCTCTTCTTCAAGATCACCATTGAGGAAAGCATTTTTTACATTTAATTGATATAATGGCCAGTTAAGATTTGCAGCTAGTGATAATAGAATCTTAACAGTATTAAGTTTAGCTACAGGTACAAAAGTCTCCTGGTAGTCAATCCCATACGTCTGTGTGAAACCTCTAGCTACAAGTCTTGCTTTGTACCGATTAATACTTCCATTAGGATTATATTTGATGGTGAACACCCATTTACAGCTAACCACTATTTTTCCCTGTGGTAAATTTATTACAACCCAGGTCTGGTTCTTCTTGAGTGCATTCAGCTCATCATCTATAGCTTCTCTCCACTTAGGATCCTTTACTGCTTCTTGGAAATTTTCAGGTAATTTTTCAATAGATAAATGAGTCACAAAAGCCTTAAAATGTGGTAATATCCTATTATAAGAAATAAAATTGTTGATTGGGTGCTTTGTACAAGATCTTACTCCCTTCCTCAGAGTTTTTAGCCATCCAAACTCCTCAGAATTTGCAGTAGGTTCTGATTCATGGCCTTACTCAGGAAGTGTGATGGATTTTTCTGGTTCTGCTTAACATCATGCCTACTGTTTGCCTTTCCTCCTTGAGTAAATTTGTGATTGCACCTCATGATTTTTTTCTTTCTATCTGTCCACCCTAATTTGACTATCCTTCTCTTTATCACATTCATTGTTTTCTACGCAATTTTGGTCATATTTGTGACTGGAACGGGCTATATTAGTCGCTTCAATGGGAATGGTGGTGTCAGGATCTGGTATCTCAGGTCTGATGTTATCAAAACTGTGTGTTTCAGAGATGGTTTCATAAGAATCAGGTCTAGTTTGATCATGGCTAGGTGCAAAAGGAAAATTTTCTTGGTGTAATGTGTTCGGTGAGCCATCACTTCCCAAAAAAACCATTCACTCTCACTTCTCTCCTCTTGAATGGGTATTTTTGGATAATAGGCTTCCACTTCAAAGAAAGCCACATCCAAAGTAACAAAATAACTCTTTAGAGTAGGAGAGAAACACTTGTAACCTTTTTTAATAGAAGAATAACTTAAGAAAATACACTTATAGGCCCTAGGTTCAAGTTTCCCACAATGGTAATTATGAACAAAGGCAACACAACCAAAAGTCTTTTGAGGTAGATTATTAACAAAGGGAACCGATGGATAAATCTCAAGCAATTTTTGTAAAGGTGTATGAAACCTCAAAACTTTTGATGGCATTCTATTTATTAAATAAGCAGATGTGAGAATAGCATTGCCCCAAAAATAATTTGGAACATTTGTTGTGAGCATAATACATCTAGCAACCTCAAGTAAATGTTTATTTTTTCTTTCTGAAACATCATTCTGTTGTGGTGTATTGGTGCATGAGGTCTGATGTATAATACCATTGCTGGTAAAAAATTAACCAAAGGATTTACTTAGATATTCTTTATCATTATCACTTCGTAAAATCTGGATTTTCGTGTGAAATTGGTTTAGTATAAAGGAATAAAATTCCTTAAATACTAGAAAAACTTTTATTTTTTCTTTCAAAAGATACACCTAAGTCAATCTTGTATGATCATCAATAAAGGTTACAAACCATTTAACATTGTTTTTGGCTTTGACCTTGATGGCCCCCAGACATCACTGTGAATGATGGAAAAAGGCTTAATGGGTTTATAGGCTCGGCTTGCATAATAATTTCTTGTGTGTTTACAAATTTGATAGAATTCACACTGAAGAAACATTTCCTTTTTATTAAAAAAGTAGGATATAAATGCTTTATGTACCTATAGTGCTAAAGCGCAACTTCTTCATTAGAAGATAAAATAGCATGAGCTTTATTCCTTCTTGAGTTGCAGATGCAATATAATCCATCAAACTCCCTAGCACTACCAATCCTCTCGCCCGACTCCAAATTTTGGAAAATACAACCATCAACACCAAAATTAGTTGTGCAATTATGTTCTTTATTAATCCTTTTCATAGATAACATATTACAATCTAAGCCAGGCATATAAAGAACACCATTTAAGATCAATTTATCAGCAATTATAACAATCCCAATCCCCTGAATTTTTAGAACCTATCCATTAGCTACCTTGACAGTCCTATAAATAGGACAAGGATGTACATCAACAAGCAATGACTTAACACATGTCATATGATCATTAGCCCCTGAATCCGAAGACCACAATTTGGGGTTTGAACCCCTAAAGCAGTACCAGTATTACTTGTTTGGACCATGTTACTTGTAGTTATAACCTTTTCAGCCTTCAAATCATACTTGTTAAGGATTTTTCTTAGCAATTCAACTTCTTTTTTGCTCACTGGTATGTTATCTCCCTCAATCTTGTCACCACCAATATCTATGCAGCTTTTGTTCTCAACCATTGATCTATTTTTCTGATTTGAAGGTTTTCCATGAATCTTCCAATATGTGTCCTTGGTATGTCCACCTTTTTGACAATGGTCACACTAAGGCTTACCTTATTTTCTCTTAGATTCTGGCCCATTTATTCCTTTTACAGCCATAACAGAAGATTCAGAGGGATTTTTATTGCTTGGAGTGCCTTGCATTAGAAGCTTTGTACTCTCTTCACATTTCACCAAATTAACTAGCTTCATAATGGTTGGTAGTGGTTGAGTTGCCATGATTCTTCCATGAACCTCCTTGTAAATAAAGTTTAGTCCTAAAAGAAATCTATACACCTGTTCTCTTTCCACAATTTTCTTGTAGCACGCCATATCTTCACTGTAAGCCCATTGGTGTGGGTCATAGAGATCCATCTGTTGCCACAATTTTACTAATGTGGTGTAATAACCATTGACTGATTTCTCACCTTGTTTAGTTTCCCTCAAAATTCCTTTGATCTAAAACAGAGCAACAGTATTTTCTATAGTGACATATGTCATTTGCATTCTCCCATATCTCTTTTGCAGAGGTTGCAAGGACAAACTGCTCACCAACTTCGAGAGTAATGGAATTAACCAACTAGCTCATTACCTGGTTGTTTCCAGTCATCCACACCTTATATTTTGAGTCAGACACAATTGGTGGCTCAACTATGAGATATTTCTCCTTCCCTCTCCCTCTTACGAACATAAGCATACTGCATAAGCATACTGTGGGACCCTTGTCAATAGTTGTTCCCATTCAACCGATGGTTAGTTACCACCAACAGCTACGTGTGAATGTTGTTATGGGAAAAGGATGAGTTTCCTGTGCCGATAATGATGTTCGACATTTCTAGGATCGATCCCTGTGGAGCGTTGCCTAACAAGCTAATGGCAAAATTTTCCCCTGACTCGATATGCCACGCTCCTATCATCTTGAATGAAACCATCCTCCTCTGTGTTCAAAGCTCTGATACCATATTAGAATTTTTAATATGGGTAGAGTGTAGAGACCACTAACAAGAATTGGGCTTTGATCAACTATTGTTAAAATGACTATAACTAGTCATTTGGATAGTTGACCCTTATCACTTATAAACCTTTTTACATTTTCATGTTTAGTCAATATAAGATACTCTAACAATATTCAATATCCATTCCTCCAGATAAATATGTTTATGAAAGGAGGAAGGACAAGTCTAGGAGACTCAATTAGGATGAAAAATTATGTTTAGATTGATTTTAAAAATTGTTTTTATTTTAAGATTGATTCTAACAATTACTTTTATTTAATGTGATCTTGTTTAGAGTGTGTTCTGGTATGCAGTATGTAAGGCCCCAAATTGTACCATAGTGGGATTGTTACATGTTCATGAAAGTACATATATGATAGGTGTTAAAAATTATGATATGATTGAGAATTGCATATGACTTAAATTTTGGTTTAATGGATCATACTTAGTAGTGAATTGGAATTAATTAACATCATTAGAGAATTGAGGTATTAAAATGTATATTTGGACTAGGAAAATTATCAAGTGGTAAGACAGATTGATGCATGAAAATTGGAATGACTAAGCCAATGAGTTAGTGACATTTGGCATAGCTGATGTATTGACATTTGGCAGCATTGGTTGAGGGACAAATGACCTAATAGAATTGTGACATTTGGTAGCTTAAATGGAGGACAAGTGGCTCATTTCTATGAGTAGCATGTGGGTTATTCCATTAAAGGACACGTGGTTTGCGTCTTTTTGTGATAAGTGTCCCTAGAGTAAAGACACTCATCTTACACGTGGTATGACCTTATGCATTGGCTAATTCCTGATGTAACTCATCCTTCTCTTTGCTCATTTACCACTGAAATAATCCTCTCTCCTTGCTCTGAATTTTACTTCAATTTTGATGTGCTATCATACTAAACTCTCTGTCATGTACTACATCAAGAAGCTACCTCAAGCTATCTTTTATGCTACTGTCTTTTGGGTGTTAAGATCATCCTACACCTACCTAGATTTTAGAAGTGTATTGGTTGCATGAAGGGCTAGTTTGGTTAATTTTTTGAAGAAGGAACTTGAAAGTAAGGGAATGCTAAACTTGATTGCATGCTATAATATGAATTATTTGATCCTTGAATTGGACAGAATATGTATGGAATTGATGATAAATTAAGGTCTGGAACATGATACTTGTTTGATAGCTTTTGCTTTGGATGTTGATACCTGAAAGATCATAGATTGTGAGATGCTTAATGAATGATTTTTGAATTGGTTTGGACATAAATTTGATGAGGTATTGAAGCATGAATAAGGTAGAGTTGAAGTGAAATTGATAGACTTTGGTGAAGGTGTTCGAATGGAAGTGAAGAAGTTAAGTTTTGGAAACAAGCTGAAGGTTGTGGGTGAGTGAACCTTTGGTTCACTCATCCCACGATCATGGGATTTATAAGGCACATTCCCACTATCATGAGAAATGGTTAGGGAGGTGAAAAGCTTGGTTTTGTGCAATTGTTGAACTATATAAGATTAGGTCTTTTTATTTGGTACATTGAGACTTAATTGGACTTGTTTAAGATGTGAAATGAACTTAAATTGAGGATAGATTAATTGAGTAAAAGTTAAGTTAGTTATGGATTGTTAATTGAGGTAATTACTTAAGGAATGTGTGATTAATTAATAATGTGTCTAATGTTAAAATGTATGGTATGTTCAAAGATAAACGTGTTCTTAAGAATACAAATGTGTTCTAAGGGTTTTATGTGATGTGAATTAAATATGGATGTTTGTGAATTATAAATTTTTATGATGTTATGTAATATGCAATAACTTAATGTTTAATTGATATATTAATGCAAATGCTTATGTTTATAAGGCATATTGATTTTGATCAAAAGGGATTTAATATTAAGGTGCCTCCTGATATCGACACTTCGGTGTCTCCTGATATTTGACACAACAGTGTCTTATGATACTGAGACTTAAGTCTCTCATATTCTGTGATACTAATTATGGTATCTTCTATTCTAGTACCATTACCCATTTCTATAAAAAAGAATTAATAGGCTAACCTAGTTTGTGTTTTGGTATATGTTCGATTCTATTATAAACAAGTTCTAATCTGAAATAAGATAAATTCTGATCTAATGCAAGATGAATTCTGATTTGATACAAGTTCTGATCTATTTTGGCACAACTATGTTCTATTTTGAGATTTATGCATTTTGTTCTGAAGCAATGACATTCTATTATGATATTTATATGTTTTGTTCTATATTGATGAATCATAAACTATTCTGAGACAATTAATGTTTGGGTTACTCTTGAATATGAATAACTAAAGACTGCTTATGGTATAATTAGATTATGAACATAGGAATGTTAGACGACTGTTAGAAACAGTCGTCATTATGTATCCTGTTTAGTTATTGATCACTAAGCTTTATACTTAGTATGGTGGTTTTGCCTTTGTGTAGGTTCTGATAAGAAGACTTAAGGTTAGGACAACCGTAGTGGCCAAAGGAGGATGTGTTTTGTTTTGACAAGATGTATATTTGAGTTGTATTTAATGTAATGAGACATTTTGTATATTTGTGGATAAGGTTTGTAATATCCTATAAATGATTTGTAATAACCTTAATACAGGATGGATTTAATATACATGGCCTATATTTTGATAAGTTCATTATGTATGATGTATATTATGTTTTGTTTATAAAGTAACTCCTAATGGATTGTAATGTTGTTACTTGAGTTTCTGGAAATGCATGTAAAGAATGTTTAGTATGTTTTAGATTATTTTGGTTCTGTTTTATATGGCACTTGCATATCCTCCCAAGGGGGATGTAGGTGTGATATTGTTTAGTATCAAAACATGGTTTAGATGATTCTGGTTTAACCAGCACTTAGCTCTTGTTTATACTTAAGTGTAAGAGTTGTGTTTGGCCTAATGTGGTTTGTCTCACGTTTTGATTTTAGATTTAAGTATAAAAATATCTCATGAGATTGTTGATGAGGTTACTGAGAGTAATAATCATGTGTGATCTTGTCCGTCTATATCTAGACCTCTGGGGTAAATCAAGATGAATGATGATCTGTCTGATTTGAGAAAATGAAAGTTTATTGATATCCTGATATAGGAAATACTACATGGTTCGGTATGTTGGACATAGAGCCAGTGTATTTATATTTGTGGTGATATTAAAGAATATGATATTAGTATTATACTATGGTAGTATACCTTTAAATTGATGTGGAAGTAAATATATTTTCCTGGATTTGACGGAGAAAAGAATAGATATGTAAGTAAAAGTAATGGGATTTAAAGTATGCAAGCAAAATTGAAAGGTGCAGGAGTATTTTTGAAGATAGAGCTGCGATTAGGGTACTTTAAATTGTGGGTAAAGAATGTGGATGTTCTGAAAACTGTATTCATGACCCGTTATGGACATTATGGATTATTGGTGATGCCATTTTGGGCTAACTAATGCTCCAGCTGTATTCATTAATTTGAATAGAGTACCTAAGGCCCTATTTAGACTAGTTTGTTGTGGTGTTCATAGATGATATCCTAATCTATTCTAAGAATGAACATGACCATGTTCAACATCTCCGAATTGTGTTACGAATCCTATGGGAAAAATAGTTGTATGTCAAGCTAAGTATATGTGATTTCTAGCTTCAGGAAGTATCTTTTCTAGGACATGTTGTCTCTTCTCAAAGGATTAGAGTTGATCCTAGTAAGATTGAAGTAATTGTTAACTTGAAGTCACCATGAAATGTGACAGAAGTGAGAAGTTTTCTAGGATTGGTGGGTTACTATCGCTGGTTTGTGAAGGAGTTCTCAGTGATAGCATTCCCTTTGATTAAATTGCTACATAAAGGAGTGAAGTATAAATGGTCCGATAGATGTCATGCTAGTTTTGATCAACTAAAAGGAATGCTTATAGGAGCTCCTGTGTTGGCTCAACCCATTTCTAGTAAAGAATATGTTATGTATAGTGATGCATCTATAAATGGTTTATGTTGTGTTTTGATATAGAATGGAAAAGTAGTTACATATGCTTCTAGGCAGTTAAAACCTCATGAACAGAATTACCCTACATATAATCTTGAGTTTGCAGTGGTAGTGTTTGCTTTGAAAATTTGGCAACACTACTTATATGGTGAAAAGTGTAGGATCTTCATTGATCATAAGAGTTTAAAGTATCTACTTACCCAGAACGAACTTAATCTGAGACAACGACGTTGGTTGGAATTGTTTAAAGACTATGACTGCATTGTGGATTACCATCCGAGTAAGGCTAATGTTATGGCTGATGCCTTAAGTCAAAAGACCATTTTGGCTTTGTCAGTGCAGCAGGGTGAATAGGGACTTATATCTGATGGAGCTTTAATAGCTCAGTTGAAAGCTAGGCGTACCTTGAAGTAAGAAATTTGTGATGCCCAGAAAGTTGATGATAAGTTGCAACAACTTGTCCTGATAACTCGAGAAGGCAAACAAACCTGACTTTTT
Organism: Erythroxylum plowmanianum; assembly: GCA_025531925.1. Classification (NCBI taxonomy): domain Eukaryota; kingdom Viridiplantae; phylum Streptophyta; class Magnoliopsida; order Malpighiales; family Erythroxylaceae; genus Erythroxylum; species Erythroxylum plowmanianum. The sequence continues at coordinate 18,796,552 of JANVCQ010000004.1, forward strand.
TGTGAAATGAGATGGTGATCTGTATTACAAAGATCGATTATGTGTGCCAGCTAATGATAAATTGAAGAGAAAGTTATTTTTTGAGGCTCATAATACTATTTTTACTATGCATCCTGGTGAAAATAAGATGTATCAAGATCTGAAGCAACATTACTAATGGTCGGGTATGAAATGGGATATTATAGACTATATGTCCAAATGTTTGACATGTTAGCAAGTTAAAGTTGAGCATCAGGTTCCATCTGGTTTATTACATTTTATTTTGATTCCTCATTGAAAATGGGATAATATTACCATGGATTTTGTCACTGGACTTCCTTTCACTCAGAGGAAGCACGATATTGTATGGGTGATTGTAGATAAGTTCTGCTCACTTTCTGCTTGTTCGTCCTTATTATTCCTTATATGGGCTTGTAGATATATATGTGAATGACATAGTAAGGTTGCATGGGATACGAGTATCTATTATTTCTGATCGTCATCTTCAATTTACTTTGAGATTCTAAAAAAGTCTGCAAAAGGCTTTGGATACTCAAATCAAGTTCAGTATTGCTTTCCATCCCCAAATAGATGGACAATCTGAATGGGTTATTCATATATTAAAAGATATGCTTCAGGGTTATGTGTTATAATTCTCAGAAAGTTGGGATAATTATCTTGCTCTAATAGAGTTCGCTTACAACAATAGTTATCAGAATAGTATTGACATGATGCCATGTGAAGCTCTATAAGGTAGGAAGTGTAGAACTCCGATTTATTGGACAAAATTGTGTGAAAATAAGATGATCAGGCCTGATATTGTGAAAGTTATTGAAGAAAAAGTTTAAGTTATTCAATAAAGATTGAAAGTTGCCAGTGATAGGTAGAAATCCTATATTGACCTAAAAAAAAAGAGATACTGAGTATCAGGTAGGAGATAAGGTATTCTTGAAAGTATTACCATGGAAAAACATACTTTGATTTGGGAAGAAAGGTAAGCTCAGTCCACGATACATCGATCCTTATGAGATTCTTAAGAGAGTTGGACCAGTAGCTTATCAATTAGCCCTTCCTGGAGAGTTGGCCAAGTTACATGAAGTGTTTCATGTTTCGATGTTGAGAAGATATCGGTTAGATGATACACATAATATTCCTGTGTAAGAAATTCAAGTACAGCCGGATTTGACTTATGAAGAAGGGCCTATGTCTGTTTTAGCCAAAGAAGTCTGACAACTTAGGAACAAGCAAATACCTTTGGTGAAAGTACTCAGGTAATACCACGGACTCGACTAAGCAACCTGGGAACTAGAAGAGATCATGAGAGCTTAGTATCCTCAACTCTTTTGATAAGGTATGAATTTTGAGGAGAAAATTCTTTTAAGGGGAGAGAATTGTAAGGCCCCAAATTGTACCTTAGTTGGAATGTTACATGTTCATGAAAATACATGTATGATAGGTATTAAAAATTGTGATAGGATTGAGAATTGCTTATGGCTTCAATTTTGGTTTAATGGGTCATACTTAGTGAATTGGAATTAATTAACATCATTAGAGAATTGAGGTATTAAAATGTACATTTAGATTAGGAAAATTATCAGGTGGCAAGATAGGTTGATACATGAAAATTGGAATGACTAAACTTATGAGTTAGTGACATTTGACATAGCTGATGCATTGACATTTGGCAATATTGGTTGAGTGACAAATGACCTAATAGAATTGTGACATTTGATAGCTTAAATGGAGGACAAGTGACTCATTTTTATGTGTGACATATGTGTTATTCCATTAAAGGACATGTGGTTTGTGTCTTTGTGTGATTAGTGTCCTTAGAGTAAGGACACTCATCTTACACATGGCATGACCTTATACATTGACCAATTTTTGCTATAACTCATCCTTCTCTTAGTTCATTCAACAATGAAATCATCCCCTCTCCTTGCTTTGAATTTTACTTTAATTTTGATGTGCTATCACAGTAAACTCTTTGCCATATACGCATCAAGCTATCTTTTATGCTACTGTCTTTTGGGCGTTAAGATCATCCTACACCTACCAAAACTTTGAAAGTGTATTGGTTGCATGAAGGGCTAGTTTGGTTAGTTCTTTGAAGAAGGAACTTGAAGGTAATTAGGTAAGGGAATGCTAAACTTGATTACATGCTATAATATGAATTATTTGATGCTTGAATTGGATAGAATATGTATTGAATTGATGATGAATTGAGGTCTAGAACATG
>JANVCQ010000004.1:18798869-18827615 GCA_025531925.1 Erythroxylum plowmanianum
CTCATCCACATACTTCTTAGCCAAAACATTCAAAGAATCTGTCTGTCTAATTGACAAGAAGTGTGCTGACTTGGTCAATCTATCAACAATCACCCATAATGCATCATGCTTCCTGCTAGTCCTCAGTAATCCCATCAGAAAATCCATTGTAATCTTCTCCCATTTTCATTCCGGAATCGGCAAAGGATTAAGCTTGCCTTAAGGTGCTTGGTGTTCAGCTTTAACTTGCTGACACACTAAACATCTTTTAGCATACTCTGCCACATCTTTCCTCATTCCCTTCCACCAAAAATGCTCTTTCAAATCCCGATACATCCTAGAACTCCCTGGGTGCATTGCATAAGGAGCATTGTTCGCCTCATCAAGAATCTCATCCTTCAGCTCTAACATGTCTGGAACACACAATCTGTTGCCCATAACCATTAATCTAATATGTATATTTCATTGCATAATGTACACATAGTATAAAGCATTCCATTCAAACTAATAGAACAACCATTATTGCTAAAATTTAATTGGAAAATGGAAACTAGCCTAATTAAGACTAGAAATTGAAGTAATATTCTTAGTCAATACAGGTACATAAAAACAATCATTCAATTTTATTAGAAGCCCACTAGGGAGTTTCAATACATAAGTTCCTACGGCTAATCTAGCAACTCTTGCTCCATTGCCCACACGTAGGTCCAACTCTCCCTCATTGAGTTGTTTATTGCTCCGGACGTCCTGTATATCAGTATATAGGTGTAAGACACAATCAGTATCTAATACCTATATGTCATTATTAGAAACAATATTAATATCAATAAAAAAACATACTTGAAGTAGATGGGGCATCTAATGCCTTCTTCTACTTCAATGACTCCAGATAGGCCTTACAATTCCTTTTCCAATAGCCATCCTTGCCACAGTGGAAGTATGTTCCCTGAAGGGCAATCTCCTTAGATTTCTTCTTGACCACACCTCTCTTATGCGTTATGGACTTCTTCTTCTTTTGGTTCTTCCCACTCAAACTAGAAGAGTCCACCAACATCACAACCTTACTATCCTTCCTAACAGATGGCTCAATTATTTTGAGCAAGCTAATCAATTCAGGAATCGTGGTGGATATTTGGTTAATCTTATAGTAAAGCATAAATTATTAATAACTATCAGTCAAACAAATCAAAATTGATTCTATACTTAATTCATGATCCATTAGGAAACCCAAGGAGGCTAACCTCTTAATATACCCATTCATCTTCAGTGCATATTGCACTAGACATGTTCCATTAGCCATTTTGGAGCAGAAGAGCAACCTGAAGGTCTCAAACCTTTCAAACCTAGCTTGCTCATCAAATAGCTCCCTCAGATGATAGACTATGGTATGAACATACATAGCCTCATGCTGATTTTGCAAATCTGGTGACATAGTGGCCAGCATTATACAGCTAGCCGTCTCACTATCATCGAGATGCTTTTTGCATGCCTTCTGATCACTACCAGAAGCGTTAGCAACAGGGGGATCGAGAAGTGGTTCTTCTAAGATGTAGCCTAGTTTTTCTGACTTAAGAACTATGCTCAAGTTCCTAAACCAATCTAAGAAGTTGGGTCCGATCAACTTATTGGCTTCTATAAGTGAATGTAGGTTCACACTAGTGGTTGTGATGTCGATTCTTGCAACCTAATGTCGAAGAGAGAAATGGTATTAGATTGTATGGAATTACATGTCAATTAGGACTTTAATAACCTGCAGTATGGCACCTATTATTTTTTCACAAATCGATAACCATCAATATGAATCTAAGAGAACTTGTATGGAAGTTCTTTTATTGGTTTGATATCCAATATCTCTAGGAATAACCTTGGGTTTACCCAACAAGCCACCCTAGGTCAGTTGGTAAGTATCGGTCATACCAATTGCATTTATAATGCAACTATTGAATCTAGTGCTATCAATTGTTGATGTGTGAACACATATTGGAACTCTAGTGTTATCAACTCTAAAAGAACTCTAGTTCTCACCACATTAATGGAACACACTAGTTTTAATATTCTAAATGAGGGATTTTTGTTTAGGTCTCATCTAACTATGAAGGTCTTGTATATATATATATATAGTTACTATAACTATATAGCATGATATGGACACCCAAATCATATTGGGCTTAAGTCTATAAGCATCCATCATGCAAGCCCACACATACTCCTAACATGCATCCTCTAATGCATAATATTAAATACATCAAATTGGGTTATGACAAGTTATGGATATTACATTTTGGAAGTCGATTCAACTGTTGAATCGAATTTCTTCCTAAGTGTTATCTTGGCTAAATTTAATCTTATATGTCATTTTAGTTTAGACTCTTAATTCCATAAATTAATTGAAAATTAATTCACTTTAAAATTGATTATTTGATGTCAAAATTAAACATTTTAATTTTATCATATGCCAATTTCTAGTCTTACTAGAAAATAATGCTATACTTAAATTAATTCAAAATTAATTTCCAAAATTTTCAGAATATCAAATCGCCATTCCATGCATCTCCAAGTCATTTCAAGTTCATCAAAATAATTTTAGAATCACCCAAAAATCATCAAGATAACTGAAACACCATTGAGATGTTAAAAAATGATAAATTTCATATCTAAAATCTTTTTCGAAAACCTTATTTCGAGAAAAATCAAATTGGCATGCTTCATTCATCAAAAAACACATTTTTATCACATAAAAATATTTTTAAGGTTCTGGAACCAAAACATACACATACAAAATTATCAAACAAAATAGTTCCATCAATTTCAACAAAACCGACCAGATCTGTTTACTATTTGAAAATTTAATTAAAACAATTTTAATTAATTCTAGAAAAATTACAAGGATTAAAAACATTCTAAATATTTTTACATAAAATTTCCATAATCAAATTACATGAAAAACATGTTCAACCTCATAAGTTTAGTCAACCAATAACATATGTTCAGCAGAAAGCAGTTTTCCAGCATATTGTTAGAAATTTGACAATAAATATTTTAATCACTTTGAAATCAATTTTAAATCACTAAAACCATATACTAACATCTTACGAGCAGATTAGTTGAAGAAAATCATGAAAATAAATTTTCATAATTTAAGTTCGATTTTTTTAAAGAATAGACCCATAATTGTCACAGCTATGCAATCCTATTGCACATGTAATAGAAACTACATCTAATAGGCACAACATGGCTCTAATACCACTGTTGGGTTTCAATAATGCATCACATGAATCAAATATTAGAATATGCAGCGGAAAATAAAATGGAACCTAGAAAATACAAAATCAGACATGTGCCATTAGATGTAGTAAACCATAATGACCAAAGGAGGACATCTCTAATGATATCCACACAAAGAGCGAAGCCTGAAACCTCTTAAGAAGAATGGCTAAAACACACACAAATTGCTAGCCTTGAGGTGTGTTCTTTAAGAGAGTATTTTAGAAGATGGTGAACAATTCACAAAAAGACCCTTTGTTTTCTTACAATTTTTGCACGAAAATGGAGTTTCTTTTGACACCCTTTGGCCTCTCTCTAACCTCCAACATTAATGGAGAGTTAGTGGGAATTAGGTGGCTTTTAATCGCACTTAATTTAGCATGAAAACATTCTCCCCTTTTATAAAGGATAATTTTCTCTTCTTACTTATTAAAGGGTAATTTTCTCATCTTGCCTAATAAGCAAGATTCACATATGCCATATGATTTTCATTCAAATGACCCTAAACTACTACACTTTTATAGCTTAGCCATGTATCTCTCATATCTTGGATCCCCATCCAAAACAATTTTACTCATTCTTCACATCTCCAATTTATGAGTTGGCCACTTAAATTAACACTTAATTTAAGCAAGTCATTAGCGGTATCTAGCAACAAATCATCACCTCCAATTGACCGAAAAGTTAGTAGTTTGACTACAAACCCTTCTATAGACAATGCTCTTGTGCAATTTTTCCTTTCACCATTCTATACCCCACTTGGTTCATAGTATGATTAAAGCGTCAACTCCCACTAGACTAACTTCGTCATATCTATCCCAAGTGATGTTAGTTCCTGTCCCCAAGGCTCATTACTCAATTGGATATGTTATTAAAGAGTATCTTTATGCCATTTCCACTTTGGCTAGAGATTCTTAAGTAATAACCCCGACAAAAGGTCGTGGGTGTCTTCTCCTCCTATTAAGATTGGTGAATCCTTTATTGGTTACTCAATTAACTTTGAATACGTCAAGCTGTATTCAGTCACCACCTTATGAGCAATCTTTGAGAGGCAACAAGGAATGGAGTCAAGTACAATATCAATATCTAAGATATCCTTGAGCACCTCAAGTCTAAAGATATTTAAACCATTTCTATGATGAGACTATCACTAAAACTAGAATAGATTATCTATATGATTGTCTCATGATAGTTCATCTAGTGTACTTACTACTCTTAGCAAGCATCCACATGTTAACTCTAAACAACTTATTCTTATAGCTTATGAGATCCACTGCTTAATCTAATCAAGGAGTATAACATGTGTTAGTCTGTCCAAATTAATAATGTCTCGTCTTATTAATCCTACGAATAAGGCTAATTTAGACAATAATATAATTACACATGATAAGAATCTCATTTTCATGATCTCATCATGATTTCTTTCATGCTATGTAATGTATTAAGGACTTCATTAATTCAATTTAAGATCACTGTCATGCCATAAAGAACATGAAAATCAAATTAACAAAATTAACGAAATGCCTTTTTATTAATCTTATAATAAGTGCTAAAGGTGATTGCCTTTAAAGCACTTCTCTAACAAAGTTGTTTAAGGTAGTTACATTTTTTATTGACTAAATAATTATCAGTGTATGTGTATAAGTGATATGAGTGAATGAATGTGACAATAAGTCTTGATTAGTATGTATATTTAGTCTAAAGTACATAGACACATATTTCATAAGTTAATAAGTTAAAACAACTTGAGGGATCGTATTTGTAGTTAAAATTGACTCATGAAGTTTAATTTCATTGTCTCATTATTGCATTGTGTGTGTGTTTTTTTTTTTGTTAATTGTGTTTAATGTGTTTTTGTTTTGCTTTTTTTGTCTTTTCTTGAAGACAAGAAAAAGTTTAACTGTAGGGATATTGATATTGGTAGGTTGAATAATGATTTAGTGGATAGTTTAGTATGTGTTTAGTTTTTAAATTAAATCATTCATGTTTAGGTTAAGCTAGACATTCATGTTTTGAGTGTTTTATAAGTTAGAGTCTGCCATTGAGCTGAAATTTTATGTATTTGAGGTGCCTTCATGTGTTTATTAGTGTTTCAAATCAAATATCAAAGAATAGAGGAGAATCAGAGGAAGTTTGAAACCTGACCCTGGCCTACAATCATGGCCCATATGCCACGATCATGACAAAAGTCTAGTGGGTTTGCCATGATCGTGACAAAGACCAAAATCTTGGCCCATGATCGTGGCTTATGGGACAGAAGATAAGAAAAGCCTTCAGAACTTAATTTTTTTAGGTACATTTCATACCTTTTGAGCATGGGTATTCCAAATTATTAACATGCAAAATCCATGTTCAGGAAACTCTATACTAAATACTCATATTAATCAAAACCTAAATGTCAAGTTTTTTCACCACTTTCAATTGTATAAACACATTAATAAGTTCATGATTGATCAAACTTTGTAACTAATCCTAAGTACGTTTTTCTGAAAAGTTAAACTACTTACAAGTTTGGTAGGTTTTATTAGAAAACATTCTTTTTTTGTTACTTTTTTTGGACATAGACCTAGTTTTTTTACATGGAGGCAAACATTGGTGATGTATGTCGATCCGGTTACTCGATTAAGTCACGTTTTTAGTAAGTTGCTTAGTTGGAACTTCATTATAGCCTTTTGACACGAAGACACATATTTGTTATGCGTATCGATCTAGATCCTCCTCTACATCATGTTCTCAACTGGCCTCTAACTCTACTCATAACCCCTAGGCTAGCAGAATAGTTATTTATTGAAAGCTTATAGATACTTTTTTTTAATTAATGCCTACCTTGTTGCTTTAGCTCTTCGTTTTAATGAAAAAATACTAACAAAGCTACTTAGTTTGGAAGACTTAAAATTATGAATGAATGTCACAATTTATAGCGTGATAATTAACACTGAATCCTAATTAACTTGGATATTTTAACGAAAGAACCCATATCACTAATTTCGCAAGCTAATGACTCTTCACACCCAAATAGATTATCTTCCAAATTAAATCAATTTTTTCCATCTAATCCATTGATACATTCACACAATTCATAATATGCAACCTAAAAACACTAACATAATATTATGAAAAATTCACACTCAAAGCAAAACACAACCTGATATATTTCGTAAGCGTATGGTTTGTAGCATAATATTAAAGGTGTTGATCCTACGAGAAAGGAGAGTAATCTAATCCTAAAATCTAAAACCAAAAAACTATAAAACTAAAAATAAAAGATGCAACAGAAATTATTTACGAGAATTGAGTTCAACCAATCAAATCACAAATTAAACACAACAGTATTAACAAGTGAGTAATACGCAATCATAACAAAAATCAACCTAAGGAATTCATCAATTTATGAGAAAGGGAATTTTACTTATCATTAATGTTAACCTAGTTGCTTATGTGTCAATGAAGTGTCGGTTCTAGACTATCCTAAGGCTAATTATTCTCTTTCAAGTTATAATCGTTAAACCCTAAATTATAAACCCTAATCAGATTATGCAATTTGCGATCTCTCAATTCACAAATTATCCAAGACCCTAATTAGATCTAAAGCACTCTAATAAACTATTGGAACATCACACAGGATCTCTCTCCATATAATTACCAATATGATTTGTCACAGTCTCTATTAACCTAACTCTCATTAATTCGATTTAATCATTTTTCATTCAGGTCACCCTCATATTGTATTAACGAATTATGCAAGAACGCAATCAAATCACGAAATTCATTCAACAAACACAATCGACTACATTATGATTAAATCAAAATTAAATCTCGAAGGAGAGTTTAGAACATCATCAATATTCCAAATCTTATCATCATATTATCCATCTCAATTCTATACATGAATAAAATTGAAGCAAAAAGGAAATAATGACTTATAATAGACAATGGAAAGCAGCGACATTGAGAAACCTCCTAATTTGGGAAGCACATCGAATCAGCTTCGTCTTCGTCTTCCTTTTTCTTCTTCCTTTCTCTCAATATTCTGTCTTTAGGGTTTCAAGTATGTCTGATGCAAAAGCTCCTTTGTGCTCCTCTTAATGTTCTTTAAATAGTCTTTTATGTTTTGGGTAATTTCTAGGGTTCGAAAGGTCAAATTATGCATTTATCTTAAATGTTTGCTTGTCCTCTAGCAAAAAAAACAACAAATAACACAAATACACAAAGCACATAATGCAATAATGAGGCAATGGCTTTAACTTCACTAAACAAATTTAACTCTAAACACAATCATTCTAGTTATTCCAAATTTTTAACATGGAAAATCCATTTCTAGAAACTCTGATCTAAATATAAATATTAATCAAAAATTAAATGTCAAGTTTATTCACCCCTTTTAATTGTACACACAAATAAATAATTATTTTTTCAATCAAATTTTCTAACTAAACCTCAGTACGTTTTCGTGAAAACTTAAGCTACGTATAAGCTCAGTAGGTTTTATTAGAAAACATTCTTTTTTTTACTTTTTGTGGATATAGACCTTGTGTTTTTACATGGAGGCAAACATTAGTGATGAATGTCGATGCGTTTACTCGACTAAGTCATGTTTTTAATAAGTTGATTAGTTAGAATGTCATTATAGTCTTTTGACGTGAAGGCACACATTTGTGATGCATGTCGATCTAGTTACTACTCTACATCATGTTCTCAACTAGCTACTAGCTCTATTCATTACCCTAAGGCCAATGGAATAGTTATTTATTGAAAACTTACAAACACTTTTTTTTAATTAATGCCTACCTTGTTGCATTAGCTACTCGTTTTCATGAAAAAGTACTAGCAAAGCTACTTAGTCAAAAGACGTAAAATTATGAATGAATGTGACAACTTATAGCGTGATAACTAACACTGAATCCTAATTAACTTGCATATTCTAAAGAACCAAGATCACTAATTTCGTGAGCTAATGACTCTTTGCAACTAAATAGATTTATGTCCAAAATTAAATCGATTTCGTTCCATCTAAGTCATCTATACATTCACACAATTCACAGTATACAACCTAAAAATACTAATATATAGTATGAAAAATTCACACTCAAAACAAAACACAAAACCTGATATATTTAGAAAGTGTACAGTTCGTAGCATAGTATTAAAGGTGTCAATCCTACGAGAAAGGTGAGTAATCTAATCCTAAAATGTCGGGCCAGAAAAACTATTAAAATGAAAATAAAACATGCAACAAAAGTTAATTACAAGAATTGAGTTCAACCAATCAAATCTGAAATTAAACACAAAAGTATTAACAAGTGAAAAATATGCAATCATAACAAAAATCAACTTAAGGAATTTATCAATTTTTTAGAAGGGAAATTTTACTTATCATTAATGCTAACCTAGTCGATTATGTGTCAATGGAGTGTCGGTTCTAGACTATCCTAGGGCTAATTACTCTCTCTCAAGCTATAACCATTAAACCCTAAATTATAAACCCTTATTTGATTACGAAATTTGCAATCTCACAATTCAAAAATTATGAAAAACCCTAATTAGATCTAAAGCACTCTAATAAACTATCAAAACATCATACAAGGTCTCTCCCCGCATAATTACCAATATTATTTGTCACAGTTTCTATTAGATCGCCTAACTCTCATTAATCTAATTTATTCTCAGTTTATTAACGAATTATGTAAGAACGCAATTAAATCATGACATTCATTCAATTAATACAATTGACTAAATTATCATTAAATCACAATTAAATCCTGAAGGATAGTTTAGAACATCATCAATATTCCAAATCATATCATCATACTATCCATTTCAATTCTATAGATAAATAAAATCCAAAATGAAAAGGAAATAATGACTTAAAATAGACGACATAATGCAACGACATCAGGAAACCTCCTGATTCTGGAAGCACATCAAGTCAACTTCGTCTTCCTCTTCATTCTTCTTCTACCTCTCTCTTAGTATTCTCTCTTTAAGGTTTCAAGTGTGTCTGATGCAAAAGCTCCTTTGTGCTCCTATTAATGTTCTTTAAATATTTTTTTATGTTTTGGGTAACCCTAGGGTCTTTTCACGGCCCAAAAGCTCTAAAGAGTCCCTCGAAATGTGAAGTTCATAAATGACTGCATGTCTGCCCAACACAGGCCATGACCATGACCCTGTAGGCCACAATCATGGCCCACATTGGAGTCATCTTTCACAGTGGTCATTATTTTGGCCCAAATGTGTTTTGAAACTCCTCCGTTCTTCGATATTGACACTAAAACACTAGCAAACATGTCAAGATATCTCAAAAACATAATATTTAAGCTTAAAAACTTGTACAAACCCATAAAACACTTTAAACACAAATAATTAACAAACTAACACTATTCTAACCTAAACACATACTAAATGATCGAATTAACGACTAAATGCATAAAGTTATGCCCTAATATATGATGCAATTTACACTTATAAACATCCCCATACATAAACGTTTGTTTTTCCTTAAACAAACAGAACAAAAAACAATGCAATAATGAGGCAATAGCTTCAGCTTCACGAAACAAATTTAACTCTAAACACAATCATTCTAGTTATTCCAAATTATTAACATGCAAAACCCTATTTAGGAACTCTGGACTAAATATACATATTAATTAAATTTTAAATGTCAAATTTATTCACCCCTTTCAATTGTACACACACATTAATAATTATTTAGTCAATCAAACTTTGTAACTAATCCTAAGTACTTTTTTATGAAAAGTTAAGCTACTTACAAGTTTGATAGGTTTTATTAGAAAACAGTCCTTTCTTGTTACTTTTTGTGGACATAATGTAACATCCTATTCCCATACTAAGGGATAGAACCCTAAATTTTTGTAATTGAGAAAATAGCAATAAGAGATTAGAAAATTGCATTTCATGCTCACACATAATGTTAGCACACACACATGTGAATTTGATTATTGCACACATTGTAATGAATTGTTTATGCACTCATTTCACATTTTTCGGGTATAAATGATTGTTTTAATGCGATTATAATGTGAATTATGGATTATGTGTCTTAAAAAATTGAGTTGGAGTATATAAGTAGTGAATTGGAATTTTTGGTAAAATATGAGAATTTCCCAAAATTATGAGTATTTTTGGACAAAAAAAATGCCAAGTGGCAAGACAATTGATAAATGGTAGTAGAATTAACTGTCAAATGGTAGTGGAAATTTTGATAAATGACTTTGGGATTTAATGACACATGTCATTGAAAATTGGGAGAAAATTGGGTTAAAAATTGTAGACAAATAGACTAGTTAAATAAAAGACCAAGGATAGACCATAAGAAAGTGACATGTGGCAAGTGACTAGTCAATTGCCACACCTCATGCCTTAACCTACGAAATTGTTCAAAGTGAAAGACCATCTCATTTTAATTGTCTTTCACTTTATTCAATTGCTCTCACCTCTTATAATTTTCTCTTTTCATCATCTCCAATCTTCTTCACCTACGACACTCACTTCTCACCCATCAACATTGAAGCTTACTTCCACCTTACATTTGCTACTATTGTTTTGTTGTCTTCTTCATTTCTTACTAAAGACCCAACCCTACCACCCTTGAATGATGATGCACATGTGAGAGAATAAAGCTAGGGCTAAGATAGATCTTGAAGATTTTGACGATCTTGAAGCTAAACAAGTAAGTATAAGCATTAACTCTTCTTAATTTGTTGAATGAAGCATATTTGATGATAGTTAGAGGTCAAATGCTCGTAAATTGAGGATGGGTATATGCAAAAATGTGAGTGAGAAATGTGGTTAGATTTAAGTCTTGCTTTGGTGTTTTGATGGGTAATAGATTACAGAATGATATAATGTTGGATTAATTGAGTAAATGGTGTTAGAAGGGTGCTAGAAAAATGTTAGCTATAACATTTTTCCACTAATTATGCATATGTGATTTGTTCATAACTTCTTCTGTAGATATCCAAATGAGATGATTTTTTATTTGGATTAAATTAGAGACATATGGATACATTTTTCATGAAGACATCGAATTCAAATTTTATCTTTAAGAATTTTGAATTTTGAGTTGAAGTTGAGTACTAGGTGCAGAAAATTGATGAATGAATACATATGTTTATGTTCTGTTTTGAGAGTATGAAAACCATGAGTGATGAGTTGTTATGTAGATGTTAAGAGTTAAGAATTAAAGTTATAATGAAAGTGAAGGTTATGTTAACCAAGCTTTTGAGTTATGCTCTTGAAAATGAGATGAATTACGGTGATAGTTAGAAATGAAATGAAAGTAGAAATTAAGTTGAATATGTGCAAAAAGTTGATGATAAATGTGTATATGCATGTGTTCTATTGTTTGTGTTCATAATCAATAATGGACTATAATTTGTTTATGGATAATATTGAGTTGAAATGGAGTTATAATAATTGGGAAACAATGAGTAATTGAACTAGAAATTATAGATCAAGCATAAGGTGTAGAATGTAGTTAGTAAAGAGTTAGAAATCTAGAAAATATAGATGAAATTGGATATGCTTTAGGAAAAAGGCATAACTTTTTCTGTAGAACTCTAATTAAGGTCATTTAAATATGCTTTGAAAGAGAACTTCGAGATCTATAACTGTCATGAAGACCTGAGAAGAGATTTTGGTGTCTAGAGGGTCAAATTTTCAAGTTGCTATAAGAGACTCGTAAAGGTCCGCTTAACTGACATTCGCAGGTCAATTATTCTTAATTAAGGCTTAAATGGGACTTGGAATGAACATAGAATGATGCTTTGATTAAATGAATAATGTATGATATGTTTGAAATGATAATTGGGGTTATAACTTAATGAATGAATGGTTGATATCAAAGTACCAAAGGCATAAGTATAATGGGAATGATGATGTTCATATGATTATAATTATGATCCAAAGGATTTGAGTATTATGTATTAAGTAAATATGGATGATAATTAGGTCTTATGAGATAATATAATGTTAGAAAAGAAATGACGAGAAATTGAGTTATGATATTAGAATAACCAAGTGTCTTGAGGTGTAAGCTTAAAAATAAGCTAGACACATACAAAGGGTAAAGGTGGAATGGTGAACTTAGAATGATCATATGCAAATGAAGTGTAAACCTAAGTTCAATTAGACATATATGAATTATAAAAAGAGAATGAGCTTAAGATGTAAATTTAGATAATATACCTAGGATTGTCATTGAGCATGCATTCTACACAACACATATACCTATTTATATGATTGAGTGTTCATGAGATTGTGCAATTAATAATGTATATAAATGTGTATTACATGATGTTGATGTGCAGGATAAAACATCCACATCCAAACATTTCTAGATCATGGAAGCTAATGCTAATTTGGAGCATACTATGAGTTAACCTAGATGGTCTCATTTCATTGTTGTTATGTTTTAAATTTCTATATTGAATGACTACTGATATGATTGATATGCACTGTGAATGTGATTGTACTAATTTTAGACATTGAATGTCTGAGGCGTTTGATGCATGAAAAATCATTGGAAGTGCTCCTTATATGTGAATTTGACGAAATATGTGATATTCAACTTGATTGTTGAATACTGGACCAAGGTTTGATGACAAATGTGAACAAGAATGACATAGTGAATATGATTGTATAACATTGAGCACTTTTGTTTGACTGAATAAATGTGATGCATTCCATTACATGAATACATGATAGATAAAGGGAGTTATGACTGGTGTTACTAGTATAAAGAGCTTAAAGCTCATAATGTAATAAGAGCCTATGGCTTAGTTATGAATGTATCCAGTATTCACTAAAGGATACGGGACATTATCTAATACAGCTCATTATTAACAAAGGATATAGGCTAGCCTAGTATCGACAAGGGATATGGCTAGTAAAAAGACACTCAGTCACAACAATAACAATTGGAAGTGAGTCTCATGAGCATTGCATATAACATTGATATGTATATTTTGAATGACTAAAATGAACTGTATGATTGCTCTGAATGTGAAACATGAAATAGGTTATTAAAGCAATACATGATGCTCTTTGATTATTAGTGAAATGATGTCACTTATAGGACTTCATGAACAAATTGCAATATTTTTTCAGGTTTAGAGAAGATCTCTGGTTTGACAAATTGGAGACTAGCCGCTGCATTCAAGTAAACAATAAAGGTTGTTATCAGTTTGCATCTGCATTTGTGTTTCTTTAATTTTGTATCAAATTGTGTATTCTGCAATTATTATATCATGTGTATTTGATCAATTCTATTTTTGTAATAACCTTCCAAATTAGAAAGGTTTGTACATAAGATTGATCAAAGAGTGTAATAACATTTATGAATGAGAATGTTTATGAATAAAGTGGGCCTGATTTGTTTATTGATTTTTCACATATGCGTGCATTGTTAATTTTGAAAATTTTATAATGAGTTTGATTGATAGACTGTTCTAACATACCACTCTTACATCGTAGATACTCGGATATCACTCAGGATGTCAGGTAAGTGTCTTGCAAGAGTAGGGTGTTACACATAGACCTAGTCTTTTTACACGGAGGCAAACATTGGTGACGAATGTTGATCCAGTTGCTTGACTAAGTCATGTTTTTACTAAGTTGCTTAGTTGGAATGTCATTATAGTCTTTTAACATGAAGGCACACATTTATGATGTGTGTCGATCAAGCTACTACTCTACATCATGTTCTCAACTGGTAACTAGCTCTATTCATAACCCAAGACTAGCAGATTAGTTATATATTGAAAACATGCAAACATTTTTTTTTAATTAATGCCTACCTTGATGCTTTAGCTACTCATTTTCATGAAAATAATACTAGCAAAGCTACTTAGTCAAAAGACCTAAAATTATGAATGAATGTGACAACTTATAGCATGATTACTATCACCAAATCCTAATCAACTAGCATATTTTAGCCAAAGAGCCCATATTACTAACTTCGTGAGTTAGTGACTCTTCAACACCTAATAGATTATGTTCAAAATTAAATCAATTTTGTTCCATCTAAGCCATTGATACGTTCACATAATTCACAGTATGCAACCTAAAAACACTAACATAACAATATGAAAATTTCACACTCAAAGCAAAACACACAACCGGATATATTTCACAAACGCACAATTCGTAGCATAATATTAAAGGTGTCAATCTCACGAGGAAAGAGAGTAATCTAATCCTTAAATATAAGGCCAATAAAACTATAAAATTGAAAATAAAAGATGCAACAGAAATTAATTACGAGAATTGAGTTTAGCTAATCAAATCATAAATTAATCATAAAAGTTTTAACAACTGAGCAATATGCAATCATAGTAGAAATCAACCTAAGGAATTTACCAATTTACGGGAATTTTTCTTATCATTAATGCTAACCTAGCCAATTATATGTAAATGAAGTGTCAGTTATAAACTATCCTAGGGCTAATTAGTCTCTCTCAAGTTATAACCATTAAACCCTAAATTATAAACCCTTATTAGATTATGAAATTTTCATTCTCTCAATTCACAAATGATCTAAAACCCTAATCAAATCTAAAGAACTATAATAAACTATCAAAACATCACACAGGATCATTTTCACACAATTACCACTATGATTTGTCATAGTTTCTATTAAATCACCTAACTCTTATTAATCCGATTTAATCGTTTTTCATTCAATTCACCCTCTCAGTTCATTACCAAATTATGCAAGAATGCAATCAAATCACAACATCCATCCAATAAACACAATAGATTAAATTATGATTAAATCAAAATTAAATCTTGAAGAAGAGTTTAGAACATTATCAATAATTCAGATCTTATCATCATACTATCCATCTCAATTCTATACATAAATAAAATCGAAGTAAAAAATAAATAATGACTTAGAATAGGCGATGGAAAGCAGTGACATTGATAAACCTCCTGATTCAGGAAGCATGTAAAGACAGCTTCGTCTTCCTTTTCCTTCTTCTTCTTCCTCTCTCTCAATATTCTCTCTTTAGGGTTACAAGTGTGGTTGATGCAAAAGCTCTTTTGTGCTCCTCTTAATGTTCTTTAAATAGTCTTTTATGTTTTGGGTAACCCTAAAGTCTTTTCAAGGTCAGAAAGGTCCAAAAAGTCCCTGAAAAGGTAAATTTTTAAGTGAATGCACGTATGCTTGATGTAGCCCACGATTATGGGCCACATCTATGCCTTATGTCACGACCACAATCATGAGCCATTGCTTCCACCTGAATGTCTTCTAAAAATCCTCCGTTCTTTGATACTGACCGTGAAACACAAGCAAACTACCTCAAAAACAAAATATTTAAACTCAAAAGCTTATATTAACACATAAAACACTTAAAACACAAATAATTAACAAACTAACATAATTCTAACCTAAATACATACTAAATGATCGAATTAACGGCTAAACATATATCAAACTATGCCTAAGACATGATATAATTTACACTTATTAACATCCCCACACTTAAGCATTTTCTTGTCCTGAAGTAAAGAAAACAACAAACAACACAAAAACACAATACACACAATGCAATAATAAGGCAATGGCTTCAACTTTACCAAACAATTTTAACTCTAAACACAATCATTCTAGTTGTTCCAAATTATTAACATAAAAAATCCTCGTCTAGGAACTCTGGACTAACTATACATATTAATCAAACATTAAATGTCAAGTTTATTCCCTCCTTTCAATTGTAAACACAGATTAATAGTTATTTGGTCAATCAAACTTTGTAACTAATCCTAAGTATGTTTTCATGAAAGTTAAGCTACTTACAAGTTCGGTAGGTTTTTATTAAAAAAACATTCTTTTTTTGTTACTTTTTGTGGACATAGACCTCGTGTTTTTACACGGAGGAAAACATTGGTGATAAATGTTGATTCGGTTACTAGACTAAGTTACGTTTTTAGTAAGTTGCTTAGTTAGAATGTCATTATAGCCTTTTAACGCGAAGTCACACGTTTGTGATGCGTGTCATCTAGTTACTCTGCTACATCATGTTCTCAACTAGCTACTAGCTCTATTCATATCCCCAAGGCTAGAGGAATAGTTATCTATTGAAAACTTACAAACACTTTTTTTTAATTAATGCCTACCTTTTTGCTTTAGGTACTCATTTTCATGAAAAAATACTATCAAAGCTACTTAGTCAAATGACCTAAATTACGAATGAATTTGACAACTTGTAGTGTGATAGCTAACACTGAATCCTAATTAACTTGTATATTTTAATCAAATAACCCAAATCAATAATTTCGTGAACTAATGGCTCTTCACAACCAAATAGATTATGTTCAAAATTAACCAATTTTGTTTCATCTAAGTTGTCGATACATTCATACAATTCACAATATGCAACCTAAAAGCACTAATATAACAATATGAAAAATTCACACTCAAAGCAAAAAACACAACCTAATATATTCTGCAAGCACATAGTTCATAGTATATTATTAAAGATGCTAATCCCACAAGGAAGCAGAGTAATCTAATCTTAAATTCTATGGCTAGAAAAACTATAAAACTGAAAATAAAAAATGCAATAAAAAGTAATTATGAGAATTGAGTTCAACCGATGAAATCAAAAATTAAACATAAAAGTATTAACAAGTGAGCAATATGCAATCATAATAGAACTCAACCTAAGGAATTTATCGATTTTTTAGAAATGGGATTTTATTTATCATTAATGCTAACCTCGTTGATTATGTGTCAATGGAGTGTCGATTCTAGACCATCCTAGGGCTGATTACTCTCTATCGAGTTATAATCATTAAACCCTAAATTATAATCCCTAATTAGATTATGGAATTTTCAATCTCTGAATTCACAAATTATTCAAAACTCTTATTTGATCTGAATCACACTAATAAACTATTAGAACAACACACAAGATCTCTCTCCACAGAATTACAAATATAATTTGTCACGATTTCTATTATATCACCTAACTCTCATTAATCTGATTTAATCATTTTTCATTCGGTTCACGCTCTCAGTCTATTATAGAATTATACAAGAATGTAAATAAGTCACGACATTCATCCAATAAACACAATCGACTAAATTATCATTAAATCAAAATTAAATCCCAAAGGAGATTTTAGAGCATCATCAATATTCCAAATCCTATCATCATACTATCCACCTCAATTCTATACATAAATAAATTCGAAATAAAAAAGAAATAATGATTTAGAATAGGTGATAGAGGGCAGTGACATTCAGAAACCTCCTAAACTGGGAAGCACATCTAATCAACTTCTTCTTTCTCTTCCTTCTTCTTTTTCTTCTCTCTTGGTATTCTCTCTTTAGGGTTTCAAGTGTGGCTGATGTAAAAGCTCCTTTGTGCTCCACGTAATGTTCTTTAAATAGTCTTTTATGTTTTGGGTAACCCTAGGGTCTTTCTGGGGTGCAAAATGTCCCTCGAACCATGAAGTTTGTAAGCGACTGCACGTCTATCATATGTAGGATCATGGCCCTGCAAGTCATAATTGTGACCCACATGTGAGCCTTATGTCACGATCATAATCGTGGGTCGTTGTTTCAGTCCGAATATCTTCTGAAATTCTTCGTTCTTCAATACTGACCCTAAAACACTAGCAAACACTTTAAGGTACCTTTAAAACATAATATTTAAGGTCTAAAACTTGTACTAACTCATAAAACACTTAAAACACAAATAATTAACAAACTAACACAATTCCAACCTTAACACATACTAAATGATCAATTAATGGCTAAACACATATCAAATTATGCCCTAAAATATGATGCAATTTACATTAATCAATTAGGTTGGGTTAATGAGAGTGAAGCGATCCAATAGACCCCGTAATTAATCAAATCGATTATTATATAGAAAGAGATCTTCATATGACACCCAATTTTTTTAGAAAGCTTAAGAATTGATTAGGGTTAGAGTTGTTTATAATTGAGAAATTACATGATCAGTATTTAACCTAATTAGGGACTATTAATTAGATTAGGGACTATTAATTAGAGTTTATGATTATAACTTGAGAGAGAGAGTAATCCTTCCTTCGATAGTCTAGAACTGATACCTCATAAACACATAAATGACTAGGTTAGCATTAATGATAGGCAAAATCCCCCCTTTCTCATAATTTGGAACTTCTTGTGTAATTTCTCATTATGAATTTGGTATAACTCAATTTAATTTCTTTCATGTTAATTTACAAATTACTTTTCTATCAATTATCTTCATGTGTTTACTTTTCTGTCTATTTTTTATTTTCATTTTTATAATTCTTAAGGCCCTTGATAACTTAGAATTGAATTAGTTCAACACTCCTCCAGGCATTGACACCTTATATACTACACCCACAACCTGTGCTCTTGCAGTATTTTAAGTGCTTATAAATTGTAAAAACTTGCCCATCAACATCTACCATGATCATCACCCTATATTTTATGATTGTGACATAAAGAAAAAATGAGTTCCACTACCACGATAGTGGCCTGTGCGACAGTAAATGCAGACCAGCTTAAAAATGTGACTTTTTGAGGGATATTTCGAACTTTTGAGCCCAGGAAAACCCTAGAGATTACCTAAAATGGAAAAAAATTATAAAAAGTAAAGAACGAAGACTAAAAAGGGAGCTCCATTTTCTGCCATTTTTAGAAAGATCAAAAGAGAGAGGAAGAAGAAAGGAGAAGGAGAAGAAGGGTTGCAGCACTGCTACCTTGTCGATCTATTCCGACCCTTCTAAGTGACAGTTCATTTTATCTTTATTGTTCTTTCTTTGGAATGTATAAGATGGATTTGATAGTGATAGATTTGGGTTTGATGATGATATTCTAAACTTCTTTAGGGATTTTTTCTTGAATCAATGTTAATGTGATTTCTTTTGTTGTTAATACATTTGGTATTGTGATTATTTATTGTATATGCATGCTTTGGTAACAAATCAAAAGAGGGAACTGATAGCAAAATGATTAGATTGGGTAATGAGAGTTAAACAATCTAATAGATCATGTAAATAATCAAATTGGGAATTTAGACAAAGAGAGATCTCATGTGAAGATCCGATAGTCTATTAGAGGGCATAAAATCTTATTAGATTTGTGAATTTTTTTATTAATTAAGAGATTGCAAATTTCATAATTCAATTAGGGGTTATGATTTAGGGTTTAATGATTATAACTCAAGAGAGAGTAATCCACCCTTCGAAAGTATAGGATCGACACTGTATTAACTCAAAAGTAATTATGCTTATAGGATAAATCCCCTCCTTATAATCGACTAATCTTCCTTGTGCAATTTCCATTGATAATTTGATGATGCTCAATATGTTTCTTTCCGTGTTAATTTTATGTTTTAATTCCAATCAATCATCTCCATATATTTACTTTTCCTTGTAGTTTTTATTTCATTTTAATAGTTCTTTAGTCCTTAGAAAACTTAGAATTAGATTAGTTCGACAACTCCTTGACACCTCACATGTAATAGTTGAGTCACATAAGTTACATAATTATAGAATTAATTTGGTGCATTTAGGTATTCATACACATGCATAATATTAGCATATGCACATAAATTATGATTTAAAAAAAATATACAAAGATTTTATGTACACTCAATTGACATGTTTCGGGGTATGAAAGTTTCAAAATGATTGTGATAAGATTGTACATTTCTAATGTCTTGTATTTTCATTTACTAATAAAAAGAATTGATTGATTACAATTAGTAATTTGAAGTTAATTGTCAAGATTGGAAGATTGATGAATTAATATGTACATTTAGCCTAGGAAAAATTTCAATTGGCAAGACAAGTTGACATGTGAAAATTTAGGATGACTAAGCCTGTCAAATGAGTGACAAATGGCTTAGAGAATTAAGTGACAAATGGCTTAGGAATTAAGTAACATTTGGCAGTCAAAAAGGAGGACATATAGCTTACTTAATTATATGACAAGTGTCTTTAAAGAAAAACCACTCATTTCATACCATATATATAGAAGTCATGGTCATTTTCCTTGCCTTTGAAATTTCAATTGTCGAATACTCTCTCCTTCTTCTCCCTCTCATTGCTAAAACCTTCATCTCACACCCACCCTTGAATTTTAGCCTTATTGTTTTCCATCACCACCCTAAACCCATGCAAAATCCTTCATAAAGAGAGCTAGAGAGGATGAACGTTGATACATATCTTGTTGTCAAAAATCTATCTTCATTTTCTAGTCATGGTTGAACCCATCATACTACTTCAATGTTCTTGAATTGTTCTTGCAAGTGAGGCAAAGCAAGCTAGACATTTAAGGTGGCATTCAAGCTAATCAAGTAAGTGAAATACTAACCTATTATGGGATGGATTGAATGTGGTGTTGGTACTAAAGATGTGCAGGAAAATGAAAAATGTGTAAGGTCCCAACTTATACCTTAGTTGAAATGTTACTTGTTCATGAAAGTACATATTTTATAGGTGTTAAAATTGTGCTAATATTTGAATGTGAATTTCATATGTCTATAAATTTAGTCTAATGGATTATATTTAATGATTTGGAATTAATTGGTACCATTAGAGATTGAGGTATTAAAATGTACATTTGGACTAGGAAAATTTTCAAGTGGCAAGTCAAATTGGTACATCAAAAATTGGATGCCTACACCTATGAGTTTGTGACATTTAGCATAGCTAACACATTGACATTTGGCAGCATTGGTTGAGTAACAAGTGGCCTAATTGAGTTATAGCACTTGGCAGCATGATAAGAAGACAAGTGGCTCACTCTTTTGTTTTCCATGTAGGTCACCCATGGAAGGACATGTTTCCCTTCAAATTTGGGACACCTTGTAAAGCAAGAGCTGAAACACTCCATCTCATTTGGTGTTTATGCTACCTTCTCACTACCCTCACCATCGAAACCTCTTACTCCCTTTAAAATTCTAGAATTTTGCTTGATTTTGGATCACCTACACTTGGAATCTTTGAAAGATATTGCATCAAGAAGTAGGTCTTGTTATTTTCTGTGTTATTGTCTTATTAGTGCTAAAATTTGAACCTTGATCTTAGATGTGTGTTGATTACTTGGAAGGGCTAGAATAGCTAGTTCTTTGCAGTTAAAATCTGAAGTTAAAAAGGTAAGGGAATGCTAAACTTTATTGCATGCTATAATATGAATTATTTTATGCTTGAATTGGATAGAACATGTATTTAATTGATGATGAATTGAGGTCTAGAACATAATACTTGTTTGATAGCTTTTGCCTTAGATGCTGATACCTGAAAGATCATAGATTGTGAGACATTTGATGAATGATTTTTTAATTGGTTTGGACATGAATTTGATGAGGTATTGAAGCATGAATAAGGTAGACTTGAAGTGAAATTGATGGATTTTAGTTAAGGCGAATAAAATAGAAGTGAAGAAGTTAAGTTTTGGAAACAAACTGAAGGTTATGGGTGAGTGAACCACCAATTCACTCATCCCACGATCATGGGATTTATAAGGCACATTCCCACAATTGTGGGAAATGAGTAGGAAGGTTAAAAACTTAATTTTGTCCATTTTTTGAACTATATAAGTTTAGGTCTTTTTATTTAGTACATTGTGACTTAATCTGACTTATTAAAGTGTGAAATGAATTTAAATTGAGGTTAGATTAATTTAATAAGTTAATTTAGTTATGGATTGTAATTGAGCTAATTACTTAAGGAATGTGTGGTTAGTTAATAATATGTCTAATGTTAAAATGTTTAGTGTGTTCAAGGGTGAATGTGTCCTTATGAACACAAATGTGTTTCAAAGGATTTATATGACATGAATTGTGTATAATTGTTTGTGAATTAGGAATTTGTGTAATTATATGTAATATGTAAATACATAATGTATTTATTGGTACATTATTGCAAACGTTTATGTTCAAGAGGTATGTTAAATGGTATGTGATTTGATTCTGTATATGTGAATGTTAGACAACTGTTAGAAACAGTTGCCAATTTATATATTGTTTAGTTATTTCCCCACTAAGTTTTATGCTTAGCATGGTGGTTTTGCCTCCATATAGGTTCTGATAAGAAGGTTTAAAGATTAGGACAAAGACAACCGCAGTAGTCAAGGAGATTGTGTTTTGTTTTGGAAATGTTCAATTTGTTTTTTATTTGTATTTAATGCAATGAGACATATTCTATTTTGTATTTTGTTTGATGGTTTGTAATAACCCTAATATAGGTTGCATTTGGATTTAAAACTCATATGTTATAAGTACCATGTGTATATTATTTTCCAAATATGACCCAACCTACAAAATGAAATGTATTTTACTTGAGTTGTGGTATTCCAGAGTGCCTTCATTGCTCTAAATATGATCAAGGTACTTGTTGGAAGTCTACAGGTGCATGCTTTCGATGTGGAGGCCTTAATCATTTCATAGCAAGTTTCCCTATGAGATAGATTCAAACATCACAAGCTAGTAAGGAGGTCTCTTACACACCTGCTAGAAATAGAGGATGCAATAGAGGTTGTGGAGGATCTAATCAGTTCAGTCCTACTTTGAGTATTGTTTTAGAGAATGTTGATCAACCTGCAATACCTTCTGCTTTGGCTCAAGCTTATGCTTTGAAAGCTTGTGAGGATCAGGATACACTTGAAGTCATTGCAGGTACTGTTTCTCTCTTTGAATCTGAAATACATGCTTTGATTGATCCTAGATCCACTCATTCTTATGTTTGTCTTAGAAAATTTTTTGATAAAGTGATACTTGTAGATCAGTTAGAGTAGGATATTCATATAACCAGTCCTTTAGGTAGTAGTTTGTTGGTTAATCAGGTTTATAGAAACTATCCTGTTATGATCCAAGGAAGTGAGTATGTAACATATTTGATTAAATTACATTTTCATGAATTCGATTTGATTTTGGGTACGAATTGGTTATCCAAGCATCGAGCAGTGGTTGATTCCAGTGCGAAGACGGTTGTGCTTAGGAAGCCTAATCAACTTGAAATGATATTGTATGGTATCCGCACTAGTTCTCTGGCTAAAGTGATATCATGTATGGAAGCTTAAAGGTGCCTTAGGAAGGGATGTAAAGCTTACCTAGCTTTTGTGATTGATTCTAACAAGGAGAGTGTGAAACTGCAAGATATTCCAGTGGAGAATGAATTTCCAGATGTGTTTCCTGAAGAGTTTCCCGGACTCCCTCCTGAAAGAGAAGTGAAGTTATCTATTAAAGTTATATCTAGCACTGTTCCTATATCGAGACCACCACACAAAATGGCTCCTACTAAATTGAAAGAGTTAAAGGTACATTTGCAAAAGCTACTGGATAAGGGGTTCATTCGACCCAATGTCTCATCTTAGGGAGCACTGATTATGTTTGTTAAGAAGAAGGATGGTACTTTCTAAATGTGCATCAATTACAGGAAACTGAACAAAGTCACAGTGAAAAATAAGTATTCGTTGCTAAGGATAGAAGATTTGTTTGATCAATTGAAAGATGTAGTAGTATTTTCAAAGATAGATTTGTTATCAGGTTACTATCAAATTTAGGTAAAGGATGTGGATGTTCTGAAGACTACATTCAGGACCCGTTATAGACATTTTGAATTCCTGGTAATGCCATTCGGATTAAATAATGCTCTACTTGCATTCATGGATCTGATAAATAGAGTGTTTAGGCCATATTTAGACCAATTTGTAGTGGTGTTTATAGATGATATCTTAGTATATTCCAAGAATGAGCATGAACATGTTGAGCATTGGTAGGTTGTGTTACAAACTCTATGGGAAAAGCAGTTGTATGCTAAGCTAAGTAAGTGTAATCTCTGGCTTTAAGAGATATTTTTTCTAGGACACATTTTTTCTTCTCTAGGGATTAGGGTTGATCCTAGTAAGATTGAAGCAATTGTTAATTGGAAGTCACCACGGAGTGTGACAGAAGTAAGAAGTTTTCTGGGTTTGGTATGTTACTATTGCCAGTTTGTGAAGGGGTTTCCGATGATAGCATCTCCTTTGACTAAATTGTTACAGAAAGGAGTGAAGTATGAATGATCTGATAAATGTCAAACTAGCTTTGATCAACCAAAGAGAATGCTTACTGAAGCTCCTGTGTTAGCTCAACCCACTTCTAGTAAGGAATATGTTATCTTTAATGATTCATCTAGAAATGGTTTAGGATGTGTTTTGAAGCAGGATGGAAAGGTAGTTTCATATGCCTCTAGGCAACTAAAGTCTCACAAACAGAACTACCTTACACATGATCTTGAACTTGTAACGGTAGTGTTTGCTTTGAAAATTTGGTGGCATTACTTGTATGGTGAAAAGTGTAGGATTTTTACTGATCATAAAAGTTTGAAGTACCTGTTTACCCAAAAGGAACTTAATTTGAGACAACAATGTTAGTTGGAATTGTTGAAAGCTTATGACTACATTGAGGATTACCATCCAGGTAAGGCTAATGTTGTGGCTGATGCCTTTAGGTGGAAGACTATTCTAGCATTATCAATGCAGCAGAATGAAAGGAGACTTGCACCTGATAGAGCTTTAATAGCTCAGTTAAAAGTTAGGCCTATATTGAGACAAGAAATTTGTCATGCCCAAAAAGTTGATGATAAATTGTAGCAAATTATCTTGGTAACTCGAGAAGGCAAACAACCTGACTTTTCTATCAAAGGGATGGTGATCTATATTACAAAGATTGATTATGTTTTCTAGCTAATGATAAATTGAAGAGAAAGTTATTACAATGCATCCTCGTGGAAATAAGATTTATCAAGATTTAAGGCAACATTACTGATAGTCAGGTGTGAAACAGATGTTGTAGATTATGTATCCAAATGTTTAACATGTCAGTAAGTTAAAGCTAAGCATCAGGTTCCATCTGGTTTTTTACATCCTATTTTGATTCCTCAATAGAAATGGGATAACATTACTATGGATTTTTTTATTGGGCTTCCTCTCACTCAAAGGAAGCATGATGTTGTATGGGAGATCATGGAAAAGGTCACTAAGTCTGCTCATTTTTTGTCTTTTCATCCTGATTATTCTTTCTATAGGTTAGTAGATATACGTGTGAATGAGATAGTGAGGTTGCATAGGGTGCCACTATCTATTATTTCTGGTCATGATCTTCAATTTACTTTGAGATTCTGGAAAAGTTTGCAAAAGACTTTAGGTACTCAAGTCAAGTTCAGTACTACTTTCCATCCCTAAACAAATGGACAATTTGAACAGGTTATTCAGGTGTTAGAAGACATGCTTCAAGGTTGTGTGCTAGAGTTCTCGGGAAGTTGGGATAGTTATCTTGCTCAAATGGAATTTGCTTATAGAAATAATTATCAGACTAGCATTGGCATGGCACCATATGAAGCTCTATATGGTAAGAAGTGTAGAACTCCTATGTGTTGGAAAAAATTAAGTGAAAATACGATGATCGGGCCTGATATTGTTAAGGATACTAAAGAGAAAGTTCAACTTATCGAACAAAGGTTGAAAGCTGTTAGTGATAGGTAGAAGTCCTTTGTTGACATAAAAAGGAAAGAAATTGAGTGAGATGATATCGGTCGGATGATACCTAGAAGATTCCTGTCTAAGAAATTCAAATACATTCAAATTATACTTATAAAGAAAGACCTGTATATATCTTAGCCAGAAAGTCTGACAACTCCGAAGCAAGCAAATACCTTTGGTAAAGTACTTTGGCAACACTATGGGCTTGAGGAAGCAACATGGGAACCAAAAGAGACCATGACAGCTTTGTATCCTCAACTATTGTCATCAGGTATGACTTTGAGGACAAAATTCTTTTAAGGAGGAGAGAATTGTAAGGCCCTAAATTACACCTTAGTTAAAATGTTACATGTTCATGAAAGTACATGTGTTATAGGTGTTAAAATTGTGCTATAATTTGAATGTGAATTTCATATATCTAGAATTTATATCTAATAGATTAAATTTAGTGATTTGGAATTAATTGATACCATTAGAGAATTGAGGTATTAAAATGTACATTTGTACTAGGAAAATTGTCAAGTGGTAAGTCAAGTTGGTACATGGAAAATTGGATGACTAAGCCTATGAGTTCGTGACATTTGGCATAGCTAATGCATTGATATTTGGCAGCATTGATTGAGTGACAAGTGGCCTAATTGAGTTATGTCATTTGGCAGCATGATAAGAAGGCAAGTGGCTCACTCCTATGTTTTCCATGTAGGTCACCCCACAGAAGGACATGTTTCCCTTCAAAATTAGGACACTTTGTAAAGCAAGAGCTGAAACACTCCAGCTCATTTGGTGTTTATGCTACTTTCTCACTACTCTCACCACCGAAACCTTTTACTCCCTCTCAACTTCTGGAATTTTTCTTGATTTTGGATCATCTACACTTGGAATATTTGTAAGTTACTGTATTAAGAAATAGGTCCTGCTATTTTCTATGCTATTGTACTATTAGTGCTGAAGTTTGCACCTTGATCTTAGATGTGTGCTAATTACTTGGAGGGCTAGAATAGATAGTTCTTTGGAGTAAAAATTTGAATTTAAGAAGGTGAGGGAATAGTAAACTTGATTGCATGCTATAATATGAATTATTTGATGCTTGAATTGGATAGAACATGTATTGAACTGATGATGAATTGAGGTCTAGAACATGATACTTGTTTGATAGCTTTTGCTTTAGATGTTAATACCGAAAAGATCATGGATTGTGAGATGCTTAATGAATGATTTTTTAATTGGTTTAGACATGAATTTGATGAGGTATTGAAGCATGAATAAGGTAGAATTCAAATGAAAATGATGGAATTTAGTGAAGGTGTATAGATGTTAGACACGTGGCCCTCGAAAGACACGTGCCCAACATCCTAAGTGACATCTGAACGAGCATCCCACAAAGATAGCATGCTTACACCAGTCAATCACCAGAATCATACTCATTCCTTAAAATTCAAAATAGATTTTACAAATCTTCGGATCTAAATTTCCAAATTACTTCTTCATTACAATTGTAGCTTAATGTCTCTAGTTTATTTTGAATTAAGAATCACCTCATTCGAAGCTCCACAAATCAAAATATCATCAAAATACCAAAGTATATTTAGTACAATATTCAATTCTTACTCTTCAGACATGTTTTGGTACAAAAGTCATAAGTTTCTCTATAGATGTTGGATTAAGGTCATTCTTGACAGTTTTGAAGAGGATATCTAGATCTACAACTTCCATGAAGACCTAGAATGAGAGATTTTGTCTCTAAAAGGGGTTAAAATCAAAAATTAAAAACCCCTCGGGAAAAAGTGTTCGCCACAACCAACTTCTTACCTTCACTGTGGCGAATTTCTTTCGGGAAAATTTCACCGTGGCCAACTATTGGATTCGCTGTAGCGAAACTCCCTTTTGGGTTCAAAGTCTTTTTAGAAATCATCCACACAATTCATGCATCAAACATATATCTATTTCTCACTTCATTCAAGAATCAATAAATGCAACATTTATGATGCAGTTTAAATCATTAACTTCCTTGATTCAAAGAAAACATTAGTGACTTATCTACTCTATTATAAACATGTACCCACTTGAATTTCTTACCTAAGAAATTAGTTTAAGGATGTCTATCCTCTTGCTCCTCTTGCCTCTCTTGATCCCCTTCTTGATTTCCTTAATAAATGACAAATTTCTTATTCAATAGGAATTCAAATTTTAAAGCCCAAAGAAATATATGCATTAAATTTATCCTAGAATACTTAAACCCATGCATTTCTTAAATTTCATGAACCAAAACTCTTCTAAAACTCCAAAAGATTAAATATACACTTACCTTAAATCTTCACCAAACAATGAGTTTCTTAGCTCAAAAGAAAGATCTTTTCTTCCTTTACCTTTTTCCCTTCTTGAACAACTTCAAAATCTCTCTTGAAGGCTAAGAAAAGATGAAACCTAGTTGACCTCCCTTCTTTTCTCCTCTTTCTCTCTTTTTTGTGCTTCTCTCTTCTCTCTTTTTCTCATTCACGTTTTTGCTTCTTCTAATGCAAGACAAAACCTCCTCTTCCCCTTTTTACCCTTCCTTCTTTTCCTTGTATCTTTTAACCTTAAGTCAACTACCAAGAATGCCCTTTATGCAATCTTACTACCTTAACATTTTAATTTAATTAACCTATGTCATAAATTCTTACCAACATTAACACAATAATTAACTCCATAAAAATAAATCCATAGACCCCATAATAATTTAAATCATTCTTAATCAAAGAAAAAACTTTGGAGCTAACATTTCTTCCCCTTTTAAAAGAATTTCTTGCTCCAAATTCTTACCTGAGTCATTAAAGAGTTGTGGATACTTCTCTTTCATGGCTTTCAAAGGCTCCCACTTGGCCTCTTTCGCAGAATGATTTCTCCATAGGACTTTGATCAATTGAACTGTCTGAAGTGAATCACACGTTAGTAAATGATAATCAAATACACAAGAAGGGGGGTTGAATTGTGAAATCTTTTTCTTT
>JANVCQ010000004.1:18835328-18845590 GCA_025531925.1 Erythroxylum plowmanianum
ATCAGTGAATGCAATGAAACCTATCAGTCCGTCCCAATTTACCAAATTACCCTTGCTAACAGTAACGGGATGTTACATATTATCTTGTAAATTAAAACGAAAAAGACCATCAAATAACGTAACATTCCTAGCAAATTTAGATTTATAATTTAACTTTAAAGATTCGTCTGAAAAATGAAAGGAATATACAAATGATACAAGTCTTGAAACTGAAATCAATTTTGTAGAGAAATTGGGAATATAAAATGTCTTTTCTAATTTTAAAATAAAGTCAGTACAAGCCTCCACACATGAGCGTATCTTATTTCTAGATAACATTATTACTCACTTCCTACTGGCTTCCTTAGGTTTTACAAATCCTACAACCCATTTGTAATGTAGACTGTACATCCATAATCAATCCACCATATGTCATGAAAAACTTCAGTCATTTAGATTCAAAGCAAACTGGTGAGATTATATTACATTTCTTTTCCAGTCATTCCTTATGTTTGACATAATCCTTCTTCATGTGTCCTTTGTCTTGCAAAATATGCATTTGAATTCCTTCTTAATGTCAACTTGGACAGGTATTTGGCCTTTTCCCTTTATGTTAGCTTGATTTTTCTTATTTTCCTTGAACAACCAGATGTACACTCTGTGAACTCTCTCATTGTTCCATCGTCAATCCCTCTTCCTCTTGAACACACACAGTCATTAATTCATTTATTAACCACTTTTCCTTATGTGTATTAAGAGATTTTAAATGGTTCGTATGGTGGTGGAAGGGTGTTTAAAATGTAATACACGAGGAAAGAATCAGACTTCTCAACCTCTAATTTCTTTAACTGAGCTGCAATGCCCCTCATCTTCATAATGTGCTCACGTACACCTCAAACACTAGTGAGCCTTGTAGATGAAAACTTCATAATCAAGATGCTTGCAACTGCTTTATCTTAAGTTTCAAATTGCTCATCAACAGCTTTCTGTAGACCACAAACATTGTCATTATGTTCTATAGAATCACAAATGTCAACAAAAATTTTGGTTTTGATGAAGATCACACATAGGTAATTAGATTGCTCCCAACGTTTATAAAGAACAATTTCAGTTGTAGTGTTGACCTCTGTTACCATAGATGGTTCATCCTTTCGGATAGCATAATCAATGTCCATCTACCCTAAAGGAAGAAGAATTATCCTTCCAAATCTATAGTTTTCAACTCTTAATTCGAGAATTTCACAACTTATATTAGAGAAACTAACAGTTTGAATAGCTGCATAATTTAAACATACATGCTACTTATTAATAAATTGAGGTTAACAAACTATATATATATGTTACCAATGTAAAGCATATCTTAAAAGACATATATCAAATGACATAAAATTGCTTGTGTACTAAATTTTTAATTCAAACTGATTTATGCTAAACTTTATTATAAAATTATCAAATTATATATCAATTTCTAACACATATGGGAAAATTAGAAAAAAAATTGATATTTTATCCTAATTAATTATTCAAATATAATAAAAAATCCCTTTGGGATAAAATTTATTATGCTAAAATAATTAATTACAATTAAATGTCTCAAAAATTTTTGTAATTAATTACATAAATATATAATTTTATATACTGTGGCTAAGCCCTAATAATTAATCACTAAAACGTTTTAACCAAAATTCTATTCACAATACAAAATATAGACATAAAAGCCATGTGATAATCTGCTACATGTTGAACATTTATACATATAATTCTAGCATATACTATATGTAGACTTAAGCCTCAATTCAGATGGTAGAGGCTCATCATATACCCCTATGAGGTAGCGAGTTTGAGCCATAACATCTAGTTTTGTTATTAAAATAACACGCAAAACGATATTGTTTATACAAATGAGTCTTCTTCAAGCTCTAGCTGGGTTATTTTGACTCAATTTGTGACCGATTGGATAGTCAATACAACCAGACCGAAAAACACCATAAAACTGATTTTTTTAAACGTAGAAATACTTTCAAAACACCAAATAGAAGATTTCTACCTTTAATCGAAAGAAAAACATCCAGAAAAACTATAGATTGAAAGTTTTCAAATTAAAATTTTTTCCAGAATTTAAAATTCTATAAGAACTCCAACAATGCAGAGGTTGACAAACTCTGATACTAAATGTTAGCTAGTTCTAACTTATATATTCAACAATAATATACATTAGAATAATATATAAATTAAATATGAAAAAAACAAAATGTCTCCAATCATTGTTGTCTTTGCTCGAAGAGTATACGTTTTAGAATTCCTCTAAATTCTCAATTCTCAATTTGATGATGTATGTTTTTAAAGAGAAAAGAAGCTTAAGGAGCCCAAAATTTGCAAGAAAAGTCTATAAGAATATGCTCTCATCAAGAAGTACCATAAAACAGGAATTCATACTTATTTATTACATAACGTTGGACCATACTATCAATAATACGAAAAGTTGTCACATTGTGTGCACTCCATGACCGAAATTGTTGTAAACGGGATAATGGTCAAGCTGGCTTGCCCTGCTCTGCCGGCTCATTTTCTACACCAGGAGCTGTTACAATACTATATTTCCCTGGATTTTTATATTTGTGATAGTAAGAAATGCAAATGGTACTGGTATTGATTGGTCAACTGTTTGTGAAGAACATTGCAACCTTTATTGTACGCGATTAAAGCGGGCCACATTTATAATCTAATGTAACGTAACCCCATTTTTTAAGAATCCAATCAATGTTTCTCCTTTGTTCATGTGCTTGCTACCTTCTCTTAACATATAATATGCTAAGGCTTTTTTTGTTGTCTTTATAATTGGAAAATTTCCCTTTTGATTTGGAACTTTATGCTTAGAAAGCGTGTCCTTTGGCAGGAGTTGCAAACTTGGGAAGAAGAAAAGGAAAGACGATCAGGATCCACATTATTTTATTTGTACTCATATTTTTCTCTTATTTGGTATTTAAAGGCTCCTCAAATCTTCTGGTACATCAACCTTATATTAAGCTTATGTCAACTCATTTTAACCATTTATTTATATAAAACTTATATAAATAAATAATTGAGATAAATTAGCACAAGATTAATTCAGAATTAGTGGATTAGTTTTACCTCCTTCACACAATATCGAGCCGGAGTGTTGGGATATTTAAGGTGAGCGTTCCACCTTTTGAGTCCAAGAATTAGCGGACTAGAGTATCACATCCTATTTAAAGGAGTCGGACTTCTGAAAGAGTAGGTTTCTTGTTCTAGTTCTTTAATGTCACTTCTTCTGTATTGTAAAAAATGGGTCTTCTCCCTTATGACCACTGATGGGAGTGACACTGGTTACAAGTAAACACCCAGTCGCTCGTGCATTTGCTGTCATCTGATTGGTTCCGTAAAATCGCACTTCTTGCTGACGACATCTGGCCACCAATCAAATGATTGGTCCTGCGCAGCCAATCACAGCCGTCCAATTAAACCCCTGGAGTAAAACCCTTTCCCTTAATCTTCCGCGTCTGCGTAATGCGATGAGCGGGTGGGATTAAACATGGGCACAGAGCATGATTTAGTGCGGTCAATCTCAGCATACACCGCAGCATAAGAATCTGTGTACTACCACTTCCTCTTTCTGTCTCTCTCTCTCTCTCTAAGTAGAGATCTGTCTCTCCTCTATTAGATTAGATTCTGTGTCTCTTCAATTACCGTCCCTCTCTCACCCAGCGGCGTCTAATTTCCTACAAAGTCTCGAAAACCCTAGAGCTCTCTTAAACCCTAAAATCTCAATAGCCTTCATCTTTAGTTAGATCTGGAAGCCGTTAAAATTCTCTTTTCTTGCAAGATCTCGAGCAGCATCAATTATCCTTAAAAGAATGGCTACCTCGTATCCAGCTGCTGCTCAGGTACGTAATGTTCGTCTCTTTATGTGTATGCTAAGGAGGAGTTTTTGACCAGCTCAAGATGTCTTTTTCTTTTTATTGGGTTGTATCAGGTAGGTTCATATTTCGTGGGTCAGTACTATCAAGTGCTCAAACAACAACCTAATTTAGTTCACCAGTTCTATTCCGATGCCAGTACTATGATTCGTGTTGATGGGGATTCCAGCGATACAGCTTCCACAATGCTGGTATTTCTCTCCCTATCTGTCATTTTTTGTCATAACATAAAGTCTGAAACTTTGTGTCGTTTTTTTTTCTTTGTGGGGATGTGACATACTTGTCTTTTTTTATTGATGTCTGATTGTATACTGTTTCTGTTACATGCATGTTCTGCACAGTGGGTTGAACTTTTTATCTTGTACTCTTTGTAGTCGATCTTTCTTTTCTGGCCTTATATTGACTTTGCCTTTATGACAAACTAGCCTGGCTTTTTTTT
The DNA here is from genome assembly GCA_025531925.1 of Erythroxylum plowmanianum. Taxonomy (NCBI): domain Eukaryota; kingdom Viridiplantae; phylum Streptophyta; class Magnoliopsida; order Malpighiales; family Erythroxylaceae; genus Erythroxylum; species Erythroxylum plowmanianum. The sequence goes on from JANVCQ010000004.1 coordinate 18,839,685, forward strand.
CCCCCTCCTGACAAATGGTAGAAAAGGAAAATAATTCGGGGTCCATTTTAAAAAGAAATGCAGAACCTAAAAATAGTAGTGGCTTGCTTCGTTTTTCATGTTATAGGATGCAGAGCAGTATGCCTTTTAAGGTTTTTGTCCCTTCATTTCAAAATCACTTTGTCTGAATATATACGAAAAGCCCTGATTAGGAGCTAAATAAAGAACTTTATGAGATCTCTACTTGCTGGCACATGCCTTAATACTAGTCTTGTTAACTTACATACATTGAAGTGCGAGCTTGTAGTTTGACTAATGGCGAACGTTGTTATTTTCAGTAACTTATCTATATTTTGAATGGATACTCAGGGTCATAGTCTAGTGGAAGGTTTCATTTGAATCATTAATCATTGATGACAGAATAGATATTATTATTGACAAATTTCATTCTTTCAAAATCCTGATTTATATTTGAATCACCGATTCACATAGTTATTCCTTGTTTCTGTCATTGTTTCCAGGAAATCCATACTATTCTCACATCACTAAACTTTACTGCAATTGAGATCAAGACCATAAATTCCCTTGATTCATGGAATGGAGGTGTTCTGGTCATGGTTTCTGGCTCTGTTAAAATTAAGGATTTCAGCGGAAGGAGGAAGTTTGTTCAGACATTCTTCCTGGCTCCTCAAGAAAAGGGTTACTTTGTGCTCAATGATATCTTTCAGTTTACTAATGATGGAAACACACACCAACAGCATCCAGTTTCCATGTCAGTTGGTGAGATCTACCAACAACATTCAGCTCCCATATCATCTGAAGGCACCATTGAGTCTCAAGTAAATGCCTCAGTTCCTCTTCAAGAGCCACCAGGTAATGTGGAAGTGTATCCATAACTGATATGAAAGATGAAGCTGGGGCGTGATTCTACTTGTTTAAAGTGAGACTTATGCTATTTGTAATTGAGGATTTGGACTTTTTATTTCTGATCCAAGCCTTGGAGCTATGGTTAAACTACTTGCTAGTGTGGCATTTCTACTAATTGAAGCCGCCAAACAAAATAGTGGAGTCATGTTGTTACCATGATGACGCTAAAATCTGATATAAATACCTAGAGTATCAGTTGTGGCAAAAAGTTATTTTTGCCACATCTAAATTCATTGTCAACTTATATTTATCAGACTTACTTTTGAAATCTTCTTGTTTTTCTGGGATCATTTGATGACATACATTTATTTTTTATCCTGTGGCCTAGCAGTCTCTGAGTATGACTTGGAAGAAGAGGCTGGGAAGTATATGAACTCAGTTCATATAGAAGATGATCTAGTTGACAAGTATAGTCTTCCAGAGCAACAGCAAGATGTTGAAAGTGAAATTGTGGTGGAAGAAGCTCCCGTAGAGGATATTCCTGCCCCTTTTCAAAGCATTTCACAGCCTCTGCAACATCCTCAATCTGCTGTTCTGGAGGAACCTTTGGAAGATCCACCCAAGAGAACATACGCTTCTATAGTATGCACTATAACAATCCTTTTGCATGTGAATTTATCGCTTATATGTATTTTCTTTTTCGGTGTCATTTGGTTGATAATGTTTATTTTGACATGGAAAATAATTACTTATGCCTTTTCTTGGAATGGTTAAGGTTCAGAAAAGCGAACCTTGTTAGGTGATGCCCATGTAATGTTAAAAGCTTGGCAGTTATTAATGGCCAATTTTATTGCTCAATTGCTTAAGACTGAAAATTGCGAGTGAGGGACATAATACTGACATCTTCTGAGAAACAGAAGAATGCTTAGGATTGGAGGTGGAAAAAGGAGTTACTGTTTCACCTGAATTAGAGTGGAAGGGATTCAAGATGTGAAGGGCATTTAATAAGACTGTTATTTCATAACTGCAAGTCTGATGAAGTGAGACCTAATTAGTGATATTTTCTTAAATGATGAAATCATGGCAGTTACGGGTTGCTAAGGGCCAGTATCCTTCATCAGTTCCTAGTCAGCCTCCTTTTGGTAAGACTGTTAACCCAACTACTTCAGATTGGAATAATATGTCACCAGCTACAGCGCAACAATCAGACTCTGGATTCTCATATGCAACTGAGCCTGGAGTTGAGGCTTCAGATGAAGGCCTGGGATTTGATGAAGGTGAATCTTTCTTACTACCTTGATTGTGTGTTATTTGTCTTAGTACTTGAAATTTTATGGGGTACCTGAGCTCTCAGGTTGCAAGCTTGCATGCAAGCTCATATATGCAAGATCAAAACATTATTTAATATGAAAAAGCCAGTATAAGCACAATAATCTTGCCTGCAACTCTACTCATTGGATGTGGCACTAGTGTCCTAAGTTGATAGTATATTGATTCTCATTTTTATGTCTCATATTAAATGTTATGTTTTCCGATTATTTTGTGCTGTCAACTTGGAGAAGACATACTCAATCTATTGTTTGTTTGCTAAATTTGCAACAAGGAAATTGATTTGTTGTACATGTGTATTCAGGTGAACCAAAATCTGTTTACGTGAGAAACTTGCCTTCCGATGTCACTGCTGCTGAAATTGAACAGGAGTTCCAGAATTTTGGCACAATTAAACCAGATGGAGTATTCATTAGGAATCGCAAGGTTAGCCTCCATAAATAATGCTTTATTAGTCTGGAAGCATAACCTTGAAGTAACGGAAATAGCTGATTGTCGGTTCAGGATGTTGTTGGTGTTTGCTATGCTTTTGTTGAGTTTGAAGACCTCAGCAGCGTTCAAAATGCAATTAAGGTTTGACCTTTACATCATTTCCCCTTTCTTCATTTTTGGGTTGTCATACTTCTATTGGACCTCTATTCTTTGTTTTCCGTGACATGTCTCATACTTTTTAGGTCTTAAGCAAGAAAGCGAATTTTATATTTTCTAATTTCTTTTGCATCCTTAATTTTTCATTTCGGTGGTTTGCTCATTTTATTACATATTTCCCTAGACTTACCTCTAATCATAGCTGTGATGTTGCTATAATCTTCTACAATTGCTTATGCCTTTTCTGGATGTTTCTCCACAGTATGATTATTCCTACACGTGTATTGTCTTGGACAGCTGGCACTGGTTATGTGCATAATTGTTTTTGATGTTCGTGGAAGTTTTATTTCTGTAGTCTATATACAACATCAGTCTAACTTGCTTATGCTCCTCCTTTAGGCATCACCGATACATCTGGCAGGAAGGCAAGTCTACATTGAGGAAAGAAGACCAAACAGTGGTATTGCTTCTCGAGGTGGACGTATGTGAATTCATGCATCCTGCTTTCTACTCTTTTTAATTTATCTTTTTTATTATTTATCACTACACTGGCAACATTTCCGAACTTTAACCTGCTCCTAAATCATATTACTTCATATTTCATGAAAAAAAGTCAATGTTGATGCACACCAAGTTTCCGCATTCATTTAGTTTCCAGCTATGGGCTGCAAGGTATATAAATAATATGTGACCGAAGACTTCCAAAAGCTATTATCTAGAGTCTGTGAGTTGCAAACCAGATGATGTTGGTTATTAAGACAAACTTCATTTGAGGAAAAAGACTTTGTGTTTATGAAACACTTTTTGGCACGGCTATCTGAATTCTCATCTGTTCAGAACCTCCTGTAGTGAACCTAGGTTTGCTATAGATGTGCAAAATGTGGATAAAGACTTGATTATCTTTTGGTTCATAGTAGCTTCTTGTGTTCTTGTCAGTCTACTAAAAGAAGATTTGCTTGAGAAGAAACCGTAGGTGAATTTGTTGGGAGTTGTGTTACAAATCAAATTTCATTGTGCAGGAAGGGGGGGAAGGGGCAGGGGTGGTTACCAAACAGAAGCTGCAAGGGGACGATTTGGTGCGCGCAGTTTGGGCAGGGGCAGCAACCAAGATACTGACTACAGCAGGACACGTGGCAATGGTTTCTATCAGCGTGGTTCACGATGAGATGAGACAGCTTACTGGAAGACGAAGTTCCAGCGGGCAGAACTAATGGGTCTGAAACCGGGGTTTTCAGTGTAGGTTATGCAGGAATTTTGAGTTGCTGTATTCCTGATTGGAAATTTTTGTTTCAAGGTCTGTACTTTGAGGTGTGTTATTTGAAATGAATGAGTGTTGAAGACATGTTTGAGTTGTTTGATGATGTAGATGTGCCTGATCCCCTCGAATGCTTTTTATCATACCATTCGGGGGGTATTTTCGAAAAATTGAAGCCCTATTTAATTAATGGAATGTCATATTGTCATGTGCTGGGTTCGTGGGTTAGATCTAGTGTTCTTTCACATATTTGGTTTTCTGTACTTTTGCTGGATTATGGATTTAGTTGCCCAGCATGTCTTGTAATATTCTTGGATTTAGTTGCCCAGCATGTCTTGTAATATTCTTTCATCTCAAGGGTAAAAAGTGTTACTAAGTTTTCTTAATCAAAATATAAAATAAATCTTATAGTTTGTAAAATGTTTAAAATAAATTTTGTATAGAATGAGCCTTTTTGAAAAGTTTGATTTCAAATGTCTACACTTTATTGTAAATAAGTTAATTTAAAAACCCCCATTTTTCTTTATTGTAAATAGTTTAATTAAAAAATTAGCTTTGCAATATGTATATATTGCTGAACTTTCTAAACAAGTAATTAGAGCTATATGAGGAGCAAGGTAATGTAGTTTGCCTGATAAAATGCTCTACTCAAGAAGAAAGTTCCGTTAGGATTTTCATAAACTATTCTCTAATAGCACTCATCGGTACTGTGCAACTCTTCTTCTTTTTTTTCCCGTAAAAAGAAAATGAATTGATGAGGAAAAAGAATATACAATATCAAAGGGGCATACCCCCGTCCAGGACAAAGCCAAACAATCAGAGCAAAAAGGCTTGTCACAAACCAAACCAAGTGACTCTGGAAACCAGAGACATCAACTAAAAAACAACATCAAAGCCAAGGTAGCCGAAACCCAAAAGGACACACAAGCAAGTAACCACCTTGGGGCTAAGAGTTTCCTATGGCATCCGACACTAGGGAGCTCGGATGCAGGAGGAAACCGTAGACTAAAAGTCAATGAATTCCACCGGGTAGAGAAGATACAAAACCTTGTAAACCTGTGTTTTGATCTGAGCAACGACAGCCAAATGGGAGAAAGATGCCCCCTCCATTACGACAGCATTCCGAGCCTTCCATACCTGATAAATAGTAATAAGGAACCCAAGTTTGGCAGCCTTACATCGGAGAAGCGATCCACGGCGATTGAGACTGATCCACCGGATCGAGTTGCGTAATGTAGACATGGCCCTCGGCATACCCAACCAGGCGCGGACCAAGCTCCAAACAACACTTGTGAAGGAGCAAGCGAAGTAGAGATGTTCCACTGTTTCATCTGCCATCGAGCACAAAGGACAGAGGCGGGAAATATCCAGGAAAAGAAGGTGATCTCTAGTGGGCAGTCTGTTAAGCATGCTAAGCCAAGCTATGACAGAGAATTTAGCCGGGACATACGACTGCCAAATGAGGGACATCCACGGCTGGTGGTGGCATTTGTCACGAAGGAGTTCATAAATGCGGTGAGAGAAGCGACGATCAATGCTGGACATACGTCGAAGACCCAAAGACGCCTCTAGACGGCCTCCAAACTTTTCCACCAGCAAATCTCGAATCAAGCCCAGACGTTTAAGAAGAGGAGAATCATGAGGGCGAGGTTGCCAATCCCAAAGGGAGGACCCTCGCAGGTGATATGCATGTAACCACCGAGACCAGAGCGATGTAGCTTCTTCCTGAATATTCCACAGGACCGTCGAAAGTAGAGCATTATTCCAAATCTTCAGATTACGAAGCCCCAAGCCACCCTCCCCTTTCAGAGCACAAATGGAGTCCCAAGAAACACGGTAATGTTTACCACCCCACAAAAATAAACGACAAAGGGAGGTAACGCGATCC
>JANVCQ010000004.1:18857906-18883457 GCA_025531925.1 Erythroxylum plowmanianum
TCCCTCCTTCCACACAAGCCAAGTCTTCTTCTATCCTTTAATGAAGCTACAATGACCAAAAAGCCCCTCCCTTAATGTCTTAAGGCTTTAATGTTTAAGTGATCTTCCAACTATGCCCCTTATGCAAACTTACTCTTCTAACATTTAATTTAACTTACCTATTTCATATTATCTCAATCCCATTAGTAAACAAAGTAATTCCAACATAATTTGATCTAGTAATACTCCCAAAATTAATCTAATCATGCTTATTAAAAAAAAAATTCCGGGGCTAACACCTTCTGTCCGGAATCCAAATTCAAATCTCATTCATTCATTACTCAAATCACAATTATAAGCAAACAATAATTGAGATAAACCATTTAGGTTACTCACAAGTTTCTCTCGAAACTAATGCCTAGAAGATTTGGCAATGTCTGTAGGCTGACGTTTTAGTTACTCCTCTATAACAAATAATATAGACAATATTACAATTTCTTCAATCATAAGTATTCAATGATGCTCGTGTATGAGATAACTTATCTACAATGCATGTTCATGACAATCCCGGGTATCGTTTCCTTATTCTAATCACATTTTCAGTCCTATATCCAAAACTCATCTAAATATGATTTATGCTTAGGTTTATGCCTCACTAAAGCCATCGAAATCACAATTCATTACTCATTTGGAATCCTATAAATCCAGACGTAATCGAAACACTGAAGTATGTTGAGTGGAATAACCCCAGTTCAAATAATGTAAGGGCATACTCACTGTACCCGTTCCACGTTTCTCACTCAATCTTTCTTAATTTATTTAAGATGACTATGATTTTTGGGTAGAGATGTAGGGTAATGTCTTACGAGTCCAATGGTTCAAGAAGCAATTCATTTGGACTCATGTAAAAGAAGTTATGGCCAGGCAAAGAAAGACAGAAGAAGCAAAAACCCAGAAGAAACAAAACCCAGAAGGAATAAAATACAGAAGGGATAAAACACAGAAGGAATTCATGAACAGTAACACAGAAGGAGTTCATGAATAGTAACACAAAAAGAGTGAAACTCAGAAGGAACCAAAACACAGAAAGAATAAAACACAGAAGGAGTTCATGAACAGTAACACAAAAAGAGTTCATGAACAGTAACATAGAAGGAACAAAACTTAGAAGGAACAAAACACAGAAGAAGATGACGTTATCACAGAAGAAGATGACGTCATCACAGAAGAAGTAAAACTAAGAAGAAGCAAAACTCAGATAATACAAAACACAGAAAAAAGATGACGTCATCAATGACGTCATCACAAAAGAAGCCAAACTTAGACAATACAAAGCATAGAAAAAGATGACGTCATCACAGAAAAAGCAAAAAGGCAGAAGAAGTAAATTTCACTTTTGAACATCTTCCTTTATAAGGACCCTGACTTTCAGTTCAGATGTCCATAATTTTCATACTATATACTGTTGGGAAGATGAAAAGGAAGATTTATAACTTTCATAAAGGCCATTTTAACAAATCTATCTAGATTGGTACATAAGTTTCACAGAAGCTTCAGATCAAGCTATTTCTATTTCAACTCCAACTTCACTTTTACATCACCAAAATACTAAAAATCTTTCAAAAACTAATTTTACACTATAACCAAATTTATTTCCTCCCAACCACCCAGTATTTATATGTATACACTTAAATGTCACTTTCCATGCAGATGGCAGTAACTCCTTAACTTTCTTTCACAAATCACCAACTATAAAGAATTTATTCACTACTTACCTGTTGGAAACTCCAAAATCTTCAAACCCTAAACTTCATGCAATCTACGTACTTTACTGAAGATAATGACCAGCTCCTAGTTTTTCTTAGGGTAGAAGTCACGAATAGCAAAGTGGGTTTGGTGTAGGAAGGAAAAATAGAGAAATCGCTTAGAAGGTGTTAGAGGGAAACTCTGTGGACCGAAAGAACATTTGGAGATGATCCCAATGAAGAATGAACTTAGACATATAGCTTAACCTTTCAACTTTCAGAAAACAGTGACCTACTTCTAGCAAAGTACATAAACCTAAGTGACATTTGTCACTTTTCAAATATCTAGGCTCTAACTTAGTTTCTTTTGGAAACTAACTCCCTTAACCCTTACCTTTATAATCCAACTATCTCCAATTCTTCACTTGATGTCTTTTTCCTATTTTCTATACTTTTCCAAAATCTATGCCTACATTTACCAAAATTCACAAATACAATACTGTTACTGTCCAATAGGATTTTCAACATAAATAAATTCTCAAAGTAGTCAAAAATCACAACTTAATCTAATTATACCCGGAATTATTCATGAATGCATGTACAATTATTTTTAAGTGCAACAACTTCACTTCACATATGTGTGTATATCACATTATGCATGAGCATGCACAAGCATTTCCAAACTCTCATAGTTCACTCATATTCAAAATTTTAACCTTCCTATAGGTAATGGGATGTTACACCATTATCATAAGATATGCACTTGAATGTCCTCTGGATGTTCTGATATATACTCTATAGTAGTAGGTATTACAATATTATTACTGAACTTAAAAAAGGTAAGAAATTAAATGGTGACAATTATAAAATCAGAACCATGAAAATCCAATATTTACTAGAGGAGTACGAGGCTTTAGAATCGTTAAACATAATCATAGATGCTTATGTGGAAGGCAATCTGGCCCAACAATAAAAAAAGATCATTTTATAAAATATGGAAGAAAAAGAACTTATTAGCTTGTATTATATTTTTGAGCAACATGGATAATTATATAATGCGCGAGTTCCAAAAATATGAGATTTCTAAGGACATATGGTCCACTTTAGCTATACATTTTGGAGGTACCTTACTGCAAAGAGAGGTCACTTACTATCAAGTTTGACATATATAAGAAGTGACCAGATCTTACAATGTAGAAGCATTTAAGGAATATGTCAAACTTAATAATTGAGTTGCCTAATGTTGCTCATAAATTATCATACAAGCAGTAAGTACAAGCTATGATTCATTCACTGTCTTATAACTGGGAGCATATGAGATGTATTTAACTCACAATGAGAGCATCAAGATAATAAATGATGCTATAAGGCATCTCATACTAAAAGAAGAATATCTTGAAGCCTTTAAGACTTCCTCCAAAATATTTGTAGTTAGTTCTAGCTCACATGAAGCATAAGAATTATTGACCTAAATGGAACAAGGGCACAAAACATACCCTTTATACTCAAGAATAAAAGAAGGCAAATAGGAGCCAACATGGAAAAAGAAAACATTCTTTTAAATTAACAAAACATGAAAAAGAGTTAAGTGCTTTAAATGAGGCAATAAGGGTCACTTTGTTTGCAATAGTAATGAGCACAAAAAGATACAACATTATTGTACATATATTTGTTTTATGAATGTCTCTTATTATTTTTCCCAAGTAAATCAAATCCTTTGAAGATTACAAACTCACGAGCAACCAACCATCTAGCAAAGTATAAGATGCATTTGTGAAATTTCTGAAAATGTCATTGGAATACAATGGACTTCTATAGGCGAAAACTTAAGGACTATTATATAATGGTTAAAACCTATAAATTAGACAGGCATAGTGTTTGACCCTTAATGCTACATATGTTATTTGGTTCAAAGATTTGACGAAATCTCATTTTATATTAGTATTAATTCATCTTGGTGTTGAAATAAATTTTCACAATAGTGACATATATTTATATATAGGAAACATTTATTATGGTTACGGATTTATGATGTATGGTTTTATTGTTTTGGAAGTTGTTTATTCAAATAATAACATAAGTTATTCTTTGTTTATATCATTTAGTAATCTAATAATAATGCAATTGTATGGCATGGTAAACTATGTCATATTAGTTAAATCAAATAAGGTGATTAACTAAAGAAGGCCTTTTAGGTGATTTACATCAAGTAGGTTTACCTATTTGAAAATTGTTTAGCTGCTAAAATTGAAAGAAAGCCTTACGGAAAGGGAACACAAGCTTCCTATGCATTGCAATTAATATATTTTAACATCTATAGTTTAATGAATGTAAGTACACGATGTGAGGTTGTATATTTTATCACTTTTATCGATGACTATATTTGGTATAGTCAATCTATTTAATTTCTTATAAATCTAAAGCATCAAATTGTTTCTTTAAATATATGAATTTGATTGAGAATCAATTAGACAAGAAAATAAAAGAATTAAAAACTGGTCAAAGACAAGAATAATTATTTGATAAGTTTAAGATGCTATATGATGAAAAAGGAATAGAAACACAATTACCTATTCCTTGAACCTTATAACAAAATGGTGTTGCAAAAAGACATAATAGAAAGTTACTAGAAATGTTTAGGTCTATGATGGCACAAGAAAGTCGCACAAAAGTTTACTTTTTATATCCAATCCAAGTGGGAATAATCAGGACATTCATGAATTTTTTCTCTCCATAAGCCTTGTTTATATCAAAGTATCATGAGATAATAGTGGAGATTCCCATGAGTATCCCTCACAAAGAGGATGAGCCAAGCAATGTATATAAAGCTCTTACTAGTCCTTGCAAAGAAGAGCAGATGTATACAATGAAAGAATAAATGATTTCTTTAAGATCAAATCAAGTATGACACTTGTTTGATCTCCTTGCTAAGAGCAAAACTATTGGGAATAAATGAGTTCTTAAAATAAAATAAAAATTGGTAGCAGTTTCACAAGATACAAGGCATTAAATGGATATAAAGAATGCCTTTTCTATGTAGAGAATTAGAAGAAGAAATCTATGAGGAACAACATGTATATTTCATTAAAACAGGCTAAAAAGTCATTTATGAAAATTGATTATGGTCTAAAGCAATCCTCGAGGAAGTGATGCATTCATTTTTTGTAATGTAACTATTTCATATGATTTTCCTCTGCTTGATGTAGACCATTGTGTATGTATTAAGAGATCTAAAGATAAAATTGTGTATCTATCTTTATATGTGAATGACATTTTCAATGCTTGTGATGATTTTGAATTTGTCAAATAAATCAAGACTAGTTTTCATTTGAATTTGAGATATATGTGGGTGAATTTGTATAGATTTCAAGAGACCATTTAAAGAGATTATTGTTAGTTTCTCAAGTGACCTATATTTAAAAGGTTTTAGAATGATTCCATATCAAAGATAACAATAGAGACGATGTAAATCTCTAAAAAAGTGTAAATATTGAAGAAATTGATTTCTGGTCGTGTGGAGTTACAAGTCCGTGTATACTGAGATACATGACCATGTATGTTGTCGTGTAAATCTTTTTGCCCATGTGAATTCATGAATTTAGGTTTTTTGATTATATACGATCTCTTACATGCCTGTGTAAGTGATCATGTATATCCCAAAAATCTTAAAATTTACTATAAAAGAATGTGAGCAGAGGCAATTTGAAGAGAGTAGAATTTTGTAATAGATTGAGGCATAAGAAAGATAGAGAGGCAACAATCTTAATCAAAGGACGAGAAAAACACGAAGTTAACATCAAGAGATCCATTAGATTACAACTTCAAACCTTAAACTTACAAGAAGATTCAATAATAGAAAAAGGGAGATCTATAATTATGATTCCTTTATTTTCTATTTGTTTTTCTTCATGTTTAAATCTTTTTAGTGTCGAAGTGTGATGAATCCTAGTTTGGGATAATAATATGTTTTAATCTTATAATTAATGCAATGATATTGATTGATTATTGTGATTCAATTATGTGATTTATTCTTGTTATAATATATCTAGGATATTAGTGCATGATTTGATTTCATATGATAATGATTAAGAAGTCTTCTTATATAAATAGATCTACCATAATTGGAAGGAGTTACATGCAAACCTAGAGATAAGTCGACACAAATCTTCTAGATTAGGATCAAACCTAATAGTGGAATTTGTAAATCGATAAAAGCAATCCTAGGGGTTTTAACTAGAATGATTTTTGTTAATCAACTAATGGATTAGTTCCTAATAGTCTAGAGAGAGTTATTAACATAAGATAGGAATTTTCATGATCCAATAAGAAATAATATAATTGTATGGTAAAAGGTTAATAATTTAATGATTCTTAGGGGGATTTGTCACCTAGATGCTACTACTTGATATTGATCTTTCTTTGTATTATAATTGTCCTGAGTTCATAGTCGTTTAATCTTAATTTAGTTTCTTTGTTTATTTTTATTTTTAATTCAAAACCAAAAATCTTATTCTTAGGTTAGATAATATAAAAAGGTAATTATTAGTATTTACACTTTTCGTGGAATCGACCAGTACTTATCTGTGCTAGCTACAACTACGTCGTGCACTTACGATAATTTAATTATTGTTATAGAAATAACTAATCACTTGGCTTAAAGAGAAAATTAGGGAGGAAATCTTAAAAGAAAGGGCCTTTTGCCCTCAACTTTAATCTATGTCAATTGTCTAGAAAGTTAAGGGCATGAATTGCCCCTATAAACAAATGATCAAGGATTATCTGTGCTTAAATAAATTATATATTATGGGACTTTTGGAGACCAAAGTTGCTTTCCTTCAAGCTTAGGCTGAAGTTCACTCTCAGGATTCTATCATCAGAGCTAAAGAAAGAGAAGCCCTTGGTAACTACTTTATAGCTTAGACAATCACCACTCCTTGCTAAGGCAAAGAGCAAGGTCAATTGGCTTAAAGAGGGTGACAAAATACCAAATTAAACTTTAATGACATTCTCTATTGAAGAAACACCAATATGATAAATTCCTTAGCACTATATTTGTTTACTTCCAGAAAATACTTAGAGCTTAAGGGTATTGTTTTCAACCATTTCGAGGATGTACCAGGCACTCCTAAGCCTTTCTCTAAAGTTTTGTACGATCTTAAATCCTTCATTCTAGAGACTATCTCTTCTTCTCAATAGGCCTCCCTTATGAATCCCTTCTGCAAACAAGATGTCAAAGATGCTTTATTTAGCTTGGCACTGAGAAAGCTCTGGGACTGATGTATTTAATGCCTTATTTTTTCAAAAAACATGGCACCTAACAACTCTCTTATTAATCATCATTTACACAGCTATAGCTTTTCTACTTCCTTTCGGAAGGACTCACTCATAGGCTCGGCTTTGGGCAAGGGTAAGCAGGGCACCTGCCTTGAGCCTAGCTTCATGAAAAATAAAATAAGCAACAAAAACGGCTCCATTTTATTTCATTTTGTTCTTTATAAAAATCTTGATTTTCATAAAAAGAAACAAAACGACCCTTATTTTATCTCTTTTGTTTTTTATAAGAGTCCACTCTTGATTATCATAAGGGAAGAAAAAGACAAAATAGAAACTTTTTTTATTTATTCAGAGCTTATAAAATGTCAGGATCGGCCCTGCTCACTCAGACTTTGTAAATTCTCTTTTAATGCCTCTCTTTGGTCAAGTTTCATCTCCTGGAGTGAGCATGTGAGATTCAAGTACAAGGGGACGTAATTGTTTTCAAATTCGTCATCAACTCTGGGGTATATGCTTGGTGGTTAGAAAGAAATGCACTAGTTTTTGAATGCAAATGCCAACCCGTTTAGCAAATCACGCTTCCAACTCTTTGAAATATCAAATAGCTGATTCTGGTTCACAACATCTCCTCCAACATGAGAAATGACTTGATTTCTCTTTGGGACCTCCCTAATCTTTAATCTTTCTAATGTACTCGATTAGCTAGGCTTCCTTTCTTGAGTTGTTAGCTGGTGCTTCTGGACTTGGTTTACCTAGCTCGTGTTAGCTTTGTTTGAGTTGCTAGTTTTGATTTTTTCATGTGTTGTTTTTTTCGGTCTTTGACTAGGGTATTTATCAGCGGACTCAGTGACTAAGCTCCTCGCTGGCTGGAAGGTACCTCACAAGGTGGAATAGCTGGCTCAAGAATTTAAGGCTTTCCATACTCAAAAGCAAAGATTGAACCCCTAACCTTTGGTTAAAGATGGATGAGTCCTTATCCACTCAACCACAACCTTTGAGTTCATGTGCTGTTTTTAACTCCTCTGTTATTAACAAATCTTCTTTTTCTCAAAACAGAAAATTTGGTTGTCACACGTGCAGATGTAGTGGGCCAGTGTCGCTTATCCGGCACTGTACTTTATTACTCGTTACCAGGAGTGCAGAACTTTATTACTTAATTCCAAGGGTATATCTATAAGAGCACGTGCTGCACGTGCATGTCTCTAAATCCTGGGGTCGTGTTGCAATCTCTGTAGACTGTGATCCAATTCGGATGGCTACAGTACTTTCCCAAGCGGTTCGGCCGCTTCCCGTTTCACTGACGTGCCCGGTGAGGGCAGAACATAAGCTTTCGCAGCAGAGAGTTAAGTTAATTAGAGTCTCGGCAGCTAGAAAACCACTTGGCGACTTAGAAACTCAGAAAACAGGTTCTGCAACAAAACTATATTTTGATAGTTAATGAATTAGTTTATATATTTTTTTGGTGATTGTAACAGATTAGGATAGTTGAAATGGAATTTCAGGCAGCGAAAAGTGGTTTGTGGAAGAGAAGAATGACGAAAGTTCTGCTTTGGGATGGTTACCTGCTTTTCCTCATGCTTCGTTAGCTTCCATGTCCAATTTTCTCTTTGGTTATCACATTGGGTAAGCGACTCTCGACTCTCTCTCTCTCTCTCTCTCTCCTCTCACTCTCCTTGTAATATTCAAAGTGATTAATACGAAATTTCACTCAATGCGCTTCTTAGTTGCGTCGTTGAGACCGAATGAGTTACTCTTTTCGTTCCCTATTACGTTGGAAAGTAGTGGATATTATTGGGATGCTGCTTCTCGCTTGTAATTATTTTCTTTAGAAGTATAACACTAGCTGCGAACTGAAGCTTACTTAGCAACTAAGTATATCAACGAAATGAAGCGGCGCATCATCTTCAAATTTTAGATGATCTATTAAACAATGCTTACTTCAATCATTTAAAGTGCTGATGCTGTTGGCTAAGAGTGTTACAAGTCAGGCTGTACTGATTTTGACATACACCAATCTGATTATTCTAATATCCTCCTCTCCCCGGCAGACTCCGCCTTTCCTTTCATTTTGAGTTCAGTGCTCATGAAGTTTACCTGATGGTTTACAGAGTGATGAACGGCCCTATTGTTTCTGTTGCACGAGAATTGGGTTTTGAAGGGGACTCGATTCTTGAAGGTTTTGTTGTGAGCATATTCATTGCTGGTGCTTTTATTGGAAGCATATGCTCAGGTTCAATAGTTGATAAACTTGGATGTCGACGTACTTTTCAACTTGACACAATACCACTAATTATGGGTACAGCTATAAGGTACTTCATTGTGTGTTTGTAATTGATTTCCATCAAAAATTGTTATGTACTGATTAGGTTTTTACCTTACAACAATTGCCAGCTTCTTTCTCTCCAATTTGTTCTTCAGATTGGTTTCAACACTGACTGATATGAATATGGGACTGCACATAGCTCACATTGTTTGATTTCCAAGTTTTTTAGGCGATCCTATACTACCTTTTCATATTTTCAGTAGAAAAATAAAGGTTCTGATTTTCTATAGATATTAATTACTTGTGAAAGCATGCTGGTACGCAGCTTTACCTGATATTTTTACCTCACTAATTCTTGCGACTTCTCAGAGTGGACATTATAATGAGAGAATGATTGGTATTCAAGTGTCTCATAATATTCAATTTCTAAATTTGCTTTTTGTTCCTCTTCACTGGAAAAATAAAGTGTTTCAGTGGAACCCATGATATTTATTACTTGATGCTGCCTTGCACCAAAAGATTGTTGCTTTAATGATCTCACACTTGCTTGTTTAAAATTTTTCATAATTTTTGATCCCTGAATTTGTAACAGTTCACAAGCACACTCCTTAGGTGACATGCTTTTGGGAAGATTTCTTGTTGGCTTTGGGATCGGTGTTAACGCTGTCCTTGTTCCAATTTATATCTCTGAGGTATTTTTGGTGATTTCGCTGCTGAGATTACTATTCTGGTGTTAGTTTAAAAACTCCAGCGTTTATTCTCATCTTGTTCAAATTGTAATCTTTTAACAGCCATTGTGCTGTATTTCAGATTATTAAAAAAAAAAACTGGGTTCCCGATTGGTTATTGTAACAGGGAAAGAGTATTGTATTTTCTCTTATATTCACTGTACAGAAGTAAGGCTATATATACATATTTACAAGATTAATTTAGGGAATATAATCCCTTGATCAATATAATCCCTATGATCAAGGGATTATAATCCCTGTAATAAAGATTAGAAAGTAACAGTTATTGATGAATGTAAGTATGAATAAGAATGATTTGGTTAACCAAACGCAGCAAAGTTAGTGCTTGAACATAAGTTAGTAATCCTTTTTCAACTAAAAAGAGACTTTTAGATTATGGGAGAAAAAAGAGTTTATAATTTTTCAAATCTGACAAATGTAAGCTTGTTAGTGAAAAAAATTACCTGTCAAATTTTTATATGTTGACTATAAAATTTTATAGCAATTAAATCTATGTTTATGACATTTTAACTAGGTATTTTGAACTCGTCCAAATTCATTTAGCTCACTTTTTCTGTTTTATAGGTTGCCCCGACAAAATACAGGGGCTCTCTGGGTACTTTGTGTCAAATAGGCACCTGCCTTGGAATCATTACATCATTGTTACTGGGAGTTTCTTCTGAAAATGATCCGCACTGGTGAGAATATTTCCTTTTTGCAGCTTGCTTTTTCCTGCATTGATTAATGAACATCGTCCAAGGAATGGTTTTCTTGCAGAACGTTTTATCTTCTTTTTGGGTTTTTGGTAAATATGAATTGAATAAGGATGGAGCAGAGGTATAGTTCTAGCGTCTCACTAATAGCATTCTCAAGATAGATATTGCTCAAAGGGAAAAAAGGGAATTGAAAAAACACTTTCCTTGTGCTAGAGGTCATTGCAGCTTGTGACTATTAGTTTCTCACTGGACATGCTAAAACCTAGGTTTTTAAGGCTGAACTTTGATATTCATCTTGCCTTTTGACCTTCATTCATGGTGCTACTTTTGTTGTTGATTTCAAAGGGTACCTTTTCTTCTGGATGATGTTTGCGCTATCTTGACAATTCAATCTTAGAATTTTGTTTCATGAAGACAAAAAATGTGACAAATTTGTTTCTCAGGTGGAGGACTATGCTCTTGATTGCAAGTGTTCCTGCATTTGTTCTTATCGTTGGTATGCAGTTTGCTGTAGACAGTCCTCGCTGGCTATGTAAAGTATGATTTTTTTTTCTTTTTTCCTTGCAAACATCAATTATGTTTTTGACATTTTATTCATAGAAGTTATGAAACATTTTGTTGTAGGTAGGAAGATTAGAGGATGCTAAAACAGTCATTCGTAATCTGTGGGGACCATCTGAAGTCGAAAGATCAGTTCAAGAGTTCCAATCAGTTATCAGGACTGATGGTAGTGATGTGGGCAGTGGATGGCTGGAACTTATGGAAGAACCACACTCTAGAGGTTGTATCAAGGTTTTTTAATGTGATTTTCAAATATCTTTGGCTGCGGACGATAATATTTTGTTATTGCAGTTGCATTTGTTGGAGGTGCTCTGTTTGTACTTCAACAGTTTGCAGGAATAAATGGAGTCCTTTATTTTTCGTCATTGACTTTTAAAGATGTTGGTATTGCAAGCAGTTCTTTGGCGAGCTTACTAGTAGGAATTACCAACTTCGCAGGTTTGAATCTATATGAATAGTGACTTTTGTGCAACGGAAGCTGTTTCTCCTCGTTCTTCTGATCTTGTCTATGTATTATTAATGTCAGGTGCACTTTGCGCATCATACTTGATGGAAAAAGAAGGGAGACAAAAGCTCCTTATTGGGAGTTACCTGGGCATGGTGGGTATGATGAAATATCTAAGCAAGATAATAATTTAAATATATCATGTTAGGATATTTACAGGATTCTTTTATGATTCCTGTTGAGGTATGAAACTCGTTTCATTTATTCAAGGATGTTTGGCACTCTTGATTTTGCTCCTAAATACATGCACTAACTAGTGCACAAATATGTGCATGTAGTTTTTCCTTTTTTTTTTGAAAATTAATATGTGCATGTAGTTGCTAGATGTATTTTGGGGCTAAGCTATTAACATTTCATGCAGGCAATTTCAATGTCTGTTGTGGTATGTGCTATCAGTTTTCCGGTAGATGAAGAATTAAGTTACAACTTATCCATATTAGGAACTCTCATGTAAGCAACTTTTACTTGAGTTTTTAAGCAAATGAAAATATGCGAATGCTTAGTGCATACACACAAATACATTTGCACAAAGTTTCCTCTTAAGACAGTGTTTTTGTTTTGTTAGGGATGGTCTGATGTGCAATAATGAGCTTATGGTTTTAGTAAATGATGAGGAACTATTCATTGGTTTTATTTGTGCATCTCCTTTATGCTTGTCATTGTTGGCTTCTGCTTAAGTCATTGTGAAAGAAGTATTGAACCATATAACTGAGCCTACTCCGTGATAGCTCATACATTTCCCATAGATACAGTTTTGACGTATAAGTTACCCATCGTTATCGAATGAAGTTTGCTCATGTCCTTAAGCAAAAGATGCTAGGTTACACTTAGAAAACAGCGCAAGATTGACATAAAAGAGCAAGTGATATTTTCATCAGATTATTGTTTGGAGATGGGTATGGACTAGATTTAATGTTTAACCTATTCTAAAAATATTCCAAGCTGATTGTTTCACATGCATTGAAGTGGGTTTCTTCCCAAGGCATTGAAGAGACATAAAGAAAGCTAATGGCTTTCTCTATTGATGAATATGAAGCTATAGTGTCATTGGAAACTCTAGAACTTCTCTTTGTTTAAATAATTAGGCAGAACGTGGCCAGGGCTGTTACTCTATTTAATTTCAGTTCTTGTACTTGCTTGTATGCTTAAGTCATCTTTTTCAGTCGTTGCAAGAGACAAATATATGGATATAGATCCTTTAGTGGTACTTGATTCCTCGAGTACATTATACATTAGAGTTCTGTTTTCTGGGGTTTCAAACTTTTATTATAGTTCCAATGTAAAGAGAAAACATCAATATTCTGGTGATTTTTCTTTCCTCGGATTAATCAAAATAGTAGTATTTGGATACTGTTTTATACTTCCACATATGCCAAACGAATATGGTCATACAGGGAATAGCATTGTTTCATTCTTTCTCCGTATGTGGTGTCATTGCGCCAGCTTGTATAATGGGTACCTGAAAGGAGTTTAGCATCATCGCTCTTTTGAAGTTGAATGCATCTATCTAAATAGATTTCTTATATCTGGACTTTGACTAAATGTATATTTTGTCTTGCTGATGTGGAAGAATCAAGACTACTCAATTTTCATCCTTTTGATGAACAAAGGTACATATTCACTTTTGCAATTGGAGCCGGACCAGTGACTGGTATTATAATACCAGAACTTAGCAGCAGCAGTACACGTGGGAAGATTATGGGATTCAGTTTCTCCGTTCATTGGGTAGGTATGACAGTACTTCGGCTTTAATATGTTCTTCTCGAGCTAACGGATCACGTTGTCAGTTCTTTATGATTCCTGCACGGAAGGTAAAGTTTGCATGTTTATATAGTACATAGTTTTTTAAACAGTGGAAAGTAATGAAAAATGTATTGCAGGAACTGCATGGTTATTTTAATTCTTCATAAGGCCATCTTCTTCACTTTTTAGTGGATAATATCTGCTTGATGATGTTCATGGTGAAATTGTGACTCAAATTTTGGGGTAATTTTGATTCAGGTTTGTAATTTCCTGGTTGGTCTATTCTTTCTTGACCTGATAGAAAATTTTGGAGTTGCTCCAGTTTACGCCGGCTTTGGCCTGACTTCCTTGTTGGCAGCAATTTTTGCTAACTATTTCCTAGTTGAAACTAAAGGGCGGTCTCTTGAGGAGATTGAAATGTCATTGAAATCTACTCTACCTTATAGAGACGAGTGACTTAAACCACTGAAGAGTCCAGTTGACCGCCATGCAGTCCTTGCTCCAACTTTGAGCATCATTTAAGGAGATGGCGCTTTGTTATTCAAGATTTGATGCCGCAGTCTGATACGGGAAGAAGCAGCCGAAGCCGAAGAAGATAGCTATACGACAATGTTTTGTGTAGTTTTCGAATGTGTTTAACGACATATGGGAAGGGAGAGGTAATCACTCATCACTAATCAAAGGGGATGACTCACCGAGAAGGATGACCCTGCAGGTCCAGTAAGATTTAGTTTTCTTTGTTATTGTTAATTTTGAGTTCTTCATAGTTATTTGGGCATGCAATTCAATGTTCTTTTATTTTTCTTTCAGCGCAATTTTCTTTTTATCTAAGCTCCTACCTTAGCCCAGTTTTTTCATCACAATGCTTCCTTTAGGTCTAAATATCCAAATCACATATATCAGATTTACCAATTTCTTAAACTTCTCAACTCCATTTCAAATTTTGTTTCTAGTTAAGCCTTTTTCAACTTTAGTCCATTAAACCTTCTCTGTCTGAATTAATTAATTTCAAGACTCTAACCTTTAGATAAATAACAACTTCAAAAATCATTATTTAGGTAATCTTTTTAAATCTTTCTTATCATGCCTTTTCATTCTATTTGTTTTAAACCATACAATGTGCATTCTTTTGTAAAGGTCACATTTTTTAATAAAATTTTAGCCAAACTACTTTTCAAATTGTCAAATTTATTATAAACTTAGGTAACTATTTAGACAATCAGAATGAAGTATCTAATACCTTTTTCTGTAATTGATATTTAAAAATTTATACTTCCTTTTCTTTTAATTAGATGAGTAAATTTATTGTAATTCCTTCTATTTATTGAATAGATAAGCTGAAATTATATTTGTTTATGTAAATTTGATACATATGGCATTTCATGATATATTGGTCTAAACATAAATTAAATATCATTTGGTGCTTGTTCGCATCTATAAAAACAATCTTAATTTTTATCTTTTAGTTGCATTATATCAAATTTAATTGAAATCTAGACTATAGTTAAAATGAATTCATTTAATTTTAATTCCACATGATTGTAGCCATTCAATTTTAATTTAGCTTAATCACATTCGCTTTTTTTTTTTGGGTAAATCAGAAAACTATATAAATAAGTAAAGTTATGTACAAGACTAGAGATTGCCTATGAAGCTCATCTCTTTACTAAATCAGAAATGGAAAAACCTGCGATAGAGTATGAGGAAGCCTACAAATGTTTCCTATGACCAAAAGAGGCCACAATATCAAGCCTAGACCAATCTACCCACCAAGATGGTCTTATGGCAAGAGGTCATCTTACCATTAACACAGCTATATCATACAATATTCTCAAGCAGAAAATTAAAATAGAGGCCTTTTTCTACAAATCCATAGCTTCAAGCCTTCACCTCATAAGTAGGTGAATCTTAGCTTTTTTCATCAAATAATGGGAGATCTTCTTTACATAGGATGTCAATGGTGATAAAATAGAGTCGTTTACCCTTGCTCTTATGTTCCCCTCTGTCAAGTGTTTCTTACAATCTCACCCTACCTTCCTTGGTGAAACTTGTATTGAACTTCCAGATTTTAAGAACCAGACAATGGAGTAGTGAATCTCCTATTCTAAGACTAATGCTTAAGGCTGAAACATTCCTTGAAACTGGTGACTTCCTTGCTGTAGCTTGTCCTGAACCTTTCATTTCGGATTCTTTATTGTGGAGTCCAAAATGATCTTCCTTATTAACAAGCAACATCAATGGGAGAGGGGACTTGGATTCCCCTTGTAGCTTTAGTAACCTGGATCCATAATCAAAATTTGGTGGAATGTGGAGCTTACCCTTCATCCTATGGTGATCCTTTTGTAGCATGGTATGAGGCTGCCCTTCTTGACCAGAACCTAAACCTGGAGGCACCACTTATAGACAAATCATTAGAAATAAAAGGATACACAAACATTTTTCCTTCTCTCAGTGTTTGAGTTGAGGTGTTCCATAACTTGAAAAATCACTCGCGTAGAGAAATTCCCTATATCCAAGGCCTCATCTTTAAAGGTGCACATGTTCTTTTAGTCCACAGGTTATAAACATTTACAGAAAGGATAGTGAAGAAGGTATTTATGTCACAGGTTCTGGAGATAGTTGGCTGGTTAAACCATAATAAAATGGATTGAAGATTGGTAAGTGAGGTCAGTGGATTTAGAAGTGGCTTAGGCTTTTGAACCAAGCAGTTTTTGAGAAAGGGCATTCAAAGAATAAGTGTTCAATAGTCTCCAAGTTCACAACACACAAGGAACACCGATTGGGGTATGGAGATAAAGTAATTTGCCCCTTGTTTGCAATTTATTCAGGAAGGCTAACCATAATATGAAAGAGCATCTCGGGTTATTCTTTTTATGCCATACAATTTTATACCAAGGGACTGTTTGATGTGGAGGTCTCAAGAAGGTGTATGCAGAAGCATTTGTATACTACTTGTAGAACTAGCTAGCCATTCTAAATTATCCTCTCTTGAAGAATCTGGGAAGTATGGTAAAGGTTCTAGATTAGTAAGAGTTCCCACTGTTAACTCCTGCCAACATTATTCATTGTTTCTTATTACTTCAGACACTCTAGCATTCATAGGAAGTTTAGACCCATTGATCAATGTAGGAGTAGTATGAGCCATTAAGATACCTTTGGGATGTCAAGGATCTTGCCATAAGAAAGTAGAATTTTTATTTCCAATTCTAAATCTGAATTGATTCCTAATTTGATCCCTCACATACAAAATTTTCCTCCAACTTCACGAACAACAGTTGTTAGGAGAGGTATTCCTGAAATTTTGTCGTTTGAGGATAATAGTGTGAATTCACCTGACCCACAAAGCTTTCTTATCATGAAACAAAGACTTCAATTTATTTTTAGTTTGTATCTATTCACACTTTTACATATTTAACGTTTTTTTAATTCTGATTTGATTAATTTTGACCATATTCAATTTGTGTTAAAATCTATCATATTAGGCCTATTAATTTTTTTTATTTTTAATTCATTTTCATTACTTTTAATTACTCTAGTTAGAGATTATTATTTCTAATATTAATTAGTTAACTGTAAATAATTAAATTTAATTAGAAATTTTGTTGTTAATTTTTATTTCAATTTTTTACTACGTAGTTTTAGTTTTAATTAAATTTGACCCAAAAAACTTAATAAAACGACCAAACAAAAAGAAGTAAAAATATTCTGAAAGTTACTTGAGACTAAAGATAACTGGAGTGAGAGAGTCCCATGCAAAGGACAAAAGAGGAAAGCCGACAAGTAAATAAAGGAGAAGTAAAAAGAGGATGTTTACAACTTGAGCCAAAAAGAACTAGCAATGAGTAGGCAAAGGCAAAGATTGCAAACGCAACAAAAATAAAAAAAATGCAATCTTATATTTGTTTATTGTGTTTAACAAATATATTAATAGTAAAAATAATAAAAAAAATAAATATCTGGAATTTGTGAGGATTAATTTATACTGAACTTTGGAAATACGAAATTTCTATGTACTCCACACTGAGAAATATGTTTTGCTTTCAATACTTGATATGACTATGGTTAAATTTTGAAAAACCCTTTCTTTAAGAATTAGAGAGAACAAATTTTCTCTAATCTTTTCTCTTGTTTATTTTTCATGTACAGAAATCAAAGAGTATGAATTTTTTTTTCTCTTCACTGTTTGTTCACATACTGTATGAACGAAAATGAAGATAAAAATGTATATATTTAACTCTTCTTTTCGTAGTTTTATGCACGTACATAGAAACAAAACCGTTGAAAGGGTATATCTAAACTTTTTTTTGTTGTTCAATGTTTTAACATCTTTCTTTTAAAAAAAAACTTTAAACAAATACCATCGCATCCTTTCATCTTAGCTTTAAAATGTCAAACTAAAATAAACCACCTAATGGACAAAACGCCATCTGACGCCTTTTTTTTAATAATAATTATTATTTATACAATGAAATAAAATAATTTGATTCATTTATTTTTGTATAAGAGAATTTTCAATATTAATTATATTTTCTGTGCTAGCAAAAAATATAATAATATGGCATATAGATTATTTAATAAATTAAATAATCATAAACAGGAAATATTACACTCGTAAGTGTATAATCACATAAGTTTATCACTAAATTGGTAGTAATTAATCCAATTAATTATTAATTAAAGTTAACGTCTAACAACACTTCTCAATGACTGGATAATATGAAGTAACAACCTTATAAAGGCGGAACCTAGTTAAGGAAAATGTATTCTTACCTTCCATCATTAGAACTCCACATTATCCTAAGGTATGGTTTAACTGTCAAACTCTATTAGATAACCAACTATGTTACATGTCGATCATTAATGATTGATGAATGACTTAAAAAATTCTTTTTTTTTTTCACTCATTCAATCGTCTTGGCCAAGGTCTTGAAACAACCATTAAGATCAGTGACAACATACAGCTTAAACTCATTACCTAGAGTTAATGAATTCCATCTTGACTCACCACTAATCGGATAGATACTTAATTATATCCAATGATCATTCAACTAGTATTTTTACATACTAGGTGTCTGACATCAAAACATAATAAGTAACCTATTGATTATTATGATGATCTTAAGTCAAAGAAAAAATAGCCATTTAAATCCTTATGAGAATGTCCCACTTGATAGTTCATAGGTAATATTAACTATTGTAAATTCTCATTTTGGTCAATTCAATGATCATATGTCCATATATATCATTTATATATGTATCTTAGTAAATGAGATCTACTAATATCTATCCAATAGATATTATTACATACATATTGGTCTAACCGAATTATTAAAGTCCTTATTTGATGATCTTATAATCAAAAATATTTTTAGATTAAACTCTAAAGACTTGACTCTTATTATCATAATCTCCATTATGATGACAAATGTATAAATTTAATCAATGACTTATCATATTAGAATAAAACAATAAATATAATATGATAATATAATCATTTGTCATGTTATTAAACAAAGTTAATAATCACAAAACAAAAGTGTTCAATCTATTACATAATAATTGGTTCATGGGCATAATTCTAACAATTTTTCACTCGACCTAGACCCAATCGATCATAAACTTCAATCATATTTTTCACTTGTCCTTATCAAACTCTTTTGATCCAAGCGCCTTAGTGAAGAGATCTGCAGCATTCTCATTTCCTTCAACTTTTTGAATTTGAACGTCCTCACGCTCAACAATTTCTCTAACCAGATGAAACTTTCGTAAAACATGTTTGGATCTTTGGTGTGACCTTGATTCCTTAGCTTATGCATCAGTACTGGTATTGTCATATAATAAAGGAACAACTTCCTTTATCGAAGGGTCCATACCAAGTTTAGTTAAGAACTTTTTCTTCCAAATAGCTTCTTTAGTTGCATCGCATATAGCTATGTATTCTACTTCAGGAACTAAATCTACTACAGTAACATGCTTGGAACTTTTCCAACTCACTGCTCCTCCATTCAAGATGAAAATATAACCAAAGGTAGATTTGATATCATCCTTATCTGATGCAAAACTAGCATTAGTGTAGCTTATTAGCTTTAATTCATAATCTCCATTTTTGAGGAATTAGTTCTTAGTTCCTCTCAAATACTTAAGGATCGTTTTAACCACTTTCCAATGTTCTTCACCTGGGTTACCTTAATACCAACTCACTATTCCTAATGCATAGGCTACATCAGGTCTTGTACATGTCATGGTATATATGATAGATCCCATTGCGCTAATATGTCAAACCCTACTCATTTGCTCTCTTTCTTTTAGGGTTTTGGGACAATCCTCCCAACTAAAAGAAATTTTAGTGCCTATCGGTAGATAACCTTTTTTTAAATTTTTTATGTGATACCTTTTTAAGATAGTATCAATGTACATAGATTGGGAGAGCCCTAACAGCTTCCTTTATCTATCTCTATAGATCTTGATGCTAAGAATGTAAACTGCTTCTCCTAAATCCTTCAGGGCGAACTGTTCAGATAGCCAAATCTTTGTCTTTTGTATGGCTGGTACATCATTTCCTATTAGTAATATGTCATCTACATACAGCATTAGGAAAATAGTTATGCTCCCATTAATCGTCATGTACACATATGGCTCTTCTTCGCATATAACAAAATCAAACTTTGCGATTGTTATATTAAAGATTCCAACTTCGTAAAGCTTGCTTCAATCTATAAATGGATCTTTGTAACTTACATATTTTATTAGGAGCGGATGGCAATGTGAAACCTTCAGATTGAGTCATATAGACATCTTCCTTAAGCTCTCCGTTAAGAAACGCTATTTTCAAATCCATTTTTCATATCTTATAATCATATAATATGTAGCTATAGCAAGTATAATCCGAATAGATTTGAGTGTTGTCACGGGGGAAAAAGTTTTCTTCATAATTAATACCTTTCTTTTGATTACCCTTGGCAACAAGATGAGCTTTATAGGTTTCAACCGTCTCGTCTGCTCCAATTTTTTTCTTAAATATCCATTTACATCCTATGGGTTTTATATCCTTTGAGGGATTAACCAAAGTCTATATTTTGTTGATTCTCATGGATTCCAAATCGAATTCCATGACCTTAAATTACTTCTCACGATCTGGACTTGCCGTAGCCTCTTCGTAAGTCTTAGGATCATCATCAATATGTAGGATATCATTAATATGATTATCCTCATCACCTTCCACCATTAAGTTTAATCTATCTAGTGCATGACGATCCCTAATAGAACTTCTAAGAGACTCATGTTCAATAGGTTCCTCCTTTACTTGATCTTGTTATTACACTAGTTCTTGGACAAGTTTATTAACTAGTCCATTCTCCTCAATGGTTGAGGCAGGTACTTTATGTGTTAATTTCAAGACATCAAGTAAAGGCTACTCAATATGCATCTGATGCTCTTGAGCTTGTGTTGATTCATTAGATCTTGAATTTCATCAAGATCTATTTCTACATGATGACTTCCTTCGTTAAGAAGCTCCTTTTCTAAAAGGTTGCATTTTTGGCCACAAATACTTTGTGTCCAAAAGGGTGATAGAAATAGTATCCCATAGTTTCCTTAGGATAGCCAACAAATCTACACTTGTCAAATCTTGCTTCAAGCTTATTTGGTAGTAATCTCTTGACATAAGCTAGACAAATCCAAGCTTTCAGATGTTTTAGGTTAGGATTATGTCTTTTCCACATCTCATATGCAGTTTTAGTGACTGCTTAGTGGGAACTTTGTTTAATAAAGAGGCAACGACTTTTAAAGCATATTTCCATAGGAAGATAGGAAGATTAAGGTTCGATTTCTCTTTTCTAAAACATCATTGTGTTGTGGTATTCCTGGAGAAGTTCACTGAGACAAGATTCCATCTTGCCTTAGATAATCAATAAAATCATCACTAAGATACTCACCACCACGATCAGATCTTAGTGCCTTAATACTCTTACCAGTTTTTTTTAACTTCACTACGAAATCTTTTGAACATTTCAAATGATTCAAACTTGTGTTTTATAAGATACACAAATTCGTATCTTGACATATCATTAGTAAATGTGATAAAATAAGAATATGCACCATTAGCTTGAACTTTCATAGGCCCACATACATCAGTATGTATGAGTCCTAAAAATTCTCTAGCCCTCTCTCCAACTGCAGTAAAAGGAGATATGGTCATTTTATCTTTGAGACAAGATTCACAAGTTTCATATGATTCATAATCATATTGATCAAGGCATCCTTCTTTGTAGAACTTGTTTACTCTTTTCTCACCAATATGACCAAGTCTACAATGCCAAAGATAAGTTTGATTTGCATGATTATCTCTCTTCCTTTTTTGACCAGAAACATTTATATTTGGATAAGCAACTATTTCAGGTAAGACATAAAGGCTATATTGTAAATAACCACTTACATATAATTCATCACCGAGAAATATATTACATTGTTTATTCTTAAAGATTGTATGAAATCCATGCTTGTCTAATGACGAAATGGACACAATGTTTGAAACAAACTTAGGAACATAATAACAATCTTCTAATAATAAAGTCTTTCCCGTAGGCATAACAAGATAAATAGTTCCTATAGCTATGGCAACAATACTTGCTCAAATCCCAACTTATAGCTTAACTTCTCCCTTCTTCAATCTCCTATTGATCCTTAGACCCTGTAATATATTGCAGATGTTAAAGCTGCGACTAGTATCTAATACTCATTTAGTATAATCAATAGTAGTTAAAGAAATCATGAAAATATTTTTCATAAATATCCCACCTTATTTTTTGTCTTTCAAAGTATTCAGATACTATGAGCAGTTCCTTTTTTAATGTCCCTTCTTTGTATAGAAGAAACATTCAACATTCTTTTGGTCAACTCCCTTCTCCATACCTTTGGATTTGTTTCAAACACCCTTGGGTACAAGATGATTTTTCTTGGGCTTCTTTTTGCCCTTCCAATTACGCCTAGAAGAGTTACCAACCAGGTTCACAGACCTGGACACTTTCACCTTATCAGATGATTGTACTTGATTTTTATAATCGATCAACAAGTTAAGCATTTCATGAAGATCACAATCTATCTTGTTTATGTTAAAATTAATAATGAATGTTGAAAAAATATCAGTAAGAGACTATGAGATCAAATCTTGTGCATCTCTTTCCCTAATGAACACTCTAACTTCTCAAGTTGTTCTATAAGATCAATCATCGTAAGAATATGGAGTCCTAGAGGAGATTTGGGCTTCAGTTCAGACTTGAATAGGGTGATAGATAACTGGTATCTACCAGTCCTACTTTGTGACCCATACATCTTCTTAAGATGCTCAATGATCTGTAGAGGATTCATACCTTCATGCTGTCTTTGGAGTTCAGAACTCATTGATGCCAGGATAATGCACTTGACATTAGTATTTTGTTCATTGTACTTAAAAAATTCATCCAATGCATTAGCATCATAAATTCCCTCAAGAGGCGCTTCCTTCATGATTTTATCGATCACATCGTTAAGTTTTTCATGCAAGAGAACAATTATCGGATTGCAGTACCAATCATCAAAATTGTTAACCGCTAGCTTGTTAGCATCAAGAATGCTTCGCAGTGATATAGTAGACATTTTGAGAAATCTAATAAAAAAAAAACACCAAAATAAGAACACAATTATATATCATTAAGACATGGATTTTTATCTAAATGATATAACATCTTTAAAACATGAATGAGTCCCTTGGTTGTTAAGTTGTTACTCATGCATAATTAAAGAGTGATAAATTTTCTATTTTGTTATATAAAATTTATAGTAAGCTAAATACTATATAGTCCTCAAGTTGTTCCTATTAATATAATTTAATTTATCTATCCAAGTGATGGAGAATTAATTAATATTATACTCCCTAGGTGATCTAGGCCAAAAGTATAAAATTAAGTAATTTTTCTTCACACATGCATCATATGTAACATAAAATATTATTTATCTAGGACTATAAGTCACCTGGTTATCAGGTCATTCATTGTAAGCAAAAATAAATATTATTATCTACTTGGGTCAAAAATCTTTTTTGATAAAATATCATATATTACATCAAAATAAACTCAATAATTTTAAAAAGTCAAAATTCCATATTATTAAAAACAATTTTAATAATACTAGTGATCATTTCAAATTTTCAGACAACATTCTTATAAGAAATATTGAATGTAATGAACATTTATCTATCTAATTTGATAGATAGATAAATAGTTGGACTATGTGGGTAAAATCCATAAAAACATGTTGTAAAGCATCTGTCAAATGCTTTCGCCAAGGGCTTTTAATAAATTTACCGTGCACATCTATCTAAATGATTAAAAAACATTTTTGGTTTCCAAACCATGCATTCTCTGTCAAAGGCTTCTATGCGTACAGCATATGGAATTTGTCTTTAATGGTTTTTCCACAAAAATCCTTTTGCGTTAACGTCCCACATCTGACAATTGCATTTCATTAAAAGCTTTTAAAACAACTTTTTCATTAAATGAGTTTGTCTTTGGTTTAGCTTTTAACCATTGGTCTCACACTCTCTTATTTTTCATACTATACCTCTGATTCTTCTTTTTCTAAACATACAACATCTATTAAATTGTATTTAATGAATTTACTATACATAACTTTTATGGACAACATTTCTCCATGCTTAGTAATGAATTTGCCTTCATACGTTAATTGTATATATTGATTCTTCATTTTTTTTTATTTTAACGTAAAATGATGAAAGGATTTATATGCTTCAAGAACATTAATTGAAGTGTTTTGGTTTCGGTTTCGGTGAAACAAATTTCAAAATAAAACCAACATGTTCTCATGCGTATTAAATGAACAACTTTCATTTGTTAAAATAAAGAACACAACAAAATACACAAATCATTGGTCGTTTTTCAAGTATGATGTGAACGTAAAACTAGCTTTAATACCAATTGAAAGGATCGCAAACACAGCAGAAATAAAAAAACATTGCAATCGTATATTCATCTATTGCATTGAACAAACATATTAATAGTAAGAACAGGCAAAAATAAATACCTAGAATTTGTGACGATTAACTGATACTAGACTTCGAAAATACGAAACCTCTATGTACTCCACACTGAAAAATATGTTCTAGTTTCAACATTTGATATGGATATGGTTAAATTTTGAAGAACCATTTCTTCAAGAATTGGAGAAAACAAATTTTCTCTTGTTTATTTTTCACGTACATAAATCAAAGAGTATGATTTTTTTTTCTTCACTATTTATTCACGTACTACATGAAAGAAAATGAAGATAAGAACTTATATATCTATTTAACTCTTCTTTTCATAGTTTTATGCATGTACAGAGAAACAAAATTGTTGAAAGAGTATATCTAAACTCTTTTTCATTGTTCAATGTTTTAATGTCTTTCTGTTTGAAAAACTTAAAACAAACACGATCGTATCCTTTCATCTTGGTTTTAAAATATCAAACCAAAACAAAAACCACCCAATGGACGAAACGCCATCTGACGCCCTTTTTAAAAAAATAATTATTATTATTTATAAAATGAAATCAAATAAAACTATTTTATTTTATTCATTTTTTTTGGTACAAGAGAAATTTTCAATATTAATTATATTTTGTGTTTGTAAAAAATATAATAATATATCGGATAGATTACTTATTAAATTATCTAATAATAAATTAAATAATTATAAACAGGAAATATTACACTCGTAAGTGTATGACCACATAGGTTCATCACTAAGTGGTAGTAATTAATTCAATTAATTACTAATTAAGATTGGCTTATAATAACACTCCTCAACGATTGGATAGTGTGAAGTAACAACCTTACAATGGTAGAACCTAGTTAAGGATAATGTATTATTACCTTCCATCATTATTGTTGGATCCCATATTCGGAACCCAACTACTTATACATACTTCCTCATACGTACACATGATTCCTTAAGAACGGAATGAATAAGAACGAAACGAATGGCGAATAGTGAAACGAATAATC
>JANVCQ010000004.1:18894842-18927784 GCA_025531925.1 Erythroxylum plowmanianum
AATATTTTTCACATATAAATATCTTCATTTATTTCTAAACATAAATAGGCATTTAAAATCAAGTTATGAAATACAAGCATGTATCTATTATAATATGTTATATGTAATTATACAATGATCAATAAATTGTACATTCAACTACTACTTTAATTTTAAGTTCTTTAATCATTAATCATACATTTATCTACTTTTTGTAATTGCCCCAAACTAAAATCCATCAGAATTGCATCACCGAGTTGAATAAGTAGGATTATTAAAAAAATATAAGATCGGGTTCTCAGAACCATACGATGCATTTTTTATATACATTTATATTAGGACTGAGCTCTTGGAACCATGCAGTTCATAACCCAAATCAAAAATCTTACACCGTAACCAAGCTCTTGGAGCCATACAATCCGGTAACATATGTCATGATGCAGTACTGCTAACTCCCTAATTGGCATGCCAACCTTATCACATTCCTCCAATTCCTATCTATTTTACTAGGGGCAAATCTAATTAAATTCCATTGAAATTTTATAATAAAAGCTCATAATAACCAATTCAAGCTATTCCATATTCGGCTAAAGTAAATTTCATTCTTTAAGGTCATTTTTTCCATTATTGATTTAATTTAATTCATACAACATTCAAGACATATTCATCTCACCAATTAGTCAAAAAATAACATGCATATTAAGTTTCTCAATTCAAACATAATGTATGCCAATTAGGAAAAATACAAATTATCAGTCCAAAATCTTAATTAATCACATATACTACTTCATTTCATAACCAATTAAATATTTTTAACAACAATTTCATAAGGCCCAATTTTACTCAAGAACCCTAAATTTCCTAATACACAATATTTAGGAAAAAGTAGAATTACAAGAACACATACCAAATTGATGTCCAAATCTTCAAATTAAACTTCAATTTCATCATCAATTCCTTATTCCTTCTCCAACTCTTTCTCTCTCTCCTTCAATTCATCTTCTTTATCTTCATAATATTGCACAACAAATTCAATTTTATACATTTGATTCATTAATGCATGCAACTATACCAAAATCATGTACTAGAAACAATCAAAACTCCATTAACTTACCTTATAAATTTTTGGGTACTATTCATCAAGAACACCCATAAACCTTTTCCTCATCTTTTTCTAATTTTTTTGTAGATATGGTGAGTTTAAGGACCCTAGGTTGATGATTTAGTGTTTAATAAGTGATTTAGGGGTTAAAACTAAAGAAAATTGGCTTGAAAATGAAAGAAATGAAAGAAAAATGGAGAAGAAAGGAGTGAGGTATTCCGGACAATGTTTTGGAGAAGAAGAGATTGGGAAGTTCACAAAAAATGTCATGTGGCCCCTCATTAAAAGTTTTCTAATTTTTTTAGATCCAAAATTAACTTTATCTATTAATCCATTCTTTCTTTTTCTCAATAAAAATACTCATAAGAAAAATATCAACCTCACATAAAGACCTTAATTAATATCATTTATTTTCATTAATAGTTTCAAGTTTTGACTTTCACCCTTTCTCAAGTCAAACTTTGACCATTGGTCAACTCTTGGTCAAACCCTCAAAACGAACTCATTTGGCGTTCTAATTTGATCATTGGGTTGTCCTTGAACAATATTATCTGCTGCCAAATAAAATAAAATGTAGTTTGGATCCCTGGTATCACTATTCACCTTGGGATATACTATTCATGACCCAAAAAGTAATATTCATGAAATCGATATTTTTGGGGCGTTATAATTCTTCCCCTCTAAAATAAAATTTCGTCCTTGAAATTTATCTGTGTTAAATAGTCATAGATAAGACTTTCTCATGGTTTCTTCTAGTTCCCATGTAGCTTCCTCGCCCTCGTGGTTCGTCCATAGTACTTTCACCAGTGGAACTGTCTTGTTCCTTAGTTATTTTGTATCTTTTGCTAGAATCTTCACTGGCTTCTCTTCATAAGTTAGATCTAGTTGTATTTCAATATCTTTCAGTTTAATAATGTGTGATGGATCAGACCGATATTTTCTTAACATAGACACATGGAAGACATCATGAATCTTTTCCATTTTTTATGGCAATGCTAATATGTAGGCTACTGGTCCCACATGCTCAATGATCTTAAATGGACCAATGAATTTAGGGCTTAACTTACAATTTTTACCAAATTGAAACACTTTCTTCCATAGTGAAGCTTTTAAGAAAACCTTGTCACCAACAACATATTCAATATCCTCTCTCTTCAAGTCTACATACGATTTTTTTGGCCATCAGAATCAACTTTCAACCTTTATAATTTTCACCTTATCCTTGGTTTCTTTTATTAATTCTAGACCCATGATCTTGCTTTCACTAAGTTTTGTCCAACATAAGGTGTTATGCACTTTCTACCATAAGTAGCCCCATACGGTGCCATCTGTATGTTTTCTTGATAGCTATTATTGTATGAAATTAAATCAATGGGAGGTGTTCATCCTAGCTTCCTTTAAAATCAATAAAACAAATCCTAAGCGTATCTTCTAGCACCTGAATCACTCTTTCTAATTTTCCATCCGTTTAAGGATGAAAAGTTGTATTAAATTTAGTTTAGTACCTAAGGCCTCATGTAATTTCTTCCAAGATCTTAAGGTGAATCTTGGATCTCGATTTGATATGATAAAAGATGGTGCTCTATACAACTTCACTTATGGTGCTCTATACAACTTCACTATCTCATTGATGTATAATTCTACATACTTTAAGAGTTGGTAGTCAGTTTTGACAGGTAAGAAGTGAGCTGACTTGGTCAATCTATCTACAATCATCCATATGACATTATGCTTCTTCCTAGTTTGAGGCAACCCAGACACAAAATCCAAAATGATTCGATCCCATTTCAATTCAGGTATTTTATTGGTTGAAGTAAACCTAATGGAGCTTGGTGTTCTGCTTTTGCTTGTTGGCATATAAGACACTTGGTAATATAATTTGCAATGTCTCTCTTCATGCCCGACCACCAATATGTGTCTTCAAATCTTGGTACATTTTAGTACTTCCTGGATGTATAACATATTAACTGCTATGGGCTTCTTTTAGTATGTTCTTTTTCAACTCATCATCACTATAAACACATATTATATCTTTGTGATACAACTATTCATCCTCTTTTATTTCATATTCACTATCTTTCCCCTCCTGAATTTATTGAAGAATGATAACTAGGTTTTCATCTTGTTTTTGTGCTTCCTTGACTTGCTGTAACAAGTTTGGTTTAGGCCTCAACTCTGCTACAATGGCTTCATCATTGGCTACTGATAATCTAGCATTCATTGCTCTTAAAGCTGATAACGATTTCCTGCTAAGAGCATCGACTACTACATTTGCTTTGCCTGGATGATAGCCAATGATGCAATCATAATCTTTAATCAACTATATCCATCTTCTTTATCTTAAGTTCAACTCTTTCTGTGTAGGCAAATATTTAAGACTTTTGTGATCTGTGCAAATATAACATTTCTCTCTATATAAGTAATGCCTCCAAATCTTTAAAGGAAAGACTATGGTCATTAACTCTAAATCATAGGTCGGGTAGTTCCTTTCATGAGGCTTAAGATGCCTAGAAGCATAAGTAATTACCTTTCCCTCTAGCACCAGTATACATCCCAATCTGTTATGTGAGGCATCACTATAGATCACGAAGTCTCTACCAGGCACAGGTTGTGTAACAACAGACGCTTAAGTCAATATGGCCTGTAGCTTCTCAAAGCTCTCCTAACATTTATCACTCTATAAGAAAGCATTCTTTTGAAGTGACTTGGTCAAAGGTGTTGCGATTATGGAGAATCCCGTAACAATTCTTCTATACTATCCTGCCAAAACTAAGAAACTTATAATCTTTCTATCATTCCTTGGTGGCTTCTATTCTAGAATGGTTTCTATCTTCTTTGGATCAACTCTAATCCCATCTGCTGATATGACCAAGGAAAGAAACTTTATCAAACCAAAATTTAAATTTACTGAACTTAGCATAAAGTTGTTTATCCCTCAAAGTTTACAGAATAATTCTTATATGCTCATTGTGCTCTTCTCGATTCTTAGAATAAACTAAGATATCATCAATGAAGACTACCATAAATTGATCTAAGTAAGGACGAAAAACACTTACACCTTTAAGCTTATTAAAAAGGTCATCTATTCTAGGCAGTGAATATTTATTCTTCACAGTCTCTTTATTTAGTTCTCTGTAATCCACACATAGCCTAGGATACCCATCTTTCTTCTTGACAAATAACACAGGTGTACCCTAGGGAGATACACTGGGGCATATAAAACCCTTTTTAAGAAGTTCTTGCAGCTAGATTTTCAATTCTTTAAGTTCTGTGGGTTTCATCCGATATGGTATAATGGATATTAGTGTTGTATTAGGTATCACATCAATAGAAAATTTAACTTCTCTTTTCGGGGTAACCCTAGCAACTCCTCAAGAAATACATCCTAGAAGTCACATATAACTGATATATCTTGAATTTTAGGATCATCCTTTCTAGCTTCAAAAACACAAGCTAAGTAGGCTACATACCCTTTTTGAATAAGCCTTTTTGATTGCTGATATAACATTGGGGAGAAAATTTGACCTTTCATCAATAAATGTAATCTCATCAATATCAACTGTTCTAAGAGTGATTATTTTAAGATGACAATTTACCACTATATGATGTCTAGATAGCCAGTCCATACCAAGGATAACTTCAAATTTGCAGAAAGGTATTTCAATCAAATCACTAGGAAACATAACCTTGTATTCTTAACGGATAATTCTTGTAAACCCTATGTACCACCACACTATGACCTAAAGGATTTGTAACTAAAATATCATGTTTAAGAGTGTCAACAAGTAATCCCATATTTTCAAGCAATGGCATGCATATATAAGAATGTGTAAATCTTAGGTCTATTAATGTATGAATAGAAATATCAAAGATAGTAAAAGTACTTGTAATCATATATGTGCCATCCTCGTTATCACGGGCCTGTATAACATATACAAGAGTTGGAGTACGGGTATTAGGTGCATCAACTATCTCTGATGTGACCCATTGATCACTAGCACTAGAACTAGCTCCCGTGCTTCTACCTGTGCCCCTCAAAGTTATAGGAACTAGTCTGTCTGCTTGACTAACTATTTGATACCATCTACCAGGGCAATCTCTCTGAAAATGCTCCATAGCTCCACATCGTCGACATCCTCCCATCACCTTCCAACGTTGTTCACCATGTTTATTCCCACAATAACATGGGATAACTTCCCCACATCCTGACCCACCTACTACACTAGCTATAAATGAGGCAGGTTTTCCTACCCTAACTATTGATCTTTGACTCTACCCTGATTGGCGATAGGATATCTGTCTTTGTGCTAAAGCCTGAGACCCTGAAACCTTTTGCTTCTTACTGGCTGAGAAGGATGAACTAGATTGTCACTGACTCCTTTTCTGTTATCCCCTATTTCTCTATTTATGTTCATCAATATTAACGTTTTCAATCCTCAAGGCTGCCTTCACCATCTCTCTATAATCCCTAATCTATAGTGACAAGGGGTTTCTTAATGTCATGGTAGAGGCCTGCTTCAAATCTCTTACACTTATCTGCCCCGTAGAAATTAATCTCTCCACATACATACTCAATTTATCAAACTCTTTCTCATGTTCTGATATTGTCCTATACCCTTGTTTCAAATTAAGGAATGCATCCCTCATCTCATCCTTATAAGCCTCCCATACATATTTGTCTGCAAATTGGGACAAAAAGTACTCCCAAGTAAGATCCTGTGGTGGAACAAGTCTTTTAGTAGACTTCCACCACTAATATGCTGGTCCTTGAAGAAGACCATATGCACATTCTAATCTCTCTTCTAGTGTGCAATGGAGAAGATCAAAAATTCTCTTTATCTTGATTAGCCAAAACTCAGCATCTGGAGTAGTAATTGATGACTCACTCTAAAATCCCTCCAATCCCAACCTCTTGGCTTTCTCCAGTGCAAGCTTCTGTAGGGAAAGAGGTGGTTGTGGTTATACAAGAGGAGCTGCAACTATTTTTTGTTTCATAAAATCCACCATAGTTTGGAAAAAAAAACTCTACCGGGTTGGGAACTGGGTGACTAGCAAGTGGTTGTACTAGCTGTGATGGTTTTCCTTGTCATGCCCTTATTTGTATCACTCATTGAGGTATGACTTTCCTCCTCTTGCTCAGCGGTTCCCAGAAAGCCTGGTTCCATTCTTCAATCTATAACATAAAGAAAGGGCGGATCTACATTAGAGTCACATTATATTCTTATATAATCCTTCATTTGGCATATACACAATTCACTTTTCCTTTATTTCCTTAATTATAGACCCCAAAATCACCTAATGGCTTTGGTACCATTAAATGTAACACCCCATGCTCGATAATGGAATCGACACACTGAGTGTAACCATATTCTTAAATACTTAAGACTTGAAACAACAACATTTTCTATTTAAAACCTCATTATTCTAGTAATTACTATTTACTTTATAAAAATGTAGAAAGAAGTTCCTTTATATTTACTCAAAATCTCCTGTAAGAAACTTCAATACACTTCTCATGCATATTACTCAAGTATCCTCTTTGTGACTCTTGTCTTGTATTAGATCCACCATAGCTTTCTTCTAATTCTCTTTAAAACCTACGCGTGGAAAGAAAATGCACACGCTAAGCTATAGGCTTAGTAGTGTTCAAGCAATTCCATTTCTCATTCAATTCAATTCATTCAATCATAACATGCATAATGTATAATATTTTTCACATATAAATATCTTCATTTATTTCTAAGCATAAATAGGCATTTAAAATCAAGTTATGAAATACAAGCATGTATCTATTATAATAATTTATATCTAATTATACAATGATCAATAAATTGTACATTCAATTACTACTTTCATTTGAAGTTCTTTAATCATTAATCATGCATTTATCTATGTTCTATAATTGCCCCAAACTAAAATCCATCAGAATTTCGTCACCAAGTTAGATAAGCAGGATTTTTAAAAAAATACAAGATCGAATTCTTAGAACCATACGATCCATTTTTTATATACATTCATATTGGAACTGAGCTCTCGAATCTATGCAGTTCATAACCTAAATCAAATATCTTACACTAGAATCGAGCTCTCGAAGCCATACAGTCCGGTAATATATATCATAACGTAGTATCATTAACGCCTTAATTGGCATGCCATCCTTATCACATTCCTCAAATCCTATCTATTTGACTAGGGGTGAATCTAACTAAATTCCATTAAAGTTTCATAATAAAAGCTCATAATAACCAATTTAAGCTATTTATATTTGAACAAAGTGAATGTCATTCTTTAAGGTCATTTTTTTTCTTCTGTTATTGATTTTAATTTAACTTATATAACATTCAAGATATATTCATCTCACCAATTAGTCAAAAAATAACATACATATCAAGTTTCTCAATTTAAACATGATGTATGGCAATTGGGGAAAACACAAAATTATAAGTCCAAAATCTCAATTAATCACATATAGTACTTCACTTAACAACCAATTAAATATTTTAACAACAATTTCATAAACCCCCAATTTTACTAATACACAATTTTTAGGAAAAAGTAGAATTGGAAGAACGCATACCAAATTGATATCCAAATCTTCAAATTAAACTTCCATAAACTTCAATTTCATCATCAATTCCTTACTCCTGCTCTTTCTCTCTCTCCTTCAATTCATCTTCTTTATCTTCGTAATATTGCATAACATCATGCATTTGATTCATTAATGCATGCCACTATACCAAAATCATGTACTAAAAATAACCAAAACTCCATTAACTTACATTATAAATTTTTGGGTATTATTCATCAAGAACACCCATATGCCTTTTCTTCATCTTTTCCCTTTTTTTTTGTTGATATGGTGAGTTTAGGGACCCTAGGTTGATGATTTAGTATTTAATAGGTGATTTGGGGGTTAAAACTAAAGAAAATTGGCTTGAAATTGAAAGAAATGAAAGATAAATGGAGAAGAAAGGAGGGAGGTATTCTCGACAATGTTTTGGAGAAGAAGAGAATGGGAAGTTAACAAAAATGTCATGTGGTCCCTCATTAAAAGTTTTTCATTTTTTAGATCCAAAATTAACTTTATATATTAATCCATTCTTTCTTTTTCTCAATAAAAATACCCATAAGAAAAATATCAACCTCACATAAAGACCTTAATTAATATCATTTACTTGCATTAATAGTTTTGGGTTTGACTTTTACCCTTTCTCAGGTCAAACTTTGATTATTAGTCAACTTTTGGTCAAATCCTCAAAATTAACTCGTTTGGAGTTCTAATTTATCCTTGGGCTATCCTTGAACAATATTATCATATGCCAAAATAAAATAAAATGCAGTTGGAGTCCTGGGTGTCACTATTTACCTTAGGATACACTATTCGCAACCTAAAAAGTAATATTCATTAAATTGAGATTTTACATGATCCCTTGTTGATTAACATTGAACCTCGACCTTATAAAGTCCATGAGGGTTCTTTGCTTACCTCTTTGGTTTCCTTTTCCTGCCATTGTTCTTTCTATAGCTTCTTAGCATCTTGGTTTTCAAATCTCTCTCTTGCTTTGTGATGTGAAAAACTTATGTGTCTTGAAGCTTATTAGAACTCCCTTGTTTTTTTAATTCATACACCTACAATAACACAAGATAAGAGTTAAATTCCTCAAGTAAAGTAACTCAAATTGCACTAGATGTTAAGTTTATAATCCTCGATAACGACGTCAAAGATTTGTTTGTTTGATTTTAAATATATTTAAACGGGTCATATCTCTAAAGTATAAATAGTACCATCTTAAGAGGATTGTTATTAGGCTCCTAGCAATTTTTGTAACATTTTGTTTAAGTTAAACAATATAGTAAGTTGTAACTAGTAAATTAACTAAACTAGACAAAATTGACAACTAAACAATTAACAAGCAGTAGTGAACTTGTCATTTAATCAATAATAAAAAATTAAGAATTACTTATATCCTTGTTAAACGCACCCCCCTCCCCCCTTCTTGATTTAATGATAGTTAACTCTAGATATTCAATAGTTATAAGTACATTATCTCAAGATCTAACTAATTAATCCCAATTGAAATAGATAAGAATTAAATTGTGACCTTTCGATCTCTCATAACTCTTCCTAACTATCTAATTAGATTTGAAGTAATATTATTGGTAACTAACAAACATTTAAGATATTTCTTCAATTACCATATAATATGATGTTTATAGGTCTATTATGGTTCAAGCTCTCTCTATGAAATATAACACAAATATTTCAACTTGATCTCTCGATTCAGATCAAATAATTAAATATTAACCATCACAAAGTATGTTTTTATTAAATCAAGAACATAAAAGTTTAATAAAAAAAATTCAATAGTAATTCATAAATCCATAATTGTTCATAATCAATATTTAAGAACAAGGTAACAAAAGAAAAAAAGTAGTAGATTGAATC
This sequence comes from Erythroxylum plowmanianum, assembly GCA_025531925.1. Classification (NCBI taxonomy): domain Eukaryota; kingdom Viridiplantae; phylum Streptophyta; class Magnoliopsida; order Malpighiales; family Erythroxylaceae; genus Erythroxylum; species Erythroxylum plowmanianum. The sequence continues at coordinate 18,904,370 of JANVCQ010000004.1, forward strand.
TTGGATGTATTCTTTTTCTTGTCCTCGAGCTGGAAAATTTTATATCTTTGCTCTTCTTTGATCTCTTTCTTAGATGTTCCAAGCACCTCTTTTGGTCTTTCTCTTTGCAATTTGTACTTCAATTCCATTAGATTTTAGTTTTTCTAGCTTGTGAGTTTTTTTTTGTACTTTTAATTTTTCGGGGCTATTTTTGAAACTAAATTAAGTGAAAAAAAAAACAAAGAAAGAACCCTATATGCCTCAAGAGCTATCTAAGAACAAGAAAAAGAAAAAAGAAAAAAAGGGAGCAACCACCATATTCAAAGAAGATTAAGAGGAGATATCAAGAGAGCTTCATAGAATTCTAGATTTCCAAATCAAGACTCCGACTAGTTTTTCTTTCTTTTCCTTTTATTTATTTCATTGCTTTGGATGTTTATTTGGATTATCATGATGTTTAACATGACTATGGGTTTCTAAATCCATATTAGGGATTGTTCTTGATTTGGTTTGTTGAACTTTATTCTTATTGAATTTAATACATTTATCAATGATTTGAGATAATTGTTATGCTTATACTTGGTAATAAATCGAGAGAGTGAATCAAGTCATATATGTTAAGGAATGTAACTATAGTTGGTAGCTTAACAGACCTGCAATTTTCATATTAATTAACAACTGAAGAGAGATCTTAATTGTGAATTAATTATCCTTATGATTGTTTCAAATCTAATTGAATAGTTAGGAGTAGTTTTGTGAATCAAGATATTACAATTCTATTATTATCGAATTCAATTAGGATTACTTGATTAGATCTCGAGAGAGGGTAATCAAAACCTTAGGGTATCTAGGATCGAGCATAATTGGATCAATAAGATAAAGGGAAACAAAACAAGGATAGAATAATCCTTAAATCTCTAACTTTGATCAACCTTATTTTATTGGCAACTCAATTATTTACTTGTTTCACTTTATTAGTTATTTCAAATTCAATTATTTGTTTTGATTCAAATCAATCATTTGTACCTTATACAAAGTTTTATTCAAGATTTTAGGTGTCTATTGGTCCTTATGGGTGATACTACAACATATAATCTGTGTACTTACGATATTGAAAGTTTTCATTATAAAACTTATCAACAATAATTTCATTATAATTTTTTGTAATGTATTTTTATCTCATGGACTTTATTATATATATATATAACGAATGCTTTTAAATGATTATGTTACTAAACTATAGACAACTGATTGGCTCTAGGACATAAACCATAATATGGTACACCACTAAAAGGATCATCATTCAGAGGCTGAGTGTTATTGCAATTTAACTCTTTATAAGAGTTCCCAATGGCTTGGAAATGTCCAAGTGTGGCATCAAGCTCCTTTTTAAAAACATCCCCATCATGCATGATGTTGGATGTACCATGCTACATATTTTATGGCTTTGTGCTTTCCATGTTACTAGAATTAGAGCAGTCATTCTCTGCTTGAGTAGAGGTGGGCCCCCTTAGTAGTAGGTTCATTAATTCATTGTATTCTTTTTTTTGTACAAAGGAAAGAAAAACCAAATTACAAGCTAATTAGCACATATTTCGGCGGAACAACGAGCCTTGCTTGTCTCAGTGAATTAATTCCAATAATGTCATCGGAGGCTTCTGGACAATATCAATCCTGGACTGACTAGGACTGCACGATTGAGGCTAGGTGATCTGCACACTAGTTCCCTTTATGATGAACATGTTGAAGCTGCATCTCTTAAGCTCGCTGGAGTAGTCCTCAGGTACCTGTCACCAAAATTTGCTCATCAGATAAAGCTGTATTGGATGAAGATAATATGTTTATAACTTCGAGGAAGTCCACTTCTACGATGACTCGTCGATATCCTAATGTTCAAGCTAGAGTGAGACTCGATTGGACTCCCCAGAGTTCTACAGTGACTGGTGATCCTCTTGCAATGTGCTGTATAAACCCACCGCACCACTGACCATGTCAGTCTCTAAGTATCCTCCCAATAGTAATGATGTTTTTGCCTTGTTTTACTACCCCATCGGTGTTTAATTTAACTTAGTCCTCTGGCGGTTTGGTCCACCTAACTAACCTACCCATGGGTAAACCTTGGGTTGGAAGCACACAACTTTCCACTACCCTTCCCCGTTCTATCCATTCTACGTACGCCAGAATGGCTCTGTCACCTGCTTCCAGCCAAATGAAGTCAGGGTCAAACACACTTTTGTTTCTCAATACCATGGAAACTAGTAGGCTACTCCAAAGAGAGAAATCTAATCGAATTGCCTCACTTGGTGGTGCTTCGTAAGATTGGATTTCACCCACCGCATCTCATCCTATAAGTAGAAGTCCGTATCCACTATCTCTGGGGGAAAATTTTCCCAGAAGGCTTTAACTCTCAAACAATCCCTAATGGCATGTAGGGTAAATTCTTCTTGGCCACAATAGTGACACCTGCTGTCCGTAGCAATGTGACGGGTCACTCTTTATTAGTTGGTCATCAGTTTGCCTTTAGTCATTAACCAAAGGAAAGCCCTAATCCGCTGGAGTCCTGCCCATTTCCAAATTAAATCCCAGAGGCTACTTTGCTCATCAGTGATTCTCCCTTCGATTAATTTGTAAGCTGACGTTACTGTGAACTGTCCATGTGATGTTTGTCCCCACTGGAGAGTATCTTCTGCTATACTATCTACATTAGTGGGGGTCTCCGCGATGTCTAGACAAATTGAGAAAGGGAGGTAATGCTGGAACAAGCTCCACTTCCAGGTGCTATTTGCATTTCTAAAATCCGCAAAGAGACGTAGAGGATGCTTTCGGGGATTGGGGAGGTCGCCACATAAATAAGTGGACCCTAGTCCTTTACCCAATTATCCATCCAGAATGGGATTCTCCGTCCATTTCCTTGTTTCTATTTTAGTCCTTGGTGAACTACTTGCCAAGTCACAGAAAGTCCCCTCCAAATGCTCGAAGCCCCGACCCTCTCTATTGTAGGAGGGATGTGGTGTGGGTCAACGTGATATTTAGCTCTTAAAATCTGAACCCATAAAGCTTGGGGCTATGTAATCAATGCCTAACCCAACTTAGACAATAAGGCGTTGTTGGAAGAGTGGATTCGTTTAATGCCCAGGCCCCCCGCTTTTTTGGACTGACATACTATTTCCCAGTTGGCTAGATGCATTTTCTTTTGCTCACCCGTTGAGCCCCAAACAAGCTCTCGCATAAGTCTCTCCAAGTCATCACAAAGCTGCCTCGGGAGGCTAACTGTTTGCATTGTATAAGTGGGTAGGGCCACTATCACAGACTAGGTTAAGGTAACCCTTCCCGCTAGTGACAATACCCTTGCCCTCCATCCTGTAAGTTTCTACTGTGCATTATTAAGGATATGTTGATACGTGTGTCTTAATGACCGCTCATATAGCAATGAGACTCCTAGATATTTCCCCAAGTTGTTCGTAAGAGATGTATGCAATGCTTGACTGATTCTACGCTTGAGTGCTGGGGATACGTTCTTTGAGAAGAAAATTCGAGTTTTGTCAATATTCACTTTCTAACCAAAAACCTGACAAAACTCTTCTAGGGTTCTTGCAATAACATGGGTTTGAGAATCCATGGCTTCCACAAAAAGGACAAGGTTGTCTGCAAAGAAGAGATGCAATATCTAAGGCCCAGGGTTCATTGTATTCTATTAGTTTGAAGAGTTTCCCGATCATTCTCATTCTTGTCTAGATTATTTAAGTGACGACTTCCAATGATAACATACTTGAATATCATCCCCCACCAATTCCCCACTTCCATTCAATTATATAAGGGGAATAAATTTTTGAAAACTACAGAACATATCCACTTATACACAAATTCTTACAAACCCAAGCCTCTTCATTGAAGCTATGCATTCATCTATGTAAAGAGGAATCCCAAAGAATCTTGTCAAGCAATTAAGGCTAGTTATGGACTAATATTCACTGGAACATTATGAATATTAATCCAAAACTATACATGTTTAAGCCACATTTGTTCCATCCTCAATCTTAGAGACCACTTGAGTGAAAAGATAGGCTTATCTTTGATGTGCCAAATACTAGCTTAAGAACTAGCTTCTTTAATGGAGGTGAACCTAAAGTCAAATTGTCATTGTAGGTTGATAAGTGTATCATATAACCCCATCTTCCCTCAGTGGTGCATTAGCTTTCATTACCGAATATGCAAGCCTTTTATCATAAGAGAAACCTATCAGACATGGGCTCCACCTCTTGTTACCTTGCAATAGGATGTCCTTCAATAGTTTAACCACTCGCTTACCTTCCTAGTTAGCAGGTGAGAAATAGGTCTTCTTTAGTTTCCTTGGAGGTTCATCGAGAATAAAGTTAGCCTAAGAAGGAGAGCTAGCTAACGTGTAACTTATTAGAGGAACTTTATCGATCAAAGTTTGGAATAAGGATCCCATAAGTAAGTTAGGAGGGGATAGTGTTAAAGAAGGCAAATGTCTTTCTAAGCTAACGATGTGAGCAAGATCAAAAGTTACACACTCCATGAAGAGAGACGATTGTGATTTAAAAAATTACTAGCAATACACTTAAGACATGTTTTGTTATTAACATAAGGGTCGTTTGGTTTTACTTATCTTTTTCTGTTATGGTTTTTAGTTTCTGTTTTCTGTTTTTTGTTTTCTGTTTATGTTTTTTCTTACAAAAACAAAAACACGTTTAGTTAAGATTTGTAATATAAAAACTAAAAACAAAAACCTGATTGGTTGAGATTAGTAATAAATTACAAAAAATAAAAACATATTTGGTTTTATCATCCTTTTTTTTGTAATTATGCTCTTATATTAATAATTTTATATAAGACATTATATTTTTAAATTAATTAATTATCATTACAGTTAAAATCAAAATATATGCAAAATAAATTTAATTAAAATTTACACATTAATTTATATAATAAATTTATATAAATTAGAAAATTATATTAAGTCATTCTAATAAATAAAAGATGTCCATCATATTATAATTCTTGAAAACATAATAGTACTATCATTTATAAAAAGAAACATAAATTAATTAGAAATAATATAATCACTCCACATTTGCCTAGTCATTTCATCTCGTTTCCAATACATACCTTGAAGTTATGATGAAGTGATATTATACTCTACTTGAGAAATTGCATCTTCATTTTCACTTTCCCTAATCTGTTCTTCATTTTCAGCATAAATGTCAAATAACTCATTGCTTTGTCCTTACATTCTAGTATAATTGTGTATAACACAACAAGCAATAACGATGCATTTTTGTTTCTTTATATTATAACCCGGCATGTTTTTAAGTATAGGAAATCTTGCTTTTAAAATGTCAAAACATCTTTCAATAACATTTCTTAATGAGAAATGCCTATAGTTAAACAATTCCTATGGACCTTGAGTTGTGGTGAAAGAAATCCAAATATATTAATGTAGCCCGAGTCAACTAAATAGTACTTACCTAACATAGAAAGGACATAATATTAACAAAAAGATATTAAAAATGAATCATAATTAATATGTTTATTTAAAATAATATAATACCTTGTGGAGGCATAGGAAATTGATTAGCTGGGTTTGTCATTGTTTCCAAAAGAACTTGAGAGTTATTTGCAGTACCTTCCAATTCAATCATTACATATGTAAAACGTATGTCAAATTAGCAATAACACGTAATATTTTGGGTTGGATTAATTCTTTTTCCCCTGTATGGTATTTGTTCATCGGTCGGAACATGCGCATCAATATGTGTACCATCTATTGCTCCTATACAATCCTAAAAACTAAATAATATATTAAAATAATTATTGATCATAAGGACATAATTAAAATAGTAATTATATATATGAATGTACCTGAAAATATGGAAAGAATTTTAAATTATGATGAATCTCAAGAAGTGTATTAGAAAAAGATAGTGAAGTAATGACTCTTTTTGCAAGACAATTAACTGTATATAAGACCTTACGAAAGTACTTCAAAATTGTCCAAGTTGAATGTTGAAAACATTCTGCATTGACTTTAGTTGTCTCACTATGCCCTATAGTCATCAAGAAAATTGCTACTTGTTCCTCCACATCAAGCCTCCTAAACTCTTTAACTCATCACATAAGCTCAAGAAGATTATCTTTCTCATTCTTAAGTTTTCATAAATCCTTGTAGGATTCCTATTCAAAAGTTATAATATCCAATCATGACCTGGTAGAGTAGAAGTTCTACATGGTTGTTTTTGTAAATGAAAATATTTGTTCTCTCTCCCAGCTACAGAAATAATGATTACCTTCTTGTCGTTCATCATCATAATCTGATTTGAAATCTGATAAGAAACTCATGTATCTACAATGTCAACATTAGATAATTAATAAAGCATTCAATCAAGTAAATTTAATCAAATATAGAAAAATATTCATATAAAATATAGACTTAAAATTAAGTCAAATATTCATACAAAGTACAAACTTAAAATGTTCAAAATATGGAATAATGCTTAATATAAAAGTGTCAAATCAATAAGAATTCGATATGCAATAACATGAAAATATAACTAAAGTGACATAATCCAGCCTAGCTTCTTTGTTTCTATCATCTTCATAAAAAGATCCCTATAAAGTGGAGAATCATGTAAAGCCTTCACAACTTTTCCATATTGCACAGTCAACACTTAATTCATCTAAGGAATTCTGACATTTCATCATTATGTTAGACTCTTGAGCTCTATTCTCTGCAGTGGATGATGTTTCACTCAGTTTTTTCTGAAGCAAATAATTCTTCCTTTTTGATTGTTCACCAAGTATAAGTAAGACTTCTTCTATAATCTTAAAATGTGTATTCTTTGCCTTCTTGTTCTTAGGAGATTTTTTTCTCTTGGATGGAGAACTTGTATCTTAATCTTCTATTTTATTATACAGATAATCTTCATCAACATCATTTCCATGTTCCTCTTCTGTACTATTTGATGGAGATTTAGTTGATGGATGTGCATGTATACCAATTGCCTTAGTATCTCCAAAAATATGACACAAGCCTAAAAATTTCTTACATCCTTTTTTCTTGAATCTGTGAGTTATTTTATGCAACTATAATGATGAAAAAGGAATATCATAATGAATATTGTATAATATGATATATTAATAAAACAAAAGACATATTTTACCTTAAATAGATTTTCCCAACATTCATTTGTAGCATTAACTTCACTAGTAAAAAAGTTGTAACCGATTCCTATTTCTTTAAGTAAGTTCTTGAAAATTTTCAATCTAGCCCATACTTATTCTTTAATTTAATATCAGTATACTCCTTATTGAATTTTGTTTGAAGCCCTGCTTTAATATTCTTTCAACCATATTTGGAAAAGGTAGTATTGGTTTGATTTCTCTTCTTTACTTCTTCAACCATCAAAGAGATTAAATACATCTCTATAGTATCATTCCATACCCCATCTTTTCCATTTACTTCCATACAATCATTGGAATCTTTCATATTGTTCAAACCTTCCATCACTAAATGTAATAACATATAAATGACATCAATCACAATAATTTTTATAAAGTATTAAATGCTAAACATGGTTCAAAATAAACATGTGACAACCACAACAATTGCTAATTTCTAAAAAATACTAGAATTTCTTTATTGTTATAGTATTATAATTATATATTCCTACAATAAATACTTTTAAGAAAGAAAGAAAACTACAGCCCTCATTTTTTCTATTCTTTAGAGAGAAAAGAAAAAGATCAAACTCCTATTGTTAGCATAGATAAGTCCGCTACTATCTAAGAGTCTGATTTCTCTCCCATAAACTCCTAATAATTTAGCAGCGTGTCAACTCAATATCATATAAAAGCAACTTTCTTATCAAAACAAAAAAAAAAACATAAGAGAAAATTGAGTTCTGAAAGGTATAGCACCACTATGCATTTCCAAAAGAAAGAAATTTTTTAAAAGAGAGATGTTGATGATTATTTTGGTTTTGCATCGAACACATCAGCCAGATTTTTTCCTTCAAAGATAAAACTAACAAGTCATACATATGCATTTAATATTTCAGTTCATTTATTAAACCAAAGGATATAAATTGATTGCAACTTAGGCGTACATATGCATATAATATTTCAGTTCATCTATTAAACCAAAGGATATAAATTGATTGCAACTCAGGCGTACATATGCATATTTTAGTTCATTTATTAAACTAACATGGGATATAAATTGATTGCAACTAAGTAAAGTAGGCTCCACTCTATACCACATTAAATGACGTACGTGCAAGAAGAAAACACCATTACTGTCTCTACTTTCAAAAGATGTGAGGACCAAGAAGAAAACATCCTTTTGGGGCCACAAACATTTCTAATTTATGCTCCACTCTATGCCATATTAAATGAGGTGAGGACCAAGAAGAAAATACCATTAGCTGTCTCCACTTTAAGATGACGCGAGGACTAAAAAGAAAACGTCAAACATTTCAAATCTTTTATAAATGTCAAGTTTCGGTTTTATTAATGTTATTCCAACTATTGTTTCACTTCTTGTTCAAGGTTTTGTGTTGTTTCTTTATAAAGGATCAACATGCCACAAAAGTTGAAGTTATCGATAGGTTTAGCAAAGGAGGTGAAGCCTTTACTGAAGAATTGAAACACATCATGATCAAACAAAGAGCTTTGGTAATCACAAAGAACTCATTCTAGTCAGAAAAAATTTTGTTCGGAGGAAGAACATAGAACGAGAGTGATCACCTTCTTTATCATCACAAAAAATACAGAAGCTTATGCTCAAAGTAGAGAACCCTGTTCTCTTCCAACATTTAACGTAATTCTACACATGATCTATCATTGCTTGTAATTACTCAATTTTAAACTTTTCTGTCAAAGACATTTTAGTAAGTATGGCTACATAAATAGTACTATTATTTTCTTCATTTTCAAGTCTCAGCTTTCTTAAAAATAAAACTAGTCATATTGTTGTTCATCAAAAAGCAAGTCAAAGTGGCACCATCACGCCAGGTTTCTGTATTTTGTTTTTTTACTACCAAGCTAATATAACTGACCCTAGTATTCATTAATAATATACTCAGCTCAGAGTAACACAGAGAGAAAACAAGAAAGTAGTATTGATGGTTGCAAGAAGTATGATGGGTCTGATGTTATGGACAAGAGAAACAAGAGAAATCGATGAGCGCAAGTAACAGCAATAGCTAGTCAACCAACAGATATGAAAGCACACACAAGCAACAAATAAACAAACCTCCAGAAATCGCAACAACCAACAAATATCAAAACAAATGGGGAGAAATTCAACACTGTTGAAGGCGCATAAGATGAAGTTGGGTAAAGGGAGAGAAACTAATATGATTTGTTTTTGTGAAAAAAAGTTTCAAAAATAGATGAAAACTTGTTTTTAAAAATTACAAAGTTTTCGTAAAATAGTTGCTATTTTAAAATTTTAAAAAACGAAATATACAAACAAGTTTAACCAAACATGATTATAGCGGTCGTTTCTTAATTTACAAAAACAACAAAAACAAACGAAAACAAACAGTCCCATAGTTTTTAGTTTTATTTTCAAATTCAATAAATTTGTTATTTAAACTTCCAGTTTTTTTAGTTTTTATAATTTATAAAACTATAAATTTTAGTTTTATTTTATTATTTTTATTTTTTGTGAAATCTACTTTACTGTAAACTAAAATCATATTAGTTAATATTAATTACTCATTAAATTATTGATTTTATTTTTGAAAAATAAAATGTTGTAAAATCTAATAATTATTTAATAAATATATTTAAATTTTAAACTATCTTTAAGAATGTAAATTTCAAATAAAATTAATTTTAATAACTACGATATACATATATAATTTTTAATTTATGAATATTTTTATAAAGTTTTATTTATTTATTTTAATAAAATTTTAATATATTCTTTATCAATATTTATTAATATATATTATGTAATAATAATTAAATTAAAATTTTACTTTAAAATAAAAGAAAAATAAAAAATGATAATAAAATTTTGAGTAAAAAATAAAAATAAAACGAAACGAAATAAAAATTTTTAACTTCTTCCGACACTGCTTTTGTTTATTTTTAGGCTCTCACCGTAGAAGTTTACTGGGGCCTGGCAAGCGAGACGAAATGTATCCAGGCATGAGGCCCAAGCTCACAGCAGAAATACGTGTAAATGCCTCCCCAATGTTGTTACTTCCCCATATGTTCGTTAGGGTTACTTAAGCCTCCAATAGCCTTTCACTCTTCCATCTTCAGATCTAAGGTGAGTTTTGATTCGCTCTTCTGTTCTTTGTGTATAGATGTAAGTGAGTGCTTCTTTTCATTTGTTCCAGATGATTAATTATTCCCACGCCACCAATCAGTAGCCAGAGATTCGTTTCCCTTGACCGTTCTCGAGTTCTCTGGGCTATGGTGATTGTTGGGGGTCAATCGGGCTCGGCGCTTCACTGAGTGCTTGATTTATAATGATAGCGTCGAGGCCTAATGCTACGTCGCCTGTATTCTCGACGTTGACCGGCAACGCTATGATATTCAACCCAAAGCAAATTCCATGTTTCGCTTCCCGATAGGAACCTACCTACCTTTGGATCTATGTTGACATTTCTTTTTGGAAAACAAAATAACCGAATTAATTGTTTTATAATATCTCTTTGAAGCCGATGAATTTTTTTTAATCAAATAGGTGAAATTACCGACTGAATTTGTCTTCGACGTCAAACTGGCTAATTCAGAGGCTTCACTATTTCTAATGAACTTTTCGGCCTTTGTAATATTATTGTCTTGTATTGTAACACCTAATCTCGAATGTTTATTATATTGTAGTTTGACAATGGGAGCCAAGTACATCATACCTGCAGTGTTGGGATCATTTGCGATTGCATATGTGTGTGACCAGCTTATTGCTGACAAGAAGATATTTGGAGGTAAAACTTGATTGCAATTTTTTATGGTTGACTTAACTCGCTCGTATTTGATATTATTTCAATTTAATGCTAACTAAGAAGTACTTGGAGCTCAGGCACTACCCCATCAACTGTTTCCAACAAGGCGTGGTGGGAAGAAACTGACAAGAAATTTCAGGCGTGGCCACGCACTGCAGGCCCACCAGTAGTGATGAATCCCATCAGTCGCCAGAATTTCATTGTGAAGTCTTCTGAATCTTGATTATCTGTAGATTGTTGTTTCTCAGTTTGTTCCTTTGTTGATAACTATTTTATTGTAAACATAGCCATGATAGGCTAATGCTGAGATGTTTACAGTATGTGTGCAACTTTTATTTGCATACTTCTTCTGGGAATTGGTTTTTCAGTGACGTTATCCATGCCAAGTTGAAATAAAATGTTGAAAATGTCTTCCAATGGTCCTTTTGTTACTTTTATTAATATCATGTGAGCTTCTAAGTTGTATTAGGGCGATGGTACTATTATGTGGCTTGGATTGAAGTCTATTATTGGAAATATGACATAGCTTTCTTTTTTTTTTTTTAAGTCACAACTTTTGGCTGACATGAGTGATAATGGTTAACCAAAAAATCTATGCAATATGTTGCCAAGTCGATCTCCCTTTTTATTAGGACTTTATTGTAAGAGATTACTAATGGGATATGCAATATGCAACATGTTGCCAAGTCGACCTCCGATTGGCAGCCGATGAATGTGAGATTCCATTTAATGGTAACAACTAACGTATGAAGAGTAGGTTGAGGCGATATGTGCCGGATTAGTTGGAATAAGCAGGGGCTTTCTTCAATACGAAGTTCGGCGGACAAGGTTCTCAGGTAACTGATGGCTGAATTGAATGACTCAAGGCAACTGCATCCGACGAGATTACGCGGGCAAGTTTAGACTTTACTGTTAGATTGGTTGCTTCGTGACAGGATTTACCAAACAAAAACCATCTAGCCCTACTATAAAGTCCACTACTTGGTCTAAAACTCCTTGGCGGCTTAGCCAAGTACAAGCAGCCGCCACGTATGCCTTAACTTTTTAGAGTTTGATTGATTTGAAAAGTAAATAATTTTTCTTTCGAAATTAAGTCAAAATCTATAAATATCTTGATATTGATAAGCAATATTTAGTTATTTACTCGACTTGGTTAATTTCCTCCTGCACTGAAAAATTGTAAATCATCCTAAATTTTACCTCAATCCATCCAACCCGAAATTGCCTGAAGTGTCATTTAGCTTATACAACATTACGATTGGATGGACTACCAAAAGACAAGATTTAGCACTTTTCACCCTCGAGCATCCAAAATTTTCCTCTTTTTACATTTTTTCTATTAAACCCGTCTTTCATATTTTCTGAATCTCTTGGCATCCTTTAAGTTAAATAGAAACAAATCATCAAACCATTAAAAATTGTGCAACCTGCTAAATTGTGAATTATGTTCTTGGTCACAGTTTAGTAAAGATGAATCCACGTTTGTAGTTTGGAATCGAATAAAAAACCTGCACCAAGCCCACCCCATGGCAAGTATGATACAGATCAAAAGTCCGTGCTTTAGTGGGTTCAGTGCTGAAAGTCAATGATCTGCATATGGGAGAAAATTTGAGAATGCTCAAAAATGTCTTGACACATTGCAAGAAGAATTTTACAGAACCCTGCGGTCACTTGTCATCAGTTTACCTCTCAGAATCAAAGAATTAGAAAAGACGAAAACATGATCCGTTGAGAGTCAGAAACAGAAGATCCCTTCTTATTCGCTTTCCAACTGCATTGCATAAAATGCTCTACAACCCTATCTGGACCTTGTGGTCCACAAAATAACTGAATCAGACGAACAAATAAAGGCTAGCAATTACCAAAAAAGGGGTCAAATGTTGTCGGATGTACAACTCTGGCCAATCCATCCATCATTGATAATTTCCAGTCAGAAAGTTGGGTGAATTAACTAGGGCTCCTATGGTTAAACTATAACTTCTAAGTAGGTGGAAAGAACCTGTTTAAATTGAATGGCAACGTGTAGAATTCTTCATTTCTGTTATCACCTCTAAAAGTTCTGAATTTAACCCACCAGGGCATTCCTCTATCTTTCTTTGATTTCTCCACATCCAATGTGTTGTCAAGGAACACGGCAACAATCAAACCAACTGATGCAGGGGAAGAGAATATGGTATTCAAGAAGGCATTGAACTGCATTATGAAACCAAACCAACAATCAACACACTCTGATTATGAAAACTTTCTGAGATAGAACAACTAATATGAAGCCTTTTCTTAAGATACGTAATTCAAAAGATCTGAATTCTAAGGTCCAATTCATAAGTTAATTCGTTTCTCATTCATGCAATAATCAAAAGGAAATTCTCAAACAGTCTTAAATCTGCAAATAATCTTCCAGGTTTTCAAATACATGTATGCGTACCTTTGTCCTTTTACATGGTGATTTTTGTTTAATGACATCTAAGAGAACTTTACAATTGTAGAGATCATACTAACCCAACCAGCATTGGTATGGACAAGACCGTGGCGTGTGGGATTCCAATATTCATTGAAAAACTGGGGTACAGAAATCCCAAGGAAAAGTGATAGTCCAGTGATCATGAGATTTCTCATTGAGTTGAAGTTTGTGAATTGAAGGAAAGATAATCCAACTGAAGCTGAAAATTAAGAAAGATGTTAGAGGATATGAACCAAACAGTTGAAAACAGAGTGGAGCAAAAGTTTAACTTACTGACTAGACCAAAAAGAACACAGTACAGTGCAGCAAATATTGGGAATGGGATTGATGCAAATACAGCTCCAAATTTACCTGCATGAATATAAAAGTGCAAATGAATCATGTAAATAAATAGAAAATTGGAATAGATGAAACCAGTGTGGTTAGAACTTGCAAACTCATCTTTTACTATTGATAAGGAAAATCTAGTTAAAATAGAAATCAAAAAGTTTCCAACATCGGTCCTCTAATGATTGATGAAAGGAAAAACCAATTGCAACCAGTTCAGTGTTTATAGAATTCATTTCAAAATTAAAAGGTTGTATGCTTTCTGGAGAACTGGAAATTATTTTGAAGATCATATGCTCACATCTAGACCTCCAAGACAAGTCTTGGATACATTAAATATGTGCGTGTTCTAGCTAGAGGAAGAAACTAAGAACTTCCAATGCCCCTGTCTGGGAAGATAAGATCAGTAGATCAACCTAAAGTTGAGAAGAATATCATGAAGGCAGCAGATATTTGAACAACTCTACGACTTCCAACTCGTGTTAATCCAAGAAGTCCTACATTTTCCCTGGAATATAACCAAGGTCATCGTGAAGGACAAATATTGGTAATAAACATAGTTCATAAAGAGTTGATGCAAATAGCTAGTTTAACTATGATTCTCACACAGAAACAGTGGAACCAGTTCCTGTCCCAAAAAGACCATCAAGCAATACACCAATGCCCTACAAATGGATGACAAACTTTCAGTCTTCCAAAAAAAAAAAAAATCTTTTGATTCTTTCTAAGAGTCGAGGAGTGAAATATTGTCACTTAAACGTCAGATGCCAACTGCAGACCAGCTCACCTGCCAGCCAATTCCTCTGCTTAGTACATAAGCAGGAGGTGGAGTGGCAATAGCTAACCGGGCTGCTGCCTGGTATGCTCCTGTGGACTGCATTTTCCAAGATTAAACATGGGTTTTTTCAAAGCCATAAATTAATCATGAAACATATAGTAGTATGTGCAAGTGAAACGCCTTGTGTACTTTCCAATATACAATTTAAAAGGCACTAAACCAAATTGAAGAATTGAAGCTACATTGTCAGAGTAGAGCACATGAGCCCCTTTCAGGATGTGATTTCTTATATGATGCAGAAGACTGCAATCAAAGTTAGCCCTCTAAAAGCATACCTCAACCATGGATACAAGAACTGCTGACATCATAGCAAATGAATGACCTGCTGAAAACGTGGGTGGCCCCCACTGCAGAGGGTATGGGAACTTGAACCTGAAATAACATCATGGACAAAATTCCAAAGCCAGTAAAATCACAGTTTGAAAGGGTAAGCTGATTCTTTCACGTACCATGGTGCAGAAGTTATAAGGTAAGCCTTGTCTGTACGACAACTAAGTTGAGTTACCCGTGGCCTGTTCCGGTAAGCACCACTAGCAGTCAAAATAACAGAATATATCCACACAATTGCAACACAGATCAACACTGGAAATCGTTCAAATACTGGAAGGTCTCTGAATGGTTTCACATGCTTTAGATACTGCAAATTTTCACAATGCAGAGTTATGTCTGAACAATATCAACTTGTATGGCAAGAATGCCACTCCATCGTAAACAAATATCTTACTTGGGATAATCCAATAACCAGTAACAGCATTGGCAGTCCAATTTCCACACAATTACCCAACTGAAAAAAAGAATGTAAAAATGGATTTGTGAACCTTTTGAAGAACCATGGTAATGAAGATACTCATCACATTTAAACGTTGTGTACAGCATGAATATTGCATGAGAGGAGGGTCAAATTCATAATGGTGTTCACCACATGGTGAGATTTAAGTCAATGTAAATCTATAGTATGTTTTTAAGGAAAGCAGAGAAATTATAATAGAATGATACAAATAGTAAATATTTGCTCTAAGAGAGGATCTGATATCTTGGACAACACTAGATATTGGCATCCAACTTCACTGCATCGGTACATTAGGCCAAATAAGTGTAAGAACATGATAGAAAAACAGAATAAAAAAGATTGCCCATGTTACTGTCCAACTAAAAGTTTCAATTCATAGAAAAACATACTGTGGGAAATCCACGTTGAAACAGTCCCAAGCCAACCAATCCAACAACAGGTGCCATACCTAGTGGACTGAAAAACCTGGGCATATAACAAAGTCCACATTAAATATAAGAATAATGTAAAATTGCCAGATTAGAAAATTTAATACATTTTAATTGCATAAGCTGTACCTAGAAAAAAGACCCCAAACTTGACTGTAACCAAGGATGATTTGAATACTTGAGGCCACAATTAAAGCTCCCTGGATAGCTCGCATGGTGTGCACAAATCTCTGCAAACGAATCACATTGCAAGATCTCTTTCAATTATCCTATCACATAAAAGAGTTCTTTAAGTACAACTCTTGAGAAGGGGTAAATCGGTTTGAAGTATATATCAAAGTGGCAAATGGCCACTTTGGCGTGCAGTAACGATAATATGATCCTATTATCCAGTTCAATGCAATAGATACTGCAAATGTTTCTATATATTACAGTACAAAAACCTTCTCAGTGAATCTCATTCCAGAAAATATCAAGAATCCAATTCTCAAGCTGTATATTTAGAATAGGTGAAGGCATAAGAGCTTAAAATTAAGTTTCTGTAGGAAAAGCAACATAGCAAAACTCTTTCATCTATTTACTTCTTTAGTTAATACTTAGCCCTTTCAAATTTCATTTGTGCTATTCTTTGATTCCCCCAACCATCTAGCAAACTAAAAAGGAACTAAAAGCATTAAACTTACTTCATGATGGTCAGTAATTTCTTGCAATGAGGAGTCACTTATAATATAAGCTATAGGAACGACATATGCAAAGGAACCGCCCACTACTGCTGGCAGCCTAGTACCAAAAAGTGTTTGAAGAAGTGTTTTTATACCGGCTACAAAAAGAAGAGTCTGTATAACCTGTGCTTTATCACCCTGGTCGCATAAAAAATCGTGGTGTCACACAACAGGATGAGAGAAAAAGGAGAGTGAAAATGAAAATAGTGAAGAATTCCTAAGCCTGAGTTCATCAATATATAATTTGAAACGGACAAATGATAAAGGATGTTGGAGGTGTAAATGTTAAAACACATGAACACTCAGATGCAACAAAATTTCAATCCAAGAGGGAAAAATGAGATATTCAATACATTTTTCATCATAACTAACAAGTTCAGGCACAGTTGGAACTAATAGACAAGGACAATAATAATCTCCTGGAACTAGAATGAACCTAAGATTGCCAGGTGAGGAACTAAATAATCTCCTGAACATCATCAAGGAAGTAACAGGTGAGGAACTTACAACAGTGCCACCCATTGCAGGAACAAGTAATGAAGGAATCATTACACTTGTACCCAGCATCAGGATATAATTCTGAAATGCTAGTATGATTGTTTCAACTGCAAGATAAAACAAGTAGTTAAAGATTTATAAATTGGAAGAAGAAAACAAGAGCATAAATATGTCTGAGCAACTGCAAGATAAAACAATTAGCAAAAGATTTAGATATTGGAAGAAGAAAACAAAAGCAAAAATATGTCTGAGCTCCTAGAACAAAGCAAGAAGGGGTAGGTTTAATACTTCAACATCAATTCTAGCTTGTTTCAAGATCACTAATCTCAAAAGAAGTTCTCCACCTTCTAAACTTAGATTATCTAAAAATCTCAATCTATTCCAAGCAAACAGTTTCACTGGTCTTCTTATCATTGATGTCCAATATTTGGGAGGTATATGAAATGAGAAATACAAAGCAAGGTCCATAAAACCTCAGACCTAGAACTGGGGATAACCATGCATTGTTGAATTACTTCACGAGAAGAGGTTCAGTAACCTACTTGCCAGACGCATTCACAAGATAATGATTTGCCAGTATTTGATGACTAGGTCATACACACACTAGTGTGAAAGCCTCTTGTCCCAGAGTAGCACTGACTAGATTTTCAGCAGCTAACTGAGATCATAGGAGGGATAACATGAAATGAACTCAGAAAAATTGAGCAATTTAACTATTCCCGAGGATTGGACTTGTTTGCTTCCTCACTTAATTAGCTAGCTGCTTTCCAACTTCTGTGCTAGATCTTTTAAGGCATTTAGTTTCAGTGGATAACAATGCAAGCTCCCCTTAAAATGGAGCAGACTTGAAAAAAAATAGATTTTCAAGCTTGCATCACCAAAAATATCTTAAACTTGATCAAATATCTGGCTATGTCCACCATTAGCTTATATAACTTCAGCTTATTAGATCACAGAAATAAGATTATTGGAAAATAATTAATTAATGGTTTCTCAATAGTTAGAACTAAAATGCTAGGGGAAGTGATCGTTTGCCTAAATGAACAGGATCACAGTTACAGACGAATAATATGCATGACCTAACTGCACCAGTTTCCAAGTTTAGAACGAAATAACTATTTGAGATCGAAAAGCATGAGCACCGAAAAATCAGTACTAATAAGCTCTGTTCTTGTAGAGAAGAAGTTACATTACCACAATGTTCGAGTGGGCAAACGCCTACAATACACACACGCACGCGCGCACTCTCTCTCTCACACACACACAGAGAATATATGAATAAGAAAACAACAAAATATTAACTTTCTAAAAACGAAGAAAAACATATGTAGCGCCAAACCCAAAACCCTCCGACATTATAGTTTCATTTCCAGAGTAGTTCATTATTGTCATAAAACAATCCACTACGCACCACCTTTTCTAAAGGATGAATCGTAAAAAAAAACTCGTTCACTAAATGCTAACGTAAATATCTTATCTCTCTATCTTAACATCAAAGTTCACCATTGCTATACAGTTCTTCAAACTCTCAAGTGATATTCCAGCCATGGAACCTCTTCCGATGAGGCAATGGTGATTTAAAAAGGTTATCTTAAGAAACTCTTCATTTTCTCTATCAATGAAAAAGATAGTGGAGAGAAACGAAAAGAAGGAGCACGTACACCAAGGAGGGTTAGAGTCTATGCAGTATTCGAGGTCTTGAAGTTGTTCCATCGGAGGGTGGCTAATGTCCGCCATTACTTAAAACTTTTTCTTCTCCTTCAACACACAGGCAGAGAGTGTTATAAAGGACCAAAACAAAGAGAAGAAGAAGGCAGAGAGGATGAAGGAACTAGGAACCCAGTCAGGAAAAAAGAAAAGCAAAAAGAGATATAAAGTGAAGAAGAAAAGCACAGAAAACAAATATATTTTAATAAAGGGAATGGAACATTTCGCAAAGCCCCTCTGTGACGCTACGTCGCTACCTTTCTGCCTTCGATAAGCCTCAACTTCTCTTGATGGATTTCTCTTTATATCTCTATAATATTTTTCTTCGCAGCATTACGCTTCCTCATTCCTTATTTTACCCTTTTACCGCCACTCGATTTACCAAATAGCCACCATCCGGGGCCCGCTTTTTCTTCAAACATTGTCATTCAAATGACGACTGTTCGTATCATCCATCTCTGGGAGCAATCGACGGCGTCGTATTGATGGGGGAAACGAGCTTGTCTTGCCAACAAACTTGATTAAGGTGACGTATGTCAGAGGTGCCCCCATAGCCAGATGTAACATGACCTCAAAAGTGCCAGTAGTTTTATGTACAATAGGAATATAAGAATCAAGATAACATTATTTTGTAGGGACCATCAAATAACAGAAGCCAGGCTTGGTTGGTAGGCAAATGAAAGCTAATATTAAATTTGCCGCCCTACGTTGTACTGATTACTCTCAACTCAAGTGGCAGATTGGTGAATAAATTGAAAATGGAGGATTCTCAGTTGAAAATGAAACGAAGTTGCACGTGCGCCTGATTTAGGAGGTTTAGTTTGGGGCACGCGCCAACATTCTCTCCCTCCACGATTCTCGACAGAACCAAAACTAAACTAAAACCCATATCTATATATAATTTAAATCTTGCAGTCGTACTTTATTTCAAGTCTAACATCAATATTATTTGATTTTTATCAAAATATTTTTTAATATAAAAATATTTAAGACAAATAATTCAAAGTTTCAATGGCGTAATCTTTAAGAAATTATGTGATTAAGTTAAGAACCAATACTTTATTTATAAACTCAACTTTTTTTCGCTTCTAGTATGAGAATAAATATCAGTTACTAATTCCAATACGGAAATTTAAAAGAATTTAGTTCTATAAATAAAATATTTAAAATTTTATTTTATTATCACATTGAAAAAATGGATTTTTCAAAATTGACGTGTATTAATGAGATTTTGAAACATTTAATATAATCTTTTTAATTTGACTCAATTTAAATGTACTTTAAACTATTTAATATTTTAAAAAATTGAACTTTTAAGTCTAACTTAATTTGATTAATTTTTCTTTACAAATTGATCAACATTAAAGTTTAATTAAGTTTAAATGGTGGAACTTCAATCAATCTGATCCTTTAAAATTTTTATCAGTATGACTACTTAGCATTCAAATAGACATCATGAAAATGTCAAACTCTTTGTACATATAAAGCACCCCACCCCAAAAATGATGCCTGCCTCAAATTCTTGGTCTCCTTCCCTCCGAAAGGCAAAATAATTAGAAAAACACTTGCATTAATAAAAACGTGAAAAAATAAAGCCGTTTATAACATGCCACGATTAATTTGGAACACATGAATATTTGACTAAAAGGATTAATTGAATTAATAGAGCTCTCACCCTATTTAATTAAGAGAAGATAAAAATATATATGAGAAAGAAATTAACAGATCTTAACATGATCAAAGACCTCGGAGTTCTATTTGTGAAATAAAGATGATACTAAGTACCCTATTTATTTGTTTTAATTATTACTTAACTTAGGTTTCTAATGGATTTTGCTATGACTTTTAAGAAAGATAAAAGTTACCTTTGTGTTTGTAATATAAACTTGGTTAGGTTAAGACGAAGGTTAAAACATGTGATTGAAGGCTTAAAAATTTATAATTTGAATTTAATGCTTGAATTAAAGAACTGAAAGTGTACTTAGGTCTTATGACAAGGTAAATTAACAAAAGGACTACAAAATGTGCCAAAGGTTTAGTAGGATACCTAGGGCTTAACCTAAGTAAATGAACATTTGTAGGATTTGAACCAATTTAAAAAATATATGCTAGAATTTAAAAAGAATTAATTTTTTACTTCAGAATTTTAACTTTTGACTAATACTTTAAGGTTTGATTTGAAAATTAGAGTTAAACTTATGCTTTAGGGTTTGATTTAAAGGGTTTTAAGATTTTACTAAGGCTTTTAGACTTTGACTTTAAGGTATCAGAGCCATCTTTCGTGTCTTGACCGGCGGTAATATTATCTCTTGATAAGAGTGAGTAGAGAGAGAACCCATAAGTAAATGGAAACACTACCTATTGACCCTGTTCATTTATCTTCAACGTTGTCTATGTCTAGTTTACCTTCTAGTGCAAAGCATGTGTTATCTAATCGTATAGAAAATCTAGTAGAAATTACTTATGTACCTGTAGAAAATTGTGTTTGTGAGTCTTATTTACCTTTGTTGAGTTCATATAGTATATATTCTCGTAATCGTTCTTGGACAAAAAGTATTCATACTATTTTGTCTACATCTCATCTTAAAGTCAAGGAAATCATCCAAAGTCTAGATTGGAACAATGTGGTCTCAAATGTACAATAGTAGAACAGTACATAAAGCTTGAAATCCCTAAGGAGTTGATCTCTGTCTAGAGGGAGCACAATCATACATATATTCATATTGGAGCTTTACGCCTTGTTCTCACACTTCATGGAAGAAAGGGAATACTGTTAAGTCAAAATGACTTTATGATTAATTTTGATGAAAATCAAATAATGATGAAGCTGACTGAAAATGAGACGGAAGCAAAAGCAAAGTGAGACGGAAGGAAAATGAGACGGAAGCAAAAGCAAAATGAGATGGAAGCAAAAATAAAGTGAGACGGAAGGAAAATGAGACGGAAGCAAAAGCAAAGTGAGACGGAAGGAAAATGAGACAAAAGCAAAAGCAAAATGAGACGGAAGAGTAAAAGTGAGACGGAAGCAAAAGCAAAGTGAGATGGAAGGAAAATGAGACGAAAGCAAAAGCAAAATGAGACGGAAGAGTAAAAGTGAGATGGAAGCAAAAGCAAAGTGAGACGGAAGGAAAATGAGACGAAAGCAAAAGAAAAATGAGACGGAAGAGTAAAAGTGAGATGGAAGGAAAATGAGACGAAAACAAAAGCAAAATGAGACGGAAGAGTAAAAGTGAGACGGAAGCAAAAGCAAAGCGAAGCCGAAAATGAGACGAAGGAGTCGAAGACAAAGAATCAAATCAGTTTGAGTTAGTTACAGAACTCAACTGAATAACCGTTTCTTTAAAGATCAAGAATCAAGAAAAAAGAAGCAGTTATCAAAAAGCAGTTGAAGATGAAGACTATAAATATGAGTCGAAGTCAAAGACTGAAAAAGTTAATGATTTTGTAAGTGATTTTCAAAAAGTTAAATACTGCATTTGTGCGAAAACACGAGAGCTATATTTTCTGTAACAAAGCTTGCAATATCTTTCTGTAAGAAAGAAGAATAGCTGAGAGCCTGAAGAGGCTAAGTGAGAAAAAGAATAATTGTTGTACGAGACTTGAAGAGGCTCGGTGAAAAGAATACTTGTACTTTTATGAAGTATAGTGAAATCTCAGAAGGGATTCTGAGGACTGGGCGTAACCCACGGTTTGGGGTGAACCAGTATAAAATTGCTGTGTCGACTCTCACTCTTATCTCTTAACTCTTGTTTCTATTGCTGATATAAATACTTCATAATATAGTTTGTCAATCGTTTTGAGAAAGCAAATATTTTTAAAAAGGGGATTGTATTAAAAAATCAAATACACAATTCAACCCCCCTTCTTGTGCATTTTGTATATCGTATACTAACGTGTGATTCACTTCAAATACCTGTTACAGTCAGGATAACTCTTCTAGACACTACCTATACAACGTACCAAAATGTTTTGATTGGTACCTTGCTGACAACGCTCAATAATGAAAGTGTTATTCTGACAATAGCACCTGATTTTAACATCAGGTCAGATCATCCTACTTTGTCTAAACATTTGCAAGTTCAGATCCAGATTACCGAACCAGATCAAGATCCTATAGCCATCATGGCTACTTTACATCACCAGATGATCTATCATTTACAGAATCATACTTTGGACCTTAACTTTCCAAATTCTACTTCGGATGCTCTTTACATGGTTGCTAATCATTCCAATGATCAGACTACTATCATCCATATCTCGAAGAAACTACTAGCTATGGAGCTTAAAAGGTTGATGCCTACTGAATGGATCACCAATTACTAGAAGGTGTTCCACATGCCTCATCAAACATTCTTTTCATACAACAACTCCTTCGATTTTGAAGACATTAAAAGATAGAATAATGAAGTCCATCTATGCAAAGCCTAATGAAGATCCATCTGAACCTTCTACCTCTGGGGCTATACTTATGATCTAGTCTGTATTTTTTTATACGGAAGGCAAATCTTGTTGGGCTCCGAATTTTTTTTAAAAATTATTAAGCATGAATTGATTAAATTTTGTGGTTTTGCTAGATAAATTATTTTATTTGGAGTTTAATTAGCACGTCAATGATTGGAGGATTTATTGCTTGGATTGATGGAATTAGAAGTATTAAATGGAGAAATTAAGATTAAGTTAGAG
>JANVCQ010000004.1:18932187-18962957 GCA_025531925.1 Erythroxylum plowmanianum
GTTAAAGTGAATGTGAAGTGTGAAATAATGTGAAATGTGTGATGTATGTGTTATGTGAATTATGTGATTGGGTGAGCCATCGATGATGGTCTCTTAATGAGTTCGCAAAACTCACCCAAAATTTGTAACTATTTTTCAGGATTAAAAAAATACCCCGTTAGGCCAACGGGAGTATACCTACACCATACAAGTGAAGGATAAAAGTCGGGATCAGTTCACGTCTGCATTGCATTTCTCTCTTTTGTATTGAATTGTATTTCCACAACTTTTTGTATAAATTTGTATTTCAAAATGACTCAAATGTTTTATATTTGTGAGAGGGCCTTAATGACTATTGAAAATGATTACGAATGAATGTGGGCCCAAATTTGAGTATCGATTTTTCGCATATTATGTTATTGATTTAAAAAAAAGATTTATACCGACTTTTGAATGATTGAGTGCATTAGCACGCCACCCTTGTAGAGCACGGACTCGGATATTATCATCGATGTCAGGTTCGGGTCTTGCGGGAGTGGGGTGCTATAGATAATCAAAACATAAAATAACTAAATTTGGTGGAAACTTGTAGAATCCAAAAGTTTGATCACTATACTATTATAACTTAACTTGCTTATGCATGTCCTTTATTCCCTTTTAGATTCAACAATTTTCTAGTTTAGATAACAAGATTTGAGAATTTTACTCTAAATACCAACTTCGGGGGTTCTAAGTAGTTTATTTATTCTAAGAGTATTACCCTCATTAGGCAAGAGTTGAAGGTACTATTTTAAAACAACATAGGAAATACTTACCATCTTCTCAAAACTATCTTAAATACTCTTGATAGAATTCATATTGAACTTCAAAATGATCCCTCCTTTGCTCTTTTGCAATGCAAGGAGAGAATTATTATGCAACAACTCTCAAAAGCCCTACATTATGAATTATCACTTATGAGACAAAGGTCAAGAGTATAATGGATGAAATCTGGTGACAAAAACATTGCATTTTTTTATAAAGTTGTGGTTTCTAGGAAGAACAACAACAAAATTGTTTATTTACATTTGAATAATCATAAATTGGACTCACAATGCTTATTGCTCTAAGGAGCTAATGAATGCTTCTCAAACATCCTAAGAGCTCCATTAATACTAACTCTTCTTGTTCTCTTTTGAAAGAAATCATGTAGGCGAGTATCACTTCTCATGAAGTTGAGGCATCATAGAGGCCCATTACCACTCAAGAAATTGAAAACTCCTTGAAATCTTTGAATCCCTACAAGGCCCCTAATCCTGATGGTTTTAACCCTTTCTTCTTCAACAAGTCTTGGAATATGACTACACATATGGTAAATGATGTTGTCTTAGATTTCTTCAATAAAAGAAGTCTTCTATCTGAGATCAACAACACCTTTGTAACACTTATTCCCAAGAGTGGCTAAAATTTATATTCTTTTGAAAATTAAAGAATAATTCATTCAAAATCCATAAAAGGAATCAAAAAGTAGCATTACAAGGTAGAAAGACATTACAAGTCATAATGACTACAAAAGAGGAAATACGACAATCTTGATCTATTATCATGAGATAAGTTGGAAGATTATAAGTTCTATTGTCTTTTAGAAATTAAACTTAATTGGTCATCCACTTGATGAGTTACCAAAGTTTCTCTAATCCAATAATATATCCTATAAGCTAGTGCATGCCTGTATGTTTTGGTCTTATCAAATAATCTTTGATTTGTGAACAGTCATATTACTTTAAATTTTGACCAATTTTATACTACAACACTGTGTATGAGATAATTTCATAGATTTTGGAAAAAAGGTTGAAAATGTTTCTTGACAAGTACATTGATCTTTCACACGGAGCCTACATACCAGGAAGGATTATAGGGGATATCATTTTGCTACTTTAAGAGCTAGTAAGAACCTATTCTAGAAGAAGAACTAGCAATAATTATCTTATTGAGATTGATTTAAAGAATCATACGATAGTGTGGACTAGAAATTTATCTTAAACACCTTGCATGTTATGGAATTCCCTAAAATTTTCATTCAATGGATCTCATAATGTATAATTATGCCTATTTTTACAATTTTGGTGAATGGATAACCTTGTAAGTTTTTTAAAAGTTATAAAGGGATTTTTCAAGGTGATCCCATCTCACCTTATCTATTTTATTTTGTAATGGTAGTCTTTAATAGGACTTTTAAAAGAGTTGTGGAGAGAACTAAGAATTTCAAATTCCACTCTAGCTATAAGAAGTTGTAGATCACTAATTTGTGCTTTGCTAATGATCTTACTCTGCTATCTAAAGTTGATCAATCTTTTATTCTAGCACTCGTGAAAGCTTTGAAGATTTTTATATAAGCTTTCAGGTTTGGAAATCTTACTTTAAAAGTGGTTTTTTATTTTTCCAAGGTAGCCAAGGGATGAGAACATATTTTGAGTTCTATTACTAACTTTAGATTACAATCATTGCTTATACTTTGCCTAGGCATTCCCCTTTCTACTTCTAATCTATCATTTAGACATTTCACATTCTTGTGGACAAGATCAATAGCAAAATATCTTACTGGTGCATTAAAACTCTTTCTATGGCTGGAAAAGCTCGATTAATTAGTTCTATTATAAACTCTATCAATATGTTTTAGGCTATTTATATTGCTTTTCACGTGAAGATTGTTAAGGCAATTGAAATGATCTGTAGTAGGTTTCTTTCAATTAGGAATGATGTTTCTTTCAAAAGGGACAAAATGCAATAGAAGGAGGTTTGTATGCCTAAAGATAGAGCAGGGCTTGGAATCATTCCCTTTAAGGTAATGAACACTATCATGCTTTCTAAGAGATTATGGAGACTAATGACAGATAAACAACTTCTATGGTGTAAATTGATTTATGATTTCTATATAAAGAATAGAAGTATTTGGAGTTTAGAGCATAATTTTCATCTGCTTCCACTTTTAGAATAATTTGAAAACTAGAAATTCATTGAGGAGTGAGTTTGTTTCTTTGATTAGAAATGGGAGATCAACCAATTCTTGGTTTGACAATTGCATATCTTGTGGACCTTTACACTTCTTACAAGAAATGGAAATCCTTAAACTTGTTATTAATCATAGTCTAAAAGTTGTTAAAGCTTTGGTTAATAAACAAATTTTTAGATAATATCCTATTACTAATTCTTTATATACAAAAATCACACAATTGCTTAAATGGTGGAGAGGATAGTGTCATATGGAAGCATATTAGGAATGGGAGATTCCGTGACAAATCTTGCAGGGAGACTCTTCAAGGTCAATCAAGTAGGATACCTTAGATTCATATTCTCTAATTTAAGCATTTCCATCCTTGAACTTCTTTCACTTTGTGGTTAGCTATGAAAGATAGATTACAAATTGTTGACGAGCTAAAGTTTCTTAACATTCCTAATAGGTCTACTATGTGTATAAGGGCTAAGGAAAATAATGATCATTTGTTCATCCAATGTCAGTTTGTTTCTAATATCTGGATATGTTACTTCACAAGCGCTACATTTAATAGGGTTCATCATGACAACACAATCAAATGGTGTTTCTGCCTAACTATGTCCTTTTTGATCGAAGTCATTTGGGACGAGAGGAATGCTCACATTTTTCAGAAAATGGTCAAATAATAGAGCTATTCAGTAATAGAATTCTATTATAAATCAGAAGCTATATTATTTTATGCCAATACAAATATCAAAAACCTGATTATTGTACTAGAATATGGAGTGTGTAATTTGTAACTTTTTTTACTTTAAAGAAGCTAGGATATGCCACTATTGTAAACTCTTATATGACTCTTTGTACCTTTTGTAAATTTTGACTGCCTTTAATGGATAAATTTATTACCTTTTACTTAAAAAATAAGGAAGGAAGGTAAAAGGGGAAACCCCCTCATAAATGATCCATGTCCATTATTGCTTGGAATGTTAGTGATTATCAAGGTATTCACATAACTTTCATAATTAAACAGGTCAGGGACTATTTTCGAGCTTCATTTATAATGCTAACTTAGCTTTCCAAAGGAAGGCTCTCTATCAGTACCTATACTACCTATCATTAAATATCCAAGACATATGGTTACTAATTAAAGATTACAATTGCATACTTTACAATGCTAAAAACTAAAGGTGGATCGGGACTTAAATCTCCTTATCCATATTTCAAAGCTTTCGTTAGATTAATAGAACTTTAAGTCCTCAACTATGAAGGAAACCACTATGCTTGCTCTAATAAATAGAAAGGGGAATGGCATTTCAGAAGGACCCTTGACAGGGCTAAAGTGGACA
Organism: Erythroxylum plowmanianum; assembly: GCA_025531925.1. Classification (NCBI taxonomy): domain Eukaryota; kingdom Viridiplantae; phylum Streptophyta; class Magnoliopsida; order Malpighiales; family Erythroxylaceae; genus Erythroxylum; species Erythroxylum plowmanianum. Next base: position 18,936,487 of record JANVCQ010000004.1, read on the forward strand.
AAGTTTAGTTAATCAAATTCTAAAAGAGTACAGTCATTTTTAAACTACCTTTGGTATTAAATCACTCCTCTATTGAAATATACAATTTGGCCAATCCCTTAACAAGGCACACTTTATTCAGATTCTTAAATTACTTAACAAAATAAGAGGTTTTCAAGAAGTTGTGCAAGAAATTTAAAATATTGAAGCGTAAGGCTTTAAATAATGCAAAATGACAAGGAAGCTTAAAGTTGTGAAAATTAAGATGAAACTCCTTTACAGGAATCTACTTGAAAGGAAAACATTAGATATCAAAGTGGCCAAAGAGAAGCTGGAGATAACTCAATCTAACCTCTATAAGAACCATAGTAATGACTCACTTCAAATGGAAGAGAATAAAGCATATAAGGAATACATCATTGCATTAAAAATCCAAAACTCTACTCTATGGCAAGAATCAATAATTTAATGACTCCAACAGGATGATAGATGCACCTCATTCTTCCTTAAAGCTATTATAATTAGAAGAGATAAGGACAAAATCATTTCCTTAACCAATGAAGCAAGAATCATAACATGGGACCAAGATAACATTAAAGTCATGGATTTATTTCAAGGAGCTACAAGGAAGCGACAGAAGAAGTGACTCTAATATACTCACTCTCAAATAATTCATCTCCCCTAACATTTCATCTAAGCAGGCCACTCATCCGTTATTTAAATTAAAAATGAGGAAATTGATGAAGATTTAAAAAATCTAAACCTATACAAAGCTTTAGGTATAAATGGTTTTAATGTTTACTTTTAAAAAGAAACTTGTCAAACCTCAAAGTTGTATGTTTACAAGGCTATCAAAGAGCTCTTCAACAAGAGTCTTATAAAAAGAATTAAATCAAACTCATATATCTAGTTTGTAAATTTTTTAAACCAAGTTTATTATTTGATTTCAGGCCAATTTCTTGATTTAATACTATTTACAAACTAATTTTAGGCATCCTAGTCCAAAGAATTAAGAAGATAATTAGTTTCCTCAAAAGTAAAACTCAAGGCGATTGTATAAAGATCATACATGGATACTAGAGAAAAGGGACATGTAAGTTATGCATCATGAAGATAGATTTCAGAAAGGCCATTGACTCAATAAATGTAATTTGAATTTTTGCAATATTCCTAAATTGGGTGAAACATTGTGTTACGACAGTCTCATATAGTATCGTAGTGAATGGTTAGCAAAAACATTGATTCCATGGTAAAAAGGGAGTTAGATAAGGTGACCAATTATTGTAATACTTATTCAAAATTTTCATGGAGACATTGCTAAAACTTTTACCTTTAAACATTCAAGGGAATCTAACTTTCAAATTCCATAAGAAATATAAGAAGCTAAAACTTTTTAATCTGGCATTTGTTGATGATTTGCTCATTTTTGCAAAAAAGATGAGAAATTACTCTCTACAATACTAAAGTATATCCAGTAATTAAGTAAGATTTTAGGGATTGAAATCAATAGTGATAAAAGTTTCATAATGATGTCAAAAGATGCTAAGAGCCTCAAACAACAATTGACTAATTTAATAGGTTTCAAAGTCTAGACTCCTCCTTTCACCTACTTAAGAGTAATCATCGTATCCATACCTATCTATAAGTATTCTAAGTAGCTATTTGAAATGATTGGAAGAAGGACAATCAATTTAGCAATAAAAACCTATCATATGTTGGAGATTACAACTTATAAAATCAATATTGTGTAACATTCATACAAACTAGCTTTAACACTTAGTTCTTCTAAAGAAGCTTATTAAAGAAATTGAAAGGCTCTTAAGAAAATTTTTATGGAATGGGGATTGAAATAAGAAATATAGCTCCAAAGCTCCATGGAAGGAGATGTGCAAGCCACTACTTCAAAGGGGACTTGAAATTAAAACCATTCAAACATCTAGAAAAACTTTCCTAATCAACAAAGTTTAGAAACTACTCACTAATAAGGAAAATCTCTGATCCTAATGGATTCAAAATTATCACTTAAAGGGAAATTGCTTCTAAAGCTTCAGGAAAAACTAAAATACATTATAAACCTTCCACCATTTGCTACAAATTAGAAGTAGAATAACAATCAAACTACTTTGTGGTTTGATAATTGAAGTACAATTGGACTATTATATTTAAGACCCAACATTTTCTAAATCAGGCATATGTTAAAACCAAACCTTAAAGTTAGTAAGGTAATTAGAGGAAAAAAATTGGTACATTGCCTATAGAGGCTTTGACTACCTGAAGGATGCATTACCTAACTATATGCCTAAAACGAAAGCTAAAGATAGAATCATCTAGTCCAGATGTAAACAAGGAGCATTCATAAACAGGTCTACCTTAGATCTCTTCCAACTACAAGCTCCTAAAGCCACCTGGCACAATATGGTATGGATTAAAGGCTATAGTCTAAGATTAACATTTATAATTATGGCTCACTATACTTAATATATTAAGCACAACTGACAGGATAAAATCCAATATACACATAAACAAACAATATAGATTCTGCAACTTAACTCCATAATCTAGGGACCATATTTACTTTTAATGCTCATTCATATTAAGATATGGATGATAATAAAATATTCCTACAACTATTCATGCAGTGAATAAGATGGTGATAACATCATTAATGGAATTTCTAAAGAAAAATTTCCTAACTATGGTAGGAGAGGAAGCATAAAAGATTCCAAGGGAAGAAAAAGGATTCAAACACTTTCATGTCAAACACTATATACACGATTCAGGAGCATTTGTTAACCAATATTTACAACCTTAATTTCTCTAGCATTGTTGTAACTAGATAGGGTAGTTTAATCTAAGTTATTTATTCCTTTGTAGAATTTTTTATCTCCTTCAATAGTTTCCTAGACATCTCAGCTATCAATGGGATCTAGTGCAAATAGATCCCTTGATCTTGGAAGGCTATACCCCTATTTTTGGAATATAATTTTATTTAATTTTAAAAAAAAGTTTGTACTAGACCATGCATCAAGCAACTTACCTTAAAGATTTGTTTAACATGGTTTCTCACACAGTTGTGTGATCAAGATGGTCATTTTATTAATTTGAATGGTGCCTTATGAAAACAAGATTTTAAACATGACTGTAGGGAATGCAAGTGGATAAAATTTTTCAACACATTTTGCGAAACTAAATATGGATGTCAGTTGTATTGAGGCTTAAGAAAAGACGTCACATGAATTATAAACTCTATAATGTCATCCCTCACTTAGCAATAGAAATGATAATCCTAATTCTCTCATGAAAAAAATAATATCCAAATGAATATCCCACATACATAAGTACAAAAAAACTAAATAAATGAGGCTCTCCAAAGCACTTTTAAATAATACTCTCATATCTTCTGGTATCCACTGCATTTTGGAAGACTTTGAGCCATATCATTCTTTTTGTAATGTCTTTTAACCTTTTCACCCATTTGTCATTTAAAAGTGAGTGATTAAGTAAATATTTAGATAATACAAAAGGGAACTCTGACAATTTAACTATACAAATTCATAGTGAACACTATAATTATGATAAAGAATATATACCTAGCAAAGTTCCTTCCCCCAGTCCATGAGAAGGAATAAACTTTAATGTATAAATATATTTCTATATAAGTGATTTAAAATTAAAATAGAAAATATTATGATCTTAAAGACATTGACTACGACTATTTGTATTCTTGATCAAAAAAATGCTTATGATAAGAAATATATAGTTACCAAGTTCTTTTCTTCATAACTCAATATGTGTGTCTATTGAAGGTGTCTAATAAGGAGCTAGAAAATTCAGTTTAACAAAGGAGGTACTTTGTCAGTGTATTTTCCTAACAAAATATTTTAAATATAAGGAATGTACATAACAAAGTATTTTGTTTAAGAAAGCCATTATATTTCTTTGTTTTGATCATAGTCTCTCTTCTAAATATTAGTATGTACAGTTACATTTTTACCATCATTGTTATGAAAAGTAATTTATTTTACATAATATAATGATTTAAGCATTTTCATTGAAGTTAACTTTTTCTTGGTGATGTAGTGATCATTGTCATGATAGACATAAACCCTTACATCTGTTAATATTAAAAGTTTAATTGATATTGATCTTAATTTCAACTATTATAACATTAGTACTGTATAAACAATCACCAAATATTGAAGCCATTAAGGAATGTTCATTTTGTATTTTTGTATCAATATTATAATGTATCAATATTGATTGTTTGAAATAAAACAAATCGAAGTCTACATTTGTCTTATGAAATAAATTGTTATTCTATTATTTTTTAGTAATCCCATAAATTTAAATTTAATTTTAGAAAGTGAATAAGGTTTCCATTAACTATAGTAAAGTTATCTTAACATTACAATGAGTTTGAAAAATAATACAAATTACTAATCAAATAGACTAGATTACAATTCACAAGTTATAGATTCCAGCTATTCTTAATGCCTAGAGATAGTTTATGCTAAACAGATTTTGTAGTCATAATTGCTTTGGTCAAATTAATGATATCATCAGCTAATTGATGCTTATTTATCACCTCACCCCTATAGATCCTTTTCTTTCTTTCTTTCTTTCCATAGGGAGTAAATTGTTATTGTAAAAGTAGTTTTTTTTATATAGCTCTATCTGACATCCTATACTTAGCAATACTAATAATCCAATTTAAAGTTGTTAGCCAATCATAATAAGAACAATAATCTATTAGCAAATGTAAAATTCTGCTCCACATAGCTTTGGAGTATCTACATTGAAAGAATAAGTGTTCCCTAACTTTTTTAGCTTCTTTACATGACACACATATTGGGTCAAATGAGGCAAACCATTTGTTCTTAGTACGGATCATATTCTTGATCACTAAATAAGTAAATATTAAGGCTTTTTGATTCTTTGAGTTCTTCCATAGGAGGTTAAACCAAGGTATAATCTCTTTCTCTACCTATAGTGCTTTATAGGAATATTTGTTAGTCAATACTCTAGTAGGATCAGGTATCTAAGTGACTATGTCCTTCTTTTCCAATAAGTGATTTGAGGGAAATATTCCATCAGCAAATTAAATCCTATAAAGTTTCCAGTCCATTGTCTATGATTCATCAGTGAGGACACTTTGTTAGTGAGAGGAAGTTTATTAGAAAGAAGAGATAATTTACTCCTTTGGATAAGAGGACAATACTAAGACTAGTTGTCAAACCACACCCAAATATGCTCTCCATTTCCCAACCCATGATTAATCCAAGGGTACATAACATTTCTTAGTTTTGACATTTGCAAGAAGAACCAAGGGTATTCCCTGGTGATTGACAATTTAAATTGTAATCTAACATTCATTATGATGCATTTATAAAAATTTAAGTTGAACCTATGGATAAACCTGTAAATTTAAAATAATATTACAATTGAGAATATTAATCTAGACTCAGTTATAATTGCAAAGCTCAAAGTTCGTACACATTAACTATTCCCTAACAAATGTGAAAGTGATACAGGAACTCTAATTGCAATGGTAGTTACAGGCCAATAATGTCATCCACTTAATTTATGATTACTACATTTGCAATTAAACCCAACCACAATGTTAGTTATATTTATGAAAAATCCAAAAAAATTTAATTAATATCTTGTATAATATGTGGAAATAACAAGACCAAGTATAAATGAATTCATTTCTTAATAGATACCATATTAGAAATAAATTTTTGTAATAGAAGCATAATGAACAAAATATTGCATTTTTAATTTTAAATAAGTATGAGGTAACAATTTAGAATGGAAACATCTTCTCTCATTACCTAATAAAGCCACAGTCAATATATATTATTCATATTGTTATTTTATCCATTAGTAAGGGTACTTAAGTTATAGATGGACTGTATATATAAATTATACCATCATTCATGCCATATATGTAACAACTACACACTTTAATAGCAATAACTTTTAAAATCAAATGCATATTGAATGGTACATGATAGTTTATCTAACCTTTTCCATTCAAGGTTTTTTCTAATACATTTACCAATATAAGTATGCTTCAATTGTGTTTTTATTTAAAAATCGGGAAGGAAAAATGTGAAGCAAAATCTTTAATGCACAATAATAAATCAAATTATCATTAAAAGTAAAAGTTAAGCACAGTTAGCTACACATGCTTATAGGATAATGTTCACCGGTATAAAATTTTGAAGTGACATGTTGATGACATAGATTGGGAAACAACCTTATACATAATCATATGGATCAATTACATACATTCACAGTAGACACTATTAAGTACTTACCCTTATTTAAAATTATGTTTAATGATGTTATTGTTGAAGACGATTAAGTATACTATAGTGTGATTATTGATGTTCATTTTGAATTTTAGTATTACAAATATGTCAATTAACTCCAAAATATTGTTAGTCTATTGATGATTAATCTACTGCGCTTATATTGAATGTTACGTTTTTGGGAGCATCTACATCGCTATAAAGTTATTTCCTATCTTTTAGTATGAAGTGTCTATGAGAAAGCTTGAAATTATACACCCACTTTCAATTTACAATTTAATCTTTTACATTTCTTTAATTTATATCCTCACTAGTTCCTCTTTTCCACTGTTATCTTTTCTTTTTGCTACTTAAAAGGGAAGCACAAAAGATCTTAGTATTACGGTTAGAGTAAGTCCATCATGAAGTATTTTTAATGCTTTATTCAAAAGTGTAATAAAGTTCAAAACGTCAATGTTGCATTGAGAAATGCTAAGCAAATTGTTTTAAGGTTTTGTTCTAAAATTTATGTTAAATTTGAAACTAATTTCTAGTATAAATAAGTTAAAATTATTGATTAGTAAGATTTTTCAAAAGAAGAATGAGGCAAATCATCCAAGTTCGAAGGCTTAATAACTTTTACACTCTTTTTTTTATAGTGTAGTTTGTGTTCCTATATGTACTTATGAGCACTTAACGTATGTTGGTTTATGTTTAACAATATATTTTCCATTTTTAGAGGGTATAATATGAAATTTGTACTAATAATTAGGGTATAGTATGCATGATATATTAAAGATGAGTGAGTAAAGAGAGAATGATAACAGTTGTTTAGATATGATGATGTCATATAATGGGTCACATAATGGGGCTAGGGATAATGAGAGATAGGTGGTGATTGAAGTTAGAATTAGATTTGAAAGTTAGGAAATGAATATTGAAATCTAACAAAAGTATGCTAGATGTCATGGTTTTGTAATTGCTGTAAGGTCAAGAATGAAAGATAAATCGAGAGTTCAATATAAAAAATTTATGTGTCATAGAGGTTTATCGCAAAAAGCAACGCATCAAAGACTAATTAATCCTAAAAGTAGTGTAAGAAATGGGTGCCATGCTCACTTATGGTGTCATTGCAATAGAGGTATTTGTAGTTGCGCAAGTTTAACAATGTTTACAACTATAAAATAAATTAAGCAAATGCGAGGTTTATTAGGAAACAATACGTGGTCAATAATCATATTAGACATAGATTGGAAATGAATTAAAATTCTTAGATAAGGTCATTCACTCATGCATGAACTATCATTACAATTGCATATGGATATGATCGTATATCATACTATGTAAAGACTTTCTTTATCATATCGACTATTTAAGGAGAGTGAGGTTGCTAATGATGTGAAATTAGTGTATAGGATGTTTTTTAGAATGAAGCATAAGAACAATAATTTCATTTTGCAAAATTGATTATGATGAGGATGGAAGGTTGAGCAATGTTTTTTGGTTTGATGTAAAGACTCATGTATCATGTATTTAATTTTGTGATGTGTTAATGTTTTCCATAATTATCTCTTTATTAAATACCAAATGCCATTTGCCTCATTTTTTAGATTAAACCATCACAATCACTTTAGTTTTTTTGGGTTTGTAATATTAGGTAGGAAATTAACCAAAATTTTCTTGGTTGTTCTATACATGGTTAAGTTATATAGAAGGGAAGCCATATGGCAATATAATCACTAATGATTGAAAAAGTTAAGTAACACCATTGAGACTGTACACCTAACTAATAGGTATGGACTATGTTCATGGAACATAATACAAAAATTATCAGAAAAAATTGATTCCCATAAGAATTATAAGAAGTTTAAAGATAATTTTGTGGTTCTCGTGTATGACACCCATAATGCCCAAGATTTTAAGAGGAAATTAGATGACATGGTTGTCAGGTTTAACTAGAAGATAATTCATAGTTTAAGTGCAAATAATTAATGGGTTAAGTCTCTTCTTAATGAATGTTTGAGACAGGCACCAATGTAAATTTGACGCCATTATAGGTAAGAATTTGGATGGCACAAAGCAGTGAGGTAAGGTATGAATGCTTACTTTGATGGCGCTGTGTATGCACATAACAGATTAAGACTATTTAATAAGCAATACGACGAAATCTTTAGGGAAAATATTAATCGGTAAATGGAGTTTAATTACATGAATGTAGGAACTAATGTATCATTGATGATATGATTTGAAATTGAGAAGGAATTCAAGGAAGTGTTCACCAATTCCTTATTTCAATTATGTAAGAAGATCTAAATAGTTTGATATGTCGAGAGGTGAGCAAAGATTGATTAAAGGAAATTGCTAGATGTACAAAGTAAAGGAGATGGTTGTAGGTTGAATATTCATGGGATGTCTGTAGTTACATTAAGTGACACTCTGGTTTATCTATATGCAGTTCATGTTGTTTGAATTTAAAGGTATTATGTCATCGCATGGTTAAGATTTTTACTAGGTTGAATTTTGAACAATTTCCATGACATATATTTATTATAAGGTGAAAAAAGGATGTTGGTCAATGGCTTACAACAATGAATGTAAGAAACATTTTGAATGATGATGTCATTATTGTTACTAGGATGCATAAATGGGAATAACTTTTCTATAGATAACTTGACTATTCTGTTGGTAATGCATGAAAATTTGGTTACTTATATAATTTGTTAGAAAAAATATAAATTTGTCTATTGGGATTGTAATTCAGTTACTTATATAATTTGTTAGAAAAAAATATAAATTTGTCTATTGGGAATGTAATTCAGTCTATGGATAACAGTCATAGTTACAGGAACACTAGTTCCATTACAGGAAGTACCATGTCAATACTCTCGCCATCCTAAGCTACCGACTTGGATGGTCATTCCACCATAGCTTGTTAAGATAATAAACATGTAAATAATTTAGAATTTGAGTCAACTTTAATTAATTACACAATATGTACACCTCGACCTTTCAACTAACAATAATTAAGTTTCTACCACTCATCACACACCATCAATATAGCTATGTATCAATATATGGAAGGCATTACATCTTTGCCGGCTACACTCTCACAAAACCTATAAATGTGCGTGCAAAGGTGATTTAAGGATGCAATGTAAACCAAGTTACTTATAATCTTCAACGATAATAATAGTAACGAGCAACTGTAGGCTTATATTATAATTAGTTTTAAGACAAAAAAGTATCTAACATATATATGCCATAAACATTCCTTTATTTGTTCACCCCTCATTTTTTCAAGTACGCATTATATAAAGATATATGAAACATCAACTTTATACTCCTTCTAATCCTTTATCAACTTAACCTCGTTGACTTTTGTTCATACATATTTTGTTTTTTTAGAAGCCCCCATACAATCTATGCGACAATATTAAAACTATTGTTATCCATTTGATCCTCCCTAATTCTTAATGTCAACTCATTAGTATCAAACTATAAACATAACTAATAACACAGACACCTTCTTACCCTAACCTCTCATTACCTCTTAGTTCCTTGAATGCTATGTAGGTGGCTTACTTCATCCACTCTTAACTAAAGATTTATATCAATTTAGACACCTTCTTATAATAGTATTGCATTTAACAACACTAAAGTTTCATTAGTCACAATTGTTTTACTTCATAAACTCACCATATTAATATAGTTCCATTCAACAAAAATTTCAATCCTTATTCTAAACTACCACACTATGCTTACTTGTTCTTGTGAAATGAACTTCATCCCTAATCTACATTTTTAAGGTTAATAGCAAATTAGTTTATGTACACTTCATTTTTTATATAAATTAGTACCTCATTACCTTTCTTTTTACATTTATGACCATCTACTTTCCTTATTATAGATGAGAGGGTGCCCTAATTACAACTTTATCCTCTCTTTTTTAACTCTAACATTCAAAACATTATCGTCAACCTAAAATTATTACATAAAACATTCATTACAACAATATGATATCTCCTAACAAAACATCATTAAGACAGGCCACATATAATAGATATGAAATTAATACTATGGAACTATAAACTGAAAAGACTTCACTGTGACCATATCTATAGATAAAAATATGTTCTATAAAAATAATGTATAAACAAATAAATGGCCACTAGTAAAGTCAACCAAATGGGAATGAAACTCACTACCTACCATATTTATTTGGTTTGTCAAATGATAGTTTGTCGATACTTTAAAAACTTTATTATTTGTTAGCTAACAAGCAATGTGTAAGAATGATTGAGAGATAATTATGTTTGATTAATTTTGGATTGTATGATGTAAAAATGAAAAGACTGGATATTAGCAACTATTTATAGACCATCTAAAGAAATCTTTACATAAATTAAATTACATGCTTACTCTTATATAATGGAAATTTTACAATCTAGACATGGTATTAAGGGTAATACTTATTTTTTAAGCTTCTTAAAAACTAGTATATAAAATAAAATTCATTTTTACCCTTAAAATTGTTAGTACATTAAAAGAACACAATATTCTAAATAACATGTAGCAATATGTCCTTTGAAATGGTGGCTTCGACTTTTACACTCACTAATACAATTGAACACCCAATCTTGTATATATAAGCATTAATTTTACACATTTTAGAACACGATTCTATAACAATTTGTGTCCTCCATATTGTTTCGTAATAAAAGGTAAAAAAAAATTTACTATATAATCATATAAATAACTATGTGCATTATAACTACAAAACAACTTAGTTGTCTATAAAGATGTATGTCAATTTATATCCTTAACATTTATTTCTTCAAATTTTATAACAAGAACTTGATTCAATACACGATTGCATAATTAATAATGTTACATAAAGCCTTTAATGGACACAAATTCCTGCTTAATTGTGTGTCAAATATGTACTTAATGTTTATTCCATAAAATTTTCAAATAATTACATGGATGAACATAGGTAGCTCAAGTTTTTTGTAACATTTCACAACACATGAACATGTATATAATCGTGTAAGTTCACAAAAAGTCAAATGCCTATGTCTGGAGTCACACATTCACAATGACTTGTATAGTCAGTTACGCGCTAGGACATATGTTTAATCCCTACTTTCCTTCTTCTTTCCCATTTTCCCCTCCCTCTTCCACGTCCCATCTACTACACTTTTCCCTTCTTCATCCTTGCCTAGCATTTTTTTAGTGATTTTATAGCACCCAAGTAAGTTTTTCTTATCTTTTACGTGAATTAAACTTGGAAATTTGTGTATATTTGTTAATTTGAGGGTTTTTCATCCCCAAAATGCTAGGGTTAAGCCATTATTGCATCTTAGGGTGTTATCACCAAATTTTGTGCTTGATTGTCAATTACAAGTTGAATTTCATCCTTTTCTATATGAATTATTAGATTGATTTGATGAATTACATGAGAATTGGATTAAATTTGATTGGGTATGCAAATTTGGCTCACTATGTGATGAATTGTGATGATTTTGGTAGAATAGGTTTCATTTGTTATTATTGTAGTAATTAGATGTTATTTCATAGTTTAATTTTGTTTCAATTTAGTATTTTCCGTGAATTAGGTTTTAATTGTGTTTAGTATAGGTCTATTTGTTTAATTATGTAATTGAATTTCCAATTTGAGGAATTTCATTAGTAATTGTATATTTAGATTAATGTTATTAGTTAATTGCATTTTTAATTTTTGTATTAGTTTTTTTCTAATTATTTTTTAATTACATTATTTCTAGTTTAGTTTAATTTTTAATTGTATATTTTTCGTAATTACATGAAGTAATGAGCATACAAATTAAGTATGGGAAAAGTTTTTGTTTTTATTTTTATTTTTATTTTCTCACACTTAATTTAATTTTAGGTACATTGATGAGAAGAACAAAAACTGCATAACAATAGAGAGAAAATAAGGCACTGAGGAAGAGAAAGAGAGGAGAAGGGTCATCCAGAGACCTGAGTGGAACTCGCTCACCACCAACATGACTGGCTGCAGTATATCTATTGGAGCTACACAAGATGTTACTTTTTAATGTTATGGCCCATAAGAAGCAGTTTTAGCAACATAAGGACAGGTGATCTGGGGCCTACAAATGCATCGATTAGGAGGTGCTGAAGTATATTAACTTAGCAATCTAAGGATAGTAGGACGATTGTGACACCTTTAAGATCTCCTAATTTCCAACACTCACAAGCACATCAAACACCTTATGAAACATAAGATTAAGATTGAATTCGTGTTCTAAACCATATTAACACTTAGAATATAAACAAAAATTAATAATAATACAATTCTAACCCTATAAATATGATAATCATTTAAGAAATACTTGAAAACACACTAAAACTTCTAGAAAAACATAGTATAATCTATACCTATCAGTCAACACAATCTGCATAGGATCTTGTGTGACTAGACTTGCACGATAGCTAGGGATCTTCAATAGCTTACTGCTGATGCAACTCGTAGGCACCATGTCAGCATTAAACCTAGATGTAATGAAGCATATGCACATGGTGAATAGATGGATGGAACCTACTAGTGATATCTACAACTTAATCAAGGTTCCCAACAAGCCAGTAGCATTGAGAGGAGCTAGGGGAACCACATGTGGTAGGGTAGCCATCGTAGTCGTATTCACCACTAGCCAGATGGGAGGTGTAGTATAGGAGGAGGATAGTACGAAGTACCCAGGGTGCAAACACCACATCCATACCAGCTGAATGTAGTTTAGTTGGAGAGATGGTTAGGGAAACTCATGGGTACTCAATAGACTCTCATAATATAGTAGGTGGAGATGGTGGAATGAATAGGCTAGCTTGAGACCTCTGTTAGATGGATAGGGGATCTACTATTTTTGATGGCAAGCCGTCAGGGCATAACTTTTCAACCTCCATCATTTGGTGCATATACATTATCATCAGCTCCTCTATATTTTAAGGATCAATGACCCAAGGACCCTCCATCAATAGACAGGCAAGAGTCACAATAGGACGGAGATGTTTAAATTTGGTTTTCTTTTCTTTTTCTCTCTTTATTTGTTTATTTTTCTTATTTTCTTTCCGTTGTTATTTATTTTGTCTAAATGTAACGTATTTCTATTCATTATATTTCCACATTTCTTAGATATTATTGTTACTTTTATTTTCTTTTATCCTTTTTATCCCTTTTTATTTATATTTTGCAAGGATGATCATATTCATGAAAATAGACATAAGGGATGGAATTATGAAAGAGCAAGAGCAGAGCTGCTTTGAAGAAGTAAGTTATGAGGAACAGGTAACAAAGGACTTAAAACTTAAGGAATATACGAAAGTCTCTGCTCAAGAAGCTAAAGTGAAAGACTGGATGATGGTGATTGCAGAAGAAGATGATTAATTCACCTTCCTACAACATAAATTGTTTGATTCCATCAAATATTTAGGGGATTGCATCATTCATGATTATGTTGATAGTCTATTATTGAAAAGAACATTAAAAAAATTATTTGGATTTTTCACATTGATTGACTATGTATTTTTTATTTTCTCCCAACATGTAGCTTATTTACAAGTTGCAAAATCATTTTGTGGAGAAAAGTTTAGGAGCAAACTACTTATAATTGGTCCTGATTGAGGTTTGAATGATGAAAGGTCAAGCTAGAGACTTTAACTTAGCGTTTTATGTAGTTAGGTTTATTTTGGAATTCTAATATTTAGGTTTTGAAGTTTTATGTTTTTGGAGTGGTTTAAATAGTTAAATTTCTTATTTTTGAAGTTATTACAAGTTATGGAAGCAAGCTTGGAGGTTACATGAAGAAAAAAAAAAGATAAAATGGGACAAGGGTGACAAATTTCAACATGTCACAATCATGACATAGAAATCATGATCATGTATGGCTGAAATTTGGTTTTGTCATGATCGTGACTCCTTTTTCATGATCATGACATATGGCTAGACTAAGCAAAAATGTGAATTTCACTTCCCAAACCCCATTTGACCCCTCCTCCTTTAATCCTAACATTATATTTTTATATTCTCATATTTCACACCCACTTTATCTCTCTAAAACCTTAGCCACCATTACAAATCTCTCTCACTTTTCTCCTCACTTTCCTTAAGGTTTTCACTTTTCTCCTCACTTTCCTTAAGGTTTTCACTTTTCTCCTCACTTTCCTTAAGGTTTTCACTTATTCTTGCATCTTTTAAATAGATTTTCATTCTCCTACAAATATTTCATAATTTCCACACAAATCTTACATTTTTAATTGGTTTTTACAAGTTCTCGTGGTTCTTTTCTCTATTCACATTTTTCAGGTGTTTTTGGTGTATTTTGTTAGGTTTATTTGGTTTATTTGGTAGGTATACATTTGATTATGGCACCAAGAATCAAACATGGTGCCAAATGCTCACAATCGAAGGGAAAAGAATAAATGGCCGAGAGAGAGGCACATTATAGGGCTACAAATTTTGGAGCTCCTTTTCTAATTTATTCGGAAGATGAAGGTATTCGATTCTAAACTCTTCGCTCTAGGGTTTTTAGTGCCCTTAGATATTTTAGCTTTGATATTTTAGACAACCTAGGATTGAAAGACAAGGTTAAGAACTTGAGTCATAGAATTCAATGGGAGAAATTTATTAATTTTGATTATATTGTGTATAAAGAATTAACCTTTGAATTTTATATTACCTTTCATTTTGAGCCGTATGATTTGACTGAATTTTGGTTTTGATTAAGGGGTCAACCATTTCATATGAACTATGATGTTTTGGCCAAAATTAGTTGATTCCCTCAGTCAAACATAATTGAAAAACATAATGATTTTCGTGCTAAGAGGTATTGGAAACATTTAAAATTGGATAACTTTGATTTTCAAAATGCTCATAATAATGTCATTCAAAATGCATAAATTTATGTGCCACATTGTTTTTGATAAATTGAAAAGTAACAATTGCTCTATTAAAGAATTATTCGTTTTGTGGAAAGAATTATTCAATTGGTGATGCATGGATAATAATGTAAAAGTTTATATACAAACCTATGATTAATAGTTTCTAGGAGAGGTTTGAGAACAATAAATTATTGAAATATGTTTAATTAAGGAGTAGGCCAAGATTAAACCAAAGAACCTAATTTCCAACGAATTCACTACTTTCATCATTTTTACATGCTTTCTTCAATTTGATTTACTAAGTTAGTTTAGTTTTATTTTATTTTCTTAAACCAAATAAAAACCCCATAGCCTAAACACTGATTAATTTCATTTCATAAACTTTACACACTCTCTCGATGCATTGTCAATTTTGATGTTGTTGTCGGGAAGTGTAGTGCTTTAGTTTTTGTTCTTAATTTTAATTGATGATTTGTATATATTTGTTTGTAATTGATTTCTTTTCAATTATTTCGTGATCTTTTCATTTTTTATTTTTTGTTTGTGATTTTAAATTTTTTTTGACATGGATTAAAGTAATTTCTTTTATAGCTCTTATGACAATCCTATAACCAACGTTGGATTGATCAATCTAACTTTATTTATGAATGGGATAATCAATAGAATTATTTCCATGATCGTTTGCAGGATGCATAAAAATTCTCGTACAGATCAGAAGTTTCTTATCACCATTCAAGTACACCTCTAGAAGAATTGATTAATATTATGATTGCTAATACTTTATAATTCTAGCAGGAAGTACAACAATAATTCCAGTAGTTCTAACAGGATATACAGCAGTAGCTTCAATAGGGTATACAACAACTCCGGTAGGATACAACGTATAGACTCCACAACATGGCAAGCTAAATGGGTAAGATGGCGGTGAGGATCAACTACCTAGAATCACAAATGGGAAAGGAGTAGCCATATCAACCTGAGGTATACCCAATGAATGTTAGTGCAGAAACCTTACAAAGTGATGTGGAGCTTGAGAATCTTGAGTGTAATACTCAAGGAATTGCTTGTATTGAAGAAGTGGAGGAGGAGCTCGAAACTGAAAAGGATACATCTTTTAGCTTGGAGGTAAATAATAAGTTACAATTTGTTGTTAAAACTGATTCTTTACTTTTACTTAGCAGTCTAGAAAAATTGAACAAGAATGAACAAGGTGAAGAGTCATTCGAGATATTTCTCAAGAGTATGGACTCAATAAAGATTGAGAATTTGAAGATAGCGCATATATTGAATATGACAGACTATTAACTAAAACCTTATCCTGAACTACCTCACACTGAAGTGGTTCACATTGTAACACTTGAAGATTACAATTTTGTTACGTGAGGGAAGTGTGGAGTTGGGCCAATAACCTTAAACAAAGGTGCTTCATGGGAGGAAACCTAAGCGAAGTAAATATTTTTTCCTTTACTTTTTCGTACTAATAGATGTACATGTGTGTTTCTATGTTAGTTTGTTTCTTTCTTGTTTTAAGTTTTCAATCAAAATGAGAGAAAGAACAAAACAAACAAACAAATAGACATTTTCTCATTTTCTATTGCTTTTAGGACTATATAGTCATAAGTAGAGAATGAATTAACTAGGGAATCATGGCAACTTGTGCATGTTCTTTTACTTTTGTGATTGGTCAATGTGCATTATCTTTAGAAGAGTAGTGACTAGTGGTAGACAAAACCAGTGATATTTTAAGCCTTTATAGACTGACACATCCATATCAGTCTCATTGTCTTTAATAATGTGTGACCTTCATGACATGTACATCCTGACTTTGCTTTGATTTTCTATTCAAGACCTCATTTTTATCACATGCATTAACATGGAGATGATTAGACAGTTTTACTTCATAACCTACATTAGCCAAATAGCCTACCCATTATATGATTTTCCTTTTTGATAAACCATTTTTAAATTTTATTAGCCTTTCTTTATGTACTAACCACATTACATGCCTTTAAACTTATCCAAATGTCCTATCCAAGCTATTAAGCTAGTGAATCATTTGTGAGTTTTCAGTTTGTGGATGTACAAAAGTATAAGTGTGGGGGTATACATATGTATGGATTGGTTATAATATTGAGATGTTATTTTATGTCTTATCATTGAATTTCCCATGTTAATGTAGTTTCTTTTAATGTTTGAAAAAAGAAACAAAAGAAAAAAAAAGAGAAAAAGAAAAAGAAAAAGATGTTTAAATAAATGTATCGAGGAGGAAGTGCATATGTGTTGAAAAGTTGTTTATGATTAATGCATCTAAAGTTGTATTGAATGAGTTACTAGAGTATGTTGAATATGATGTAGATGTTGGCTTGGAAGGTTCACTCTTTGTGGTTTCAATGTATTTCCATCAATTGTATGAGTGATTCCTTTAGGTTGGTATATGCTTTATGTGGTTTATATATGAGAGCTTGGCTTTGAGTTGTGAAACATCGTTTTTGCATTCATCATAGTTGATGTACACACTTGTGAGTGTATGTTGATTTTTTCACTTGATAGTATATTAAGTGTTGCTTTTGTTTCATTAGCTTTGATGACTTTCATTCTACTTGAACCAAGTACATCTCACCTTATTTTTACCCACAATACAACCTTGAAAAGTCCTTTGATTCATGATTGTGCATGTGAATTTTAGTGGTGGAGAAATGAAA
Source organism: Erythroxylum plowmanianum (assembly GCA_025531925.1). Lineage (NCBI taxonomy): Eukaryota > Viridiplantae > Streptophyta > Magnoliopsida > Malpighiales > Erythroxylaceae > Erythroxylum > Erythroxylum plowmanianum. The sequence goes on from JANVCQ010000004.1 coordinate 18,954,380, forward strand.
TGATATGCAAAGTTGTGGAATTACATGATTATGAATGTTATTGAGTGTAGCCATGAACATATTTTTTCAAAACACATTTTCCAAGTGTACCATTATATTGCTAAGTATTTAAAGGTATTAAATGTTGATTGATCATGAATAAAAGCTTAGAATGTTAAGATCTTGCTATATTTTTGAAAGTCAATCAACTTTGCTTATGATTATGTATTCTTGGGAAATATGGAAATTAAGTAAATGTTTTGGGTCTATGAGTTTAATTTTGATATTTTTCCCAAGACGGCCAAAAGATAAGTTTGGGGGAAATTGATATATGCTTAGTTGTTGATACATTCAACCCTTTACCCATAGTGATTACTGATATGAAAATACTTAAGATACTCACTATAGTTCTTATATGGTTTTAGGTACAATTGGGAAGCAAAAAGGCTAAATTGCGTTGACATCACAATCTTTGCGCCATCTTTTTGAGATTCACACTCACTTATCTTTATAAAACAATGATAGGATTTAATCATCTTATATTTTCTTATGCATTTCAATGTCTTTTCAATCCTATTGTTGTGTTTAAATAATCAATTTATGTTCATCTTATGTTTACATATAGATTAAAGGAGTGAACACAAATATACGCTAAAAGGAAGAAGTTCGACAAAGCTTGGAGAGGCATTCATGGAAGAGAAACTACCAAGAGAATTCGAAGGAGAATCAGAGAAGACCTTGAAAGTAACCCAGGGCCATGATCATGGAAAATATGCCATGATCGTGACAAAAGCTTGAACATAAGGCCATTATCGTAAGGAGTCAGCCACGATTATGATAGAAGCTTGAACACATGGCCATGATCATGGGGAGTTAGCCATGATCATGTGGAGTTAGCCATAATCATGACAGAGACTAGATGAATTGGCCATGACCATGCACTAAAGGCCACAATCACGACCTGTACGTAGACAAACACAGACGACCTTCTGAACTTAAGTTTTTGAAGGAATTTTAAGGCATAGGAAAATCCTAGGTTTTTCCCTAAATGGAACATACTACAAAAAGAAAGAGGAGAGGGCCTAGAAGAGTAACCTCCAATCTGCCAACTTTTAGAAAAACTCTAAGAAGAGAGACTCTCAAAATCTACCATTTTTGGAAAGCTCCAAGAAGACAAGAGGAACCAGCAGAAAAGTTTTTGTTATTTTCCAAAAGCTTAGCTATTCTCTTTCAGTTTCAATGGTTTATTTTCATATTCATTCAATTAATTTAAAGCTTCTTAGTGTTAATCACGTTTTTACATGTTTTAGAATATTTAGAATGAATGTTTGATGGATTTTGTAGTTGAACTTTATGAATTTAGTAAGGAATCTCTAAGTTATATCAATGGATGTTTATTCCCTCAACTTTCCAGTTTTAATCTTGGTTGTTTGAGACTATTTATGTGATTTTTCAAATCTAGATATGTTGGGTATTTGAATGTTTAATGATTTATGTTATGGGTTTTTGCTTATTTGTGATACTCTTGATTAATTTGTGCTTAATAGTAGGATTTATGCATGTTCTTAGATTCATGATCAATTAATTTGTATTTTTGTGTAAGTTGTGTGTGCTGGAATTTTCATTTTGATGCAATTAGTTTAGAGTTTATAATTTGGGTTATTATTAGTCATTTATTAGCATAAAGAGTTTTGATTTATGTTAAGTTAGTGTTGAATTTCGGTTTTTATTACTTTGTTTATAATTTCCAGCTTTGGTTTTATTTTATTAAGTATGGGCTTTGTTTATTTAATATCAATTGTGCTTAATATGAATATGTGTGGCTAGACTACTTGGGGGTTTGGAGATATTATAAGGATGAAGGGGTGGGAATTGTAAGAATGGAGTTGAATTTGTCTTAAATTGGTTGGTTTGGGATTTAGGATAAATGTCATGAATTAGGAATTGATTATAGGTTTGATCACTCTTTAGGTAACTTTCTAATCCGAAACCTTGGGTTGAGCTTGTAATATGTAATAGAAGATATTGATTCCCAGAAGCAGCAATAGGTTAGTTGAATTTGTTAGGATACTTAATCAACTAATCTAGGATCCCATACCTTTAGGTTACACCTTCCGAGCTTATGAGTAGGTGGCCTAAGTTAGTTAAGTTCTATTACCGAATGCATCGCTGCTATTAAACTTATAGAGCCTATTCTAGGTTATAGTGGAGATTGGGGCTTTTCTATAGCTTATTAGTTTTACCTATTTAAAGAAATTAAGGGTTTGAGAGCTTAATTGAGTCCATAGGCTAACTCCATAATGAGAGTACCTTTTTTTATCTTCAAGGATTAATGAACATACCAGAATCCCAAAGATTTCTCCAGCCCACTTCTTTACCATTGTTATTAGACATTTCTAAATTTGTTTTGTGCTTGTATTTTTGGTCATGAAAGCATGTGAAATGGTCAAGATAATGACCTTAAATTAGCATGTTTACCTTTCTTTTGCTTGCTGTTGTGTACTTGTGTGTTTTATTTGTTTAGTTTTGATTATGTTTGGATTGAATTTTGTTTAAGTTTAAACCTATGTTCTTTTCAAATTTCTTGTTAGATAGTTAATTTTTGTGTGTTGGTAGGTTGATTGAATGTTGGGAGTGCATATTAAGCTTAGAAGAAGAATAAGAAGTTGGAAAAAATTAGATAATCCATGGTCGTAGGAATTGGGTTGATTCCCACAAATATGGGAAGCCTTTTCAAAAACTTTCTGGAGCCTTAACCCACGATCATGGAAAGCGACTGAAACTTTTTAAAAACCCTATTTTCTTCTTTTTTCTTCACTTTCCCTCCCTTTCTCTCTCTGCAGCCATCTCTCTCACTAACCCTAGCTTCGAAAATCTTTCATTTTTCTCCCAAAATTTGGTATTTTCTTCATCTTTTCCATCATTAATCACTTCTTTACACTTATTTCACATAACACCATAAAAAATACAAGGATTTGGTGAGTTCTTATTTCCTTCTTTGTCTAAAATGTACTCTCTCTTTTGCCTATTTTTGCAGATTTTTCTTCTTCAATGGATCCCATGAAGCTTGTCACTCGAAAACCCATTGACCAATTGCGTTAACAAGTATCTGATGAAGGTAAAACCGATATAGCAACAAAATTTCGTGCCCTATTCCCAATTTTTTGGAAGATGAAGACGCTTTGAAATTTTGGAGCTCTATTCTATGAAGCTCCAAAATCCTCAGACACATATTGCAGCTAAGAATAGAAAGGGTAAGAATGTAGCCATATCTCAACCATCGACCTCTTAGGTACCACCAAAGCCTCGAGAAAAAGCAGTCAAAGAGGAACCAACAGTAGCAGTAAATGTTGATCGGTTTCAGTAAATTCTTGACCAGTTGGCCCCAAATCAACAACAAATGATGTTGTAGATCAATGAACTCGGAAATCAAATGCGATAAGTACACAAGGAGCAGCAGTACATAAAGAAGAAGTACCTCAAACTCATCCAGATATAGAACATTGAAGTACCCTCCTATGCCTTCACCATCTCAATCCCCATAAGCCTTCTTACCCTTCACTTTTTATATTATTTTATTTACTTTGTTAGTTGTGCTATTTGTTTGCTTGTTGATGTTATGTTTGATGTTTAGATTTCATTTTGTGGTTACCTTGTCACATTAAGGACAATGTGTTGTCCAAGTGTGAGGAGGTGACATTGCCTTGTCAATTGCATCGTTTAAATTTGTTTTATTTACTGTTTAGGATCTATATTTTTAGCATATGAGGTTGTTATTTGATGTTGTGTTGTGTTAAGCAATGGAACCACAATTGAATCATTTTTTATGTGTTTTTCCATGAGATTATGTCATGCTATTTGGAATAAGATTAAGTTCATGCTTGACCTTGGATTAGGCTCTTTGAGTACAAAGTGAATCATGTTTAGTGATGAAAAGTAATCGGTTGCATAAGATTACTCAAAATGTGACACTTGAGTAATGAGGTAATGTAGAGATGCATAATGAATTTTCATCTTATATGACTCCAACTACAGTCATCTTATTTCTTTGAGTGTGTGATGCCCTTTTAAGTTACTACATTCAGAACTTGCTTTGAATTGGTTTGAGTCTACTAGATGCATGCTTAATAGAAATGATTAAGCCCCTTTTTTTGATAACCCTTGGCTTAAATTACCTACCCTTGTTATTATCCCTTGTTAGCCCCATTGAGCCTTAACACTTTTGTTTCTTGAAAATACCTCATATTTCAAAACTCAAAACCTCATTAGCCTACCCATTCACAAGCTTAGTAAATTATTTAAGTGATGCGCTAGTTTGGGATTTCTGGTTTAAATTTTTTCTTTCTGAGATGAGTTGAGTTATACTTCTACTATTCGACCACATTATATCTAGTTGCTATTTTGTTTTGTTCTTCAATTATATAAAAATAAAAAGAGAGAAAAAAGAAAAGAAAAGGAAAAAAGAAAAAGAAAAGAAAAAGGAAGAACATTTTGGTAGCATCAATAAGTGCGGAGTAGTAGTATATTTACATTTGTATATCTCAAATTATGTTTTGTATCCCTTTGTTCACTTATTACTTTATGCATACTTGTGTTAAACCCTTTACCTCTTTTAACCCACGTTAACCCTTACCACATTAAAACTGAAAACAAACCCTTTTGATCTATTTATGCATGTAATTATTGTAGAGGAGAATTGGTGTATTAGCGAGCCTATGATAGTGTAGTTTCCTATAGGGAGCTTGAGTGAAACACTAACCATCAAACAATTAAGAGAAATGAGTAAAACCATGAGGAAGATTAATTATATGTTTATACTTATCTTTGAGTGATGGTACTATAAATTGAGTTTGCTTATCTACACTAATGAAAAGTAGTCATGATATGTGTAATCGCTTGATACTTGAGTTAGCTAAACTTTGAGGGATTGCATGCTTTGATCTTTATCAAAATGAAGTGATAGAATTGATTGGTTGTGTTTGATTTTGCTTAAGGACAAGTAAGGATTTAAGTGTGGGAAAGTTGATAGTTGTGAATTAGTTTGTGTTTTTCTAAGTATTTGGTATGTGTCTCTTATATGATAGGTTAGTATTATTGTGTTTTAGTACTTATTTTATGTGAATTTGTTTAGTTTAATCTTCATGGTTATTCTTTTGTGTTTGATATTGGTTTAGGGTAGGAATTGATCATTTTGGTGTAGGAATGGAGGGTGAATACCTTTGTGATTAAGCAAGGGCGTAAAAGAAGAGAAGAGAAGTGGAGCTGCTGAAAAACAAAAAACCCACGGTCGTGGAAAAGGGCATGTTTTCCATGATCGTGGGAAATTTGTAGAGAAAGTTTTTGTTAAGTTAAGCCACGATCATGGGAAGAACAAGTATAATTCCCATGATTATGGGATTGGAAGTCGAAAAGACACGTGGATTTTATATATTTTTTAGGTTTTCATGACTTTATAAGACATAGAATCCCGAGAGCTGCTAAAAGGTCGTGGAACTTGCTTCCTAGAGCTAAAAGATAGATTAAGATCCTAGAGATAGGGCGAGATTCAAGGTTTCATTCTCAATTAGGCAAAGAGCACCCCGTCATCTAGATTTTCCAGATTGGGCAAAGAAGAGGAGGAGCTGCCTCGTCTAGTCTCATTTCAATTTCTTTCTCTTATAGCATGTTTATCATGGATTATTTGATTGTTAGGGATGTCATAGATATTATGACTGCTAAAATAATTTTTAGGGTTTGTTGTTGAACTATTTGTCAACCTTTAGTTATTGATTTAATGATATACATGTTTGTGTTATTTGTTCTGCTTAAACCTTGCAATAAATCGAGAGAGTGAGCTTGGTAATCTATGTTAATTGTAAAATAAGAGTTAATGATTAATAGACCTATAAATAATAAGTTATTGATTTATTAGGAAGAGATTTCAATAGATCAATACACTGCCTGTAAGATAGCTTCATATTTAGTTGAATGTTTAGGAAAGGCTTTGCACATCGAGAGATCCCAAAGTTAATTCTAATTTATTTAAGTAGTGACATTTACTTACACCTTGAGAAAGGGTAGCTAGAATTTTAGGAAATATTGGGCCAAGCATAAATTGAATCAATTAATCAGAGGGGAGCAAATAGGGATAATGACAAGTCCTAATGTTTAATCTTGATTTTCTCCAAGTCTTAGTTTATAATTTTGGTTTAGGTTGCATTGTTCCCTGTTATTTTTAGTTTGTCTTTATTTTACTTATCTTTTTAAATTCGATTAAACCATGTCTTAAACAAAGAATAACCTGAATTAAGTAGTCCCTAAGTACAATACTCGTGGGATCGATATCCATTTTTAACTACAAGTTTGACCTGTATACTTGTGATTTTAAGTGTAAGACTAGTAGTGTGTTTTGTATTCAACACTCATCTTCATCATTTTAGGGTGTTTTGTTTTTCTTTTTTTACAACATTTAAAATAGCATTTGCATCCCAGCTCTTTGTGATTCGACCTTAGATCACCATTTACTGCATAGTTTGGTAGTTAAGAATTTATTATTTGATAGTTAGCGATAGGCTATCAAAAATTTCGCAATGTTGCTAGGGAGTTGATGTTTGTTAATTTTTATTTCTTGTGTGGTTTTTATTTTTATTTTTTTGATCTTTTTCATTCTTTCATCAGTTTGCATGCCCCACAATTCCTCAAAACACATTCATTTATGTAAATTTGTTAAGGAAAACAAAAGTTCATTACTTTCTCTACTTAACCCTTTCTCTTTTTCTCCTATTGCAGGTCACACTAGATTTCATCAAAGAGAGCGAGGAATCCATACAAATCTTCCTAAGAGTGGTCGTTCCTTGTCCTTTGAAGAAGAAGTTGATGGGAGTTTAGACAAAATAGAGGAGATTATAGAACCTCATCAGTGCACTTTAAAGGAGCTTGCAACTTCTTCTTTCAACCTTAATTTACTATGTATCAATTATCCAAATAATGAGCCGGAAGTTGAAATTAAACCTAGACTGATATGTGCATTGCCTACTTTTACATGTTTTTGTGACATTAGCTCACTAGGATCAAGCTACATCATTGATCCTACCAAGTTCCAAAAGGAGTTCCACATCGTATGCTCAGGTATGAAGCCAGCGAGAGTCTCAGCAGAGTAACTCACGCTAAAGACACTTCCCTTTGCCTTAGCAGATACATCTTAGGAGTGGTTGTATGACTTACCTACCAGCTCGATCAATACATGGGAACAAATGCAATAGGTATTTCTAGAGAAGTACTTCCCTGCCTCAAGAGTCGTTAACATCAGGTAAGAGATATGTGGCATTCAACAAGACACAAGGGAGTCTTTGCATAAGTATTGGGAGCATTTTAAGAAGATTCAATATTTATATGAAGGGTTGCTTCCTTTAGACAGGAATATGATAGACGTTGTAAATCGTGGATCCTTAGTGAACAAGACATTGGAGGATGCTAGGAACTTGATAGCAACAATGGAAGTGAACTCCCAGTATTGGGGCAATCACAGTAATGCTTCCTCCTTAACAAAGCAGGTGAAGGAGGTCTCCATCTCCAAGTTGGAGCAATAAGTTGCAAATTTGACTTCCGTAGTGTAGCAAGCAGTGATAGGAAAGGGGCCTACTAAGGTATGTGGTATTTGTACATTAGCTGACCATCCTATAGATACATGCCCTTCCTTACAGGATGAACAACACGTCAATGCAGTTGGGGGGTTCCAAGGACAACAGAGGAGGTATGATCCTTTTTTCCCCAACTTACAATCTAGGGTGGAAGGATCATCCTAATTTTAGGTATGGGAACCCACAACAAGGAGGCAATTCTAATGTACGCCAACCCAATTATCACCATCAGTTGTAGCAAGGATTTCATACGCCACTAGGTTTCCATCAGAATCAACCACAATTTCAACCAAGGCCATCGCCTCTACAACCATCACAGCAACAACAAGCGAAAGGTATGTCCTTAGAGGAAATTGTTAAGAGCTTAGTTTCTAGCACTCTTCAATTTCAGCAGGAAGCGAGAAGTGGTTTGAAAAATTTGGAAAATCAGGTTAGTTAGCTAGCTGATGTCATGGGGAAGTTGCAGGCCCAGAGTTTCATAAGGTTGCCTAGTTAACCTAAAAGGAACCCAAGACTGCTTCCTTTTGAGGAAGATGACACCCTTGACGGCACCGGCACATCTAGGGCTGCCCCTTCGGATGCTGCGGAGGATCACACAATGGATTAGTTTGTGTTGGGCCCCAGATTTCTTTAATTGATGTCATTAAGTATGAATTGTGTTGATTGTATGATTTATTTTTTAGTTTGATTGAATTGGAAGTATTATTGGAGAAATTAAAATTTATTTGAGTATAGTATGGTGTAAGTGGAAATGAAAGAGTAAAAATGTTTGAGGGCAAAATGGGAAGGTCACTTAAGTTGGAAAGGTTAAGGCATTGCTTAGAGGGGCAAATTGGTACTTGCTCTTTCCATTTAGGCTTAAGGAAAGAAATTAGAAGAAGAAAAATAAAAAGAAGAGGGAAAGAAGAGAGAAAGAAGAAGAGAAAGAAATAGGGCTTTGGAAATTCTTGAAGATTTTGAAAGAATTGAAGCATCAACAA
>JANVCQ010000004.1:18987811-19001427 GCA_025531925.1 Erythroxylum plowmanianum
TAATTATAATATATTATATTATATTTTTAAATTAATTAATTATTTAATAGTCTTTTTTCTTCCCACAAAATTACAGTACCTCTTGTTCTGATCACAACTTTACAGGCTTTGTGGAACCTTAAAGCTTTGGAGACAGATACAAATATAAACCCTTAAAACTTTCCTGTTGGTTAAGGTATGATTGTGAAATGCAGGACAAAGATAAACCCACAAAGGACAGCCATTGTCATCCTCGTTTTTGGAGACATCCACTACCAAACAGCCAACAAACACAAGAAGCATAAATCTTTCGAGAACAGAGCTTCACACCCAATTATATATTCACAGAATATTAAACCCAAAAACGAAAAAGCACCCAAAAAAATAAAAACCCAAACTTCTCATGCCACAACTCTCTCCTCGCCGACTCAACAGAAGCTCTCGATCCTCAAAACATACCTACAACCTCCAAGACCCATTAAAAGCAACAGTGAAATTACTTCACTACGGGTCAAAAACAGAGGCTCTGCAGTCTCCACAAGAACAGGTTGAAGTGAAGCAGCAGTGAGATTTTAACAAATTTCAACCAAGAAGTAAACGGTGGAAGAGAGATAGATAGCAGAAGACGCATAGATTGAGAAGACGGTGAAGATGATAGTTTCGTTGATTTCTATATGCAGAGACCTCAGAGAAACAACAGAAGAGGCTAAAGAAGCAGAAGATTATACAGTCGGGGCGAAGGAAACTACTTTTTGTGAAACATGAAAACCCGTTTTAAAAATACACGAAAACGTCTTTTTTACGTTTTCAAAAAAACGTTGCAGTTTTTTTATTTTTAACAACGAAAAACGAAAATAATTTCTACCAAACGAGTTTTCAAGGGCTGTTTTATTTTTTATAAAAACAACAACGAAAAACTCAAAAATAAAACGGAACCAAACACCACCTAAGCTTTTGCTTTTGTTTGACCAATGTTAAGATCAACACATATATTTCGTAAACAAATAATTCTTTATTATAAAGTTGAAATCAATCAGTATAGAATCACCTAGGGTTCTATTTAATCTAGATATAACAAAATCTAGCCACGAATCATCTTTGAAATAACAAAAATATTCAAAAGAATAAAAGTCATTGCAAAGGTATCTTCTAATGATGATCTTAATCTTCTGAATTGATCTACTTTCTTAGAATGATTCCAATCTCTAATCTTGTTGATGAGGGTTGCAAGATGTGTATTCTAGGGCTCTCTCTCTCTAAATGGTTCTAACTCTAAGTATAAGATGGAAAGAAGTAAAGCTAACCTAAACACTAATCTTTTTAGGCTTTCCACATCTCTTTAAAAAGGCCTTTCCATCATGAACATGGTCTGGAACATAGTTGTGTCCTAGGCCTCATATCACACTGTTTCTCCATTGTCCTTTAAAGAGTGGAACATGAGCTCTGACATGCTCGTGTTCTAGACCGTGTTTCACACTATTTCTTCTTGTCATCCAATGTAGGCTTCAACCTGATCGTGTATGAAGCCTTGTATTCTTCACCAAAGTTTAAGTGCATAACATGCCTTGGCATATGATCGTGTGCTAGACTATTTTTAATCTTCTAGTCATCTGTTTCTGTCCACTCCCTTGGAGTTTTTTTTAAAATTTTTTTGTCTTATAAAATCCTTCAATCTTCCAACATCATTTCCAAGCTACTTATCTACAATTACTTAAAATATAAAATAAAACCAATTAAACTAAGGTAATTTGGATAGAAAACATGTTAAATTACTAATAAAAATATATGTAAATTACATCTACATCAAATACCCCCACATTTTGAATTTTGCTTGTACTTAAAGCAAATCAATCTCAATGACTATCAATCTAAATAAGCTCAATTCTAGGAAAGTTCAACAATTCTATTAAAGTAGCAAGATTTAGATCATTATCCACTTAATCACATTGTGCATCAATTACATAGGATTCTAGTTACTTACACTAACATATAATTCAACTTTATCCCAACAATCTTTCAAATATCAACTCAATTCAAACAATTGAACCTTATATTGTGCATGAATTAGGACTCAACCTCATTAAAATATGTAACTTCATGGTTGCCAAGAATCTGGATTCTAATTTGGTAAAATTCTTGATTAAGTCCAACCAAAAAACAAAAAATCATAAATTCTATCTTACTCAATAAATCCTTTTTAAAAAGTGGCATCTTTAGGACATTTAGTTTTTAAAACCCTTTGTGAGCTCCTGCCATAAGGATTTCAACTGATTGGCATATTTAATAACTGTCCTACTTGACTCGTATACTTAGATTGCATCTCTAGTGTGGAAATATGTCTGATGCAGTGCATCCCAAATATCCTGTGCAGTAGCCAACAACATACTTGTGTCACTAATCCCGGTGTTCATAAAGTTCCATAGTCACGTTACTTGGTTAGGGAACCATAGAGTGCACAATGCAGCTGATCTTAAAGCAATTAAGTTATGTTGGACAACTTTAGTGTACTAAATCTGGAAGGAGCGAAATTGTAGAATTTTTAGACAACAAAGCCGAAGCATTGAAATTGCTTTTCAGGACATTTTCCTCCATTGCAGATTGGCCGTGTTAGCAAGAGGAATAGCTGAAAATCTCTCAAGTAGTATGAAGGGACGATGGGGAGTGGAGTAATACTGGTTTATGAAGTCTCAAAAGTACCCCTTAGATAACAAGATGTAGACAATTACTAGGAATCACTACTCTTTGTAATCTAGACTTTTTGGATAACCCTTGACCTTTTGTATGCTAGCTGTAATTACCTCTAATCAATGAAATCTTTAATTTTTTAAAAAAATTTGCATAGTCACCCCATAATCATGGAATCTTCTTCATCCCATGCCTTGATCCTAGCCCTTTCAGATGGTTGTTCTTCTCTTTTCCTTTTAGTATGGTGTGAATGGGTTGAGACCGTTTAAAATATTTCTCTGTTCAATTTCTGTGCAACTTGATATTGAAAAGTCTTCTCCGATTGTGTTGTAGTGGTTGTCTCTACTACCTTTGACATCTCCATGAAAAAAAGAAGAAGAGGATCTCTGGGTAATCATGGCTGATTGCTTAAAAGAAACTCATTGGTAATAAAGGCTGATCAGAATCACTAGAATATCGACAAAGTAGGCTAGACACAGATTAATTTTTCCTAGAAATTCAAAAACCTTATAGCTGTGGTACCATGACAAAATTTGAGATTTGAAAGAATAATATTTTCTGCATTGGTTGTTTACGTGTGTATAAATCAATTATATACATGTTACCCTAACAACTTAAAAGAAAATAAAAATAATGAGATCCCATGATCATGAGATATGCTAGCTAACTAAATATAAAAATTAGATCCCATGATTATGAGATATCCAAATCCTAAAAGGATATATAAATTGTAAGATAGTCATGTTTTCCCGCAAGAACATATGGAGTCAAGAATCAGTGCAGCTATGGGTTGGCTACATCTTGCTACAACATTGAGAATGAACAACTTATCTATCAAAAGTTTGGCCATTGTCTATAGCACTGTAAGCTTTGACGAGAGAATTGAATTTATCCAGTATTCAATTTAAAGTCACCTGCTTTAACTTCAAATAAATGGATAACTCACAACGTTGATCATGCTAAACTTGACATTTTAAATATATGCTTTTCAGGGTTCATTTTTTCTTAATTCCCTTCCATTCCCATTTGAAAAGGTTGAAAAAAATGTTTGTTCTATATTTTGGGCTACTTGCAGAAGCAATTTTCAGAATTACTAATGAAGGCTGCTAGTGATTATGGTGCCTTGACTGCATCTGTAGCAGATTTCCGGTGGAGTCAGAATTTTAAGGAGTCTCCTTCAGTGTGGGGGGTAAGTTTACGAGAGAACATTCGTCTTTTAGCTTCTCCCTGGTTCTTAATTTTGTGTATGCAATCATCTTAGCGCTCCAATTTCAACTATGTTACTTTTTTAGAAGTTCGACACTAATTCCACCATTCTGTGTGGCATCTTTTAACCATTGTACTTTTTATCTCCTCCTTACTAAAATTCGATGTTTAGGAGTTTCAAATCTGTTGAACAAAAGAAGTAACCAATCACTTTGTAGAGCTTTCTAATAACATCTGAAAATTTCATGTAATGCCAGTGGATAATAATTGTCTGAAATGCGATATTCGATGCTCTTTATCCAAAATTGATTTCATGATTGCTCTACAATATTGTTTTGGAGAGATTTACCGCTTCAGAAAAGCATGAGGTGCATAGTTGGTTTTAACTGAGCTTATCCTTGATGAATAAAACAGATGGCACACTTGGTGCCAAGGTTGTTTCACGAGGTAATCTAGTTTTGTTTTTGTTGATGCAGGAAATGTTGCGTCCTATTCCTGTTGCTTTAGCATCCTGCACTCGATTCTTTGAAGCCATGTCTGCCATGAGAGATTCATTTGCTACGCTACAGAATTTGAGAGTTGATCATTCAGCTTCCTCTTTTCCTTCAACACCATTGACAGATGCCTCCCAACGAATAAGGGAGGATTCAAATTATGTTACTCCTCCATGGAGAACGAAATCAAGCTTTGACGACTTGGCAGTCAAAAGCCTAAAGAGACAAGAAGTTGAGCAGCAAGAAGCGGATCAAGAGAATGGCGAAGCCGCTGACTCTAATCAAATTGATGGCTCGTGGCATAGGAGATTATCTTGGCCTCCATCCATCAACAAGAGTGGTGCATAACCTCACGAACATATTGTCTTGTCAACATGGTTCACAATTCATATTTTCTTAATAATTTAGGAGCCACTTCTGTTTGTTGTTGTAACTTTTTATTTTTGTTTCTTGATCTTAACTTTCTTTTCAAATGAAGAACAAAAATGTTTAATTATTAATATTAATGTAGTTATAATTTTATTACTGATAATAATTAAGTATATTATAATTGTATGACTTTTATCAATATAAATTAATTAAACAAATAGTTTTATTTTAATATCTTGTATACTATTAATTAATAAAAATTAATAATCATTTATTAAATTTATTAAATCAAATAAATAATTTATCATAAAATTTGATAATATATATTTTAGTTATTAAATTAATGTTACTATTTAGAATTAAATATTTAATATTTGTAACTATTTTGAAATTTATTTATGTTCGTGATACGTTAAAACTTTTTTCTTAACTTTACAATACATAGCAACATAACTCTTTTTACAATATTTGTAGTATGTTACCTTCTTTTGGCCGATTCTATTTTGGTATTAAAGCCAAGGTTCCTCCATTTTGTCTTTAACAGTGAGTGGTCTTAGGATAAGCTAGGTATCACTCACCTCTCTCTTTATGATTTACTACTCTTCTATAGGGCTACTCCTATATCAATTGATATTCAGATTTAACTTTTTAGAGCTCTTCAAGCCTAAGTAAAAACTCTCTCTTTTTGCTGGTAGCCAATATTATTGCATGTTTCCTGGCAGTAATTTTTTTATAAAAAATATCTAGGGTTTTTAAATTAAGAGAAACACAGTTCTAGTTCAATCATACACACTAAGGAATTCCCAAACATTTAAAGCAATTATTCCTGTAGATATCAATGTTTGGTCTTGACTAGCTTACTCGATAGAGGCTTCAAGGAAATAATGGAACATATACAACATTACTCCCGAAATTCCTCTAGATATGGTATTATTCAATGGATATAAGATAAATTGGTGCAGTTCACAAATTCTTCTGAAAGGAACTCCATTTAGGGCCCTAAACCATTGAAGCAAAATGGGACGGGACTCTTATATCGTTCCATCCATTTCGTTTATCTTATGGCTTACGGTTAATAAGAAACTTGGCACTAAGGATACATTGAAGTTCCCTATTGCAGTACATAAACTGTGCTCGTTACAACTGCTTCAAATGGACTAGCATAATTTACTAGGCCTCTAGACTACAATTCCATACTAAAGGGGATCGTGGAATGTTTAGATTGGCATTTAGAGCATTTTCGTCTATTGTATATGGTAAGAAACGAACAAAAGATTGTTAGGAAATGAAGTAACCAATGTTGAAACCACAACCTATAGTTTCTGCAATTACTAGAAACCTCACAAGAATTATAAGTACTAAAGTTGTCAACATGCGGATAGTTGCTTACGACTTTAATTTTTCTCTTATTATGTATCCTCTGTACTGTACTAGCTGTTCCTAGCCTCATCATTAATACACTTGGAGATTTTTAATAAAATTATTTATTAACTTTAAAAGCTCTCTTTAGCAAACAAAAACGTGGATAATAAATAATAATTTTTTTCTTTGATTGGTTTGAAATTTTTTCTTAGGAAAACAAAATACAATGTCCTTTAAAAACCTTTTATAATAATAACAAAATAGAAGCTTGAAAATTTACTTCACATCCATCTTTGCAAAAACAAAAAGAAGATTAATTAGAAACTAAATATTGTCATAGGTTATCCTAGTAAGATTAAAAATGTAAACAAAAACATGAATTAAAAAGATATCAAAAATATCATGTGTTAAAATAATTACATAAATACTGGTTACAAACCATAGGAAGTCAACTATTAAGGATATGAAAACCTCAAATCCTACTATTATTACAAAGAAGGATTCTATTAACACTTCTGTATTTATACCTTATGTAGTGTCTGGTGGTAACTTTAACTAGTTTAGGAAAAAAGATATTGAAGAATTTCTCCTAGCAATAAAAATAAATTAAAAGGAATAAATAAAAATATTATCTTTTGTTCCCCAAATTCTTCCTCATCATTGACCCCAAATGCTTCAACATATATAAAAGCAAAACAAGTAGAAGCTAAGATAGAATAAAACCTAGTAATTCCCAAGAAGTAAATTCACAAATCCTTATTATGCTTAACAAAATAAGATAGTTTTCAACCCATTTCACCAATAATTAACAATTTTTATTAAAAATTCCCAACTATAACTTATTGTAGTAAATCCTATTTCCCCTCATATTAAAATTAATAATGAGCCTAACATTTTACAATGAATGAAATATAGGTGGAATGTCTAAAAATAATATTTTAAACACACTACAGCAAATGACAACACTGCCAACAACAATAATCCAATGAAAGTCCAGCTAATAAGCAAGGTCTGGATAAGTCTAGTAGTATGCAACTTTACTCCTAACAGGTAGAGAGGCTATTTCTGATAGACTCACATGAAAAAATTTGCATATGCATATTCATATTAAAATAATAAAATAGCACTAGTTAAAAATATATTTAAAAGATAACAAAATAAAATAAATATGTCATAAAATGATATGTAAGAAAATAAATAATATGATAAAAATATAACAAGGTAAAGAGTAAAAGATAAAATAAGTAAATTAAGTAAATAAATACACACAAAAAAAGAACACAAGCAAATAAATAAATTAAATAAGTTATTACAAGAAAATATTTACGCTAAGTAAGGAAATGCTTATGCTAAATCACTAAGAGGGAATTACTCCTTATTTAAAAGTTTAGGTTAAAGATAAGAAGAAAATGTTTAAAGGACATATGAGAACTACAAGGATCTCTCTATGTGAGATCCTTTATATGTATCCTGGTATGCTACAACAATTGACAATGACCTAGAAAAAGTTTGAAACTTGTAATCATACTATAATCGACTTATTAATAGTTGATTTTTGAGGAAAAATAATAGGTTGGGGTAATTATCACCCAAATAAGTCAAAAAGATTATTTGAGTTGAAGGGAGAATACAAATATTACAAATACTAAAAGCAATTAGAAAATACGAGGAAGGGAAAACTATATCAGATAAAACAATGAACCTATACAAGATGTTGTCCCAACCTTAATATTAGCAATATCGCTATATTTCATAAGAGATCATTTTTTATTTAAAAGATAGAAATGCATGATTAATATCAAATCTAATAAGTAAAAAACTTTAAAATTTTAAATGTTATTGGTGTGAGTTATAGTGTGTTTTCTAAGTACTAGAGTATCTTTAGTGTTCTCTTAGATGACAAATATGTAGAACTTAGACTTATGCTCTTGTTAGTGTTTTTATGTGTTTTGCTTGATTCATTATTGTTTAAGGCAAGAATTTGACCTTAATTATATATTTCAAAGGTTGTTTGATGTATTTGGTCATGTGTGGAGACAAGAAAAAGTGAAGAAAACATGGATAAAAAGTTGGAGAATGATAAGTAGCAGTAGATTGGAAAGTCTCTAGCATGTACAATCCTGCAAAAAGCTTTCCAAAGTCATGATTTTTTTTTATACTTTTGATATTTTGGAGCTATTTTTGGAAGATAAACATATGGGAAACCTAAATAAAATCCTAGAAGGCTCAAAAGTATATAAGGAAGAGAAAAACATCACTTAATGGCTGAAAAAACATAATAAGAGGAGATCAAAAGAGCAAAATCTTTAGAAAGAGCTACAATTTCTAGCTCGAGGTAAAAAGGAGAAGACATCCAGATTCAATTCTTTACTCTTTTCTTATTTTCTTATTGTTCTTGAACATTAATGATGATTAAATTTGGATATGTAGTTATATATATGGATTGCTAATATCCTTTTTAGGCATTACTCTTGATTTATTTGTTAAACTTTACATTCTTGATTTAATGAAATATGTTTGTGATGTTTATTACTTTATATTCATTTTGAATAAAGAGATTGGATTGAATCACTTGTATTGTGATGTATAGCGAGAGCTAGTACCCAATAGAACTATAAATATCAAATTAATAAGCAATTGAAGAGAGATCTTAATTGTTTATTAGTTATCCATAGGATTGTTTCAAATCTAGTTACTTAGTTAGAAAGAGTTTTGATATATTAAGAGATCACAATTTAATTTCTATATATTTTAATTAGGATAACTAGATCTCGAGAGGGAGTAATCATAATTATTGGATATCTAGGATCAAGTAGGATTAAATCAAAAAGGTGAAGTGAAAACAAATAAGGATAGAAGTAATTCCTAATTTTATCATTGATCAATCAATTAAATTCACTACTGCTTAATTCATTGTTTTTAGTTTAGCTCTTAGTTATTCATCTTATTGTTTGCTTCAAACAAAGTTTACAAGAATTATTGGGCAACTACTAAATCCTTATGGAAGGATACTTTTTATACTATAAATTACGATGTGTATACTTACATAGTAAAGAAAGTTTTTCATTTAAAACTTCAACAAACCTTCTTTAAGTGTTTTTATTATTTTTGGTGTTAAATTCGTTCATATTGTGTTTTTATGTTGTAGTTCACTTATTTGAAGAAAAAGGAATGAAATGGGAAAATTTTGGGGTGATTTGGAACTATTTTGACCAAGCTATAAAGATTTTAGAAATTAATATAGGCACCAACACTCTCGTGTTGATGCCCGTGTTTATAAACACAACTATGTTTCATGCAAAATAAATGGTTTTGGAGTTTCAGAAAGTTTCATGGGCATTAACTGTTGACCTTAAATATTTTTTTTATTGTTAAGCATGATTTAATTAAATTATGAGGCCTTGATAGATTAATTGTTTTTGGAGTTAATTAGTATGTCAATGTTGATAGGATTTTAGTACTTTGGTTAATTGAATTAAAATAGTAAGAGTGTAGTGTAAAAAGGGCATTTTTGGTAGGCCACTTAAGTTTAATAGTCATAAGGCTTTAAAGGAAGGACAAAGTGGACTTTTTACACTCGTTAAAGGCATAAAAGGAAAAAGAAAAGTGTTGTTCTAAGAAGAAGAAAAACAATGAAAATAAGAAAGAAAGGGAGAGAGAGTGTAGTTGTTGGAGAGAAAAGAAGGGAGAAAATTAGGGTTTCATCTTTTCATAGTTTTCAAGAGAGATTTTGAGGTTGTTTAAGAAAAGAAAAAGAAAGAGGAAGGGAAGAGCTTTCATTTGAGCCAAATATTCCTTTATTTGGTAGGGATTCAAGGTAAGTGCATTATGAATCCTTTGGATTTTTGGAAGGTTTTAGTTCATGAAACTTAGGAAATGCATGAATTTAAGTATTCTAGAATCAATTTTAGTGAATGTGCTTTGTGGGTTTTCAATTTGCATTCTTATTGAATGGAAATTTTTGTCAATGTTAAAGGGAATCAAGGAAGGCAAGAGAAGCAAGAGGAGAGGCATCCTTAAGCAAATTTTTAAGCAAGGAAATTCAAGTTGGGTTACATGTTTATAATTGAGTTAATAAGCCATTAATGTTCCTTCCAAATAAATGGAATTAAATGATTTCAACTACCTTATAAATGTGCATTTATTGTTCTTTAAATGCTTTGAGAAAGTGCCACATGTTTTGCATATGAATTTTGTAGATTAATTATGAAATGAAAATGGAAATAATTTTTGGAAGTATATTGTGCCTATGAAATCATGTTTCCAAACTGTGCCTTTTTGGGCAATATGTTTCCAAGTTACGAAATACATGTTATATGGGTTTGTAGTGGTCCATTATGTTCTGTCAAGTGCACATTGACTCTGTTAAAGACTTCTCCCGCCTGCCCGCTAGTGGCATAGAGCTCCTTTATGGACTCCCTCATGTTACGACTATGCAAAACCATTATGTGGTATTGTGATAGTATGTTCTGTTTATGAACTACACAAGACCATTATGTGGGATTGTGTTAATACGTTCTGTTATTTCTGGAGATTCGCAAGAACTCCCCTATGGACCTATCCAAACTATTCTGATTTGCTTATGTGTTTAAAATATGTTGACAAGTTTGATGAATGAATGACTTATGTTGCTTATGAATTGTTTGATAAGTTAAGAATTTGAAAAATAGGTGTTTTATGATTTTAATTCGGTATTACTATGGTTATGAAGATGTTAAATGGTTTTTCTTGTTCTCGAGTATAAACTTGTTACCTATGAGCTTTTAAGCTCACCTCCATTCCATCCCCATCTCTAGGTAATGAGCAAGAGTTCGAGTGGTTGAGAGGCAAGGCATCACTCCAAATTTGCATATGTTGTATTTTGAGTTAGTTTTTGGAAATCACAATGCTTTAGTTACATTTCAAGTATTACTTATTCAAGTATGTTTTGTATTTTTGGGATTGAGACCAATGTTATATTGTGGCTTGAAATACCCATTAAAGCTTTGTAAAACTCTTTTCTTTTGATGGTAATGAATTTTATTGGTGTATTATCTCATAACTTTCCAAGTTTCGCATTTCATTCTCAAGAGACTAAGATTTGGAAGAAGTGCTTGTGTATATGTTTGTATTTGTCTTTTGGTTGAGTTGTTAATGGATTTTGGGAAGTGAATGTGTAAGTTTTGGTGTTTGATAGTTGGGATTGGGAGTTTGGTTTTACTATTGCGAAGCCAAACTTGGCCATGGCGAACCTTTTTTGAATGGTATTTTTGTTTGATTTTGGCAACTTCGCCACGGTTCAGGCAAACTTTCGTCGTGGCATATTTTTCCTAAGAGGTACTTACTAATTATCCGAGTTCTTCGTCTTGGCGAAGCCAGCCTTTCACAGTGGCATATTTGTCCCGAAGGGTGCGGGGGTTTGATCTAGGGATTTTGTCGTAGCGAAGCCAAAGGTTGGCCGCGACAAACTTACCCCTAAAGTTCCTTGGAAATACTTCCATAGTTTCGTCGCGACGAAACATTACCTTATCGTGGCGAACCATTTCAAATTTCATGTTTTCAACTTTCCTCTCCCACGACCTTCACCCGATCATCCCAACTATTTGCCTTAGGATTAGTGAAGGGACTAGGCCCAACAGGGTAATACGCTCACGTTCTATGATTCCAGAGTTGGACTCTTGAAACGGGGTCCAACATCTTATGATATTAGAGCGTCTAGGTTTAGGAGTGTCCTTGGCATTAAATGAGTAGTTTTCAATTATGAAATGAACATGCATTGTTTTAAATGAACATTGTGCATTGTTTTTGTGTTGTTTTACACAATTTGAAATTTGTTTTTATATAAAGCATGAACTAAAGATTTTTACATGGTATTAAATTGAATGAGTGACTATACCGCCTCGAAAAAGAACTCAAGGAGTTAGGACTTGATCTTGCTCTTGCCATGGAAGTATGGATGAATCTTATGTCCCACAAGATGCAGGGACACACTCTGCTCCTGATTCTGAGGCATCTAGTGTGCAGTATGAAGTGCCACCGCCTCCTCCTTCTATGCCTCAAGTAAACCCCATGGATCCAAGTTTCTTTCAAGCCTTTTCTTAGGCTTTCACATATGCAATGGGCCAAGCACCACAAGTTCCAATGCAAGCTCTAGTGAGAGGAGCAGACAGTATAATAAGCTCCGCAAGTATGAGATTGTCGACTTTAATAGGACTACCAATCCTGAAGAGGTTGAAGCATGGCTGAAGATGATAAAGAGAGTCATGTTTTAGATGAAGCGCTCTAATGAGAAGAAACTGGTTTATGCAGTTAGCCTATTTCAAGGAGACGCACTCCATTGGTGAGAATTAATGCCCCATAGTTAGGTCATGCCACCGGTACTATCATAGAGAGACTTTTTGGAAGGTTTTAGGAAGAAATATTTCTCGAGAGTCTATGTCTAAGAGAAGGCTAGAGAATTCCTGAATCTCACACAGAGGGACATGAGTGTGAGTGAGTGTGAACTAAAGTTCACCTAGCTTTCACGATATGCGGCCAACATTGTGGCGAATAAGAAGGATAAGTGTTGTAAGTTTAAGGGAGGACTTCATTTGGGGATCAAGGAGAACGTAATGATCCACAATTTCTGTGACTACTAGCAGTTAGTAGATATTACACTCCAAGTTGATAAATTGGAGAACATAAAGAATGAAGTGAGTAGGAAGAGAAAGAACCGAGAACAGTCTTCAAAGAAGGGAATGAGTGCCCCTATGCCTGAGAGGAGTATGAAGAGTTTCCACACACAGAGTGAAGTGGGAAGTAGTGACTTTGCTAAGAACAAGAAAAAAAGATAGTTTTAGTGCAAACTTTAATTATGGGAGGCAATAGCAGAATGGAGAGGAGTGGGTACACGAACCCCCAATGTGAACATTGTGAGAAGTTTCACAGTGGGGAGTGCTTCAAGCTACTGGAAGTATGTTTCTGATGCAGAGAGAAGGGAAATATGGTCAGGGATTGTCCCCAAACACCAAGACAAGAGGGATCACAGTTGCAAGCCCCAAAGAGAGCTGAAACATTAGGAACTAGGCCAGCCATTGAGGTGGGAAGTTCTGGAGCAGCAAGGAAGCTTATTCCTCTAGGAAGACCAAAGCGTCAAGAACAGGCAAGGGTGTTTGTCATGACCAGAGATGAAGTTGCAGCCACTCCTGAAGTTGTTATGGGTATGGCTCAGTTATTAATTCAGAAGTGTATTTACTGATTAATTCTGGTTCCATGCGTTCTTTTGATTATGTAAGTATGACATTACATAGTGTTAATTTAGTGACATTGGATAATCCATTGATTGTTAGTACTCTTTTAGGTAGGGAGGTGATAATAAGTCAATCATATAGAGATTGTGAAATTTTTATTGATGGTGCTAGACTATGTTAGAGTAGTGCCCTAAAGGCAATCGCCTTTAGCGCATTTTGTACAAAGTTATGTACAAATTTTATGAATAAATAAAGAAAGGCATATTTCATTAATTTGTTGTTCATTATTTATGAACTGATATTGATCTGTAAT
>JANVCQ010000004.1:19001527-19011883 GCA_025531925.1 Erythroxylum plowmanianum
TTTTCCCAATAATTAATTATTCAATTAGAATAATAATTCCATTAAAATTCGATTTTAAATTCATATAATTCTCACTATTCTTAATAATTTTATTTATTATATGTCATTTAAATTTAATTATATAAAATTTAAAATTTTAATAAATAAACTCATTTTAATATAATTAAAAATAAATTTAAATATATTACCATCTGCGACGTTTGATCACAAACGTCGCAGATTGTAACCCTTTCTACGACGTCTACCAGACGTCGCAGATTTACATTCTTCCTACGACGTCTACAAGACGTCGAAGAATATCAGGCTTTCTACGACTTCTATAACATGTCGCAGATTGTGAGGCTTTCTGCGACGTCCAATAGACGTCGCAGAACGTTATGCTTTCTACGACGTCTAATACACGTCGTTGAAAGGTTTTTTGTTTCCACGACGTTTAATTTAAACGTCGCTTATTCGCTAACGCTTTTTCAACGTTACTCCAAACGTCGACATATCACCCAGGCTTCATCGACGTTTACTACAATACGTCGCCAATAACGTTTCCTTACTCCCCTTCAACGACGTTCAGTGCGACGTTTTTAGAATCGTCACAAAAAAGTTTCACCGACGTTTTTCTACCATTTGCGACATTTTTAAAACGTCGCAAATTGGGTATTTTCCTTGTAATGTATTTATATTCAAGATAAATATATACAAAGAATTTGTTAAGCCATTTATTGATTAGTAAATTTTTATATTTTATTTCTTTTAATATTTTTCCTAAACACCAATTTTCGTTAATTATAACCCTTATCAAAATTTTAGAGACTTTATTTATATATATAGGTCGATAGCTGTCCAGGCCGACGTGCATATCCCTCGATCACAGATATAAATTAAGCCTCTAGATGTATAGAAGATAGGGAGGAAGATAAGAGGGGGCAGAGCTGCGTTTGAAGTGTAGTAAAAGCCTAACGTCTAGAACAGCTGGGCCTGACCTACTAGGGTGACTGTGGCCGCCAGAGGATTTAAACTAAACATCATCATCGTAATCATCGTCACGTCCACTTGAATTTTAAATTTTGAGAAATATTAAAAAATAATAAATATAATAATAAATATAATAAAAAAATAATAATAATGAAGAAAAATCTGATCAGATGATCAAGCAGATGCCAATTATGCATACGACGGGAAAGCCCTTCTGGTGACTAAACATCCTTTAAGATGCCATCTGTTGTTGCTGTACATGAACATGGACATGGCTTTTCTTCGACGAAATGACTAGATGCGACAGTGAAGTGATGGAAAATAAGTTATCACGGGACACGTAGTGGAGATGCATGCTCGACATCTACGTTCAAGGTGTCTTAAATATGTTGCAAGTCTAATTTCACTCGCCAACTTTAAATATTCTTTTACTTGCAAAATTAAAAAGATCTGGTTCGGAATTTTTCAAACATTCTTATACCATATAATACATAATCAAGCAGTGACGCTTGGCAATTATTTCCAACGGGTCATCTAAACTATATTCTATATCTAATCGAGTTTGATTCTCCGACAGGAAAACATTTAAATGAATAAACTATAAAATGAAAATATCTAAATTGTAAGTTTATATAACCCCAGCTTAGACACTTTTTCTTGTCTTTTTGTTCTTTCTATTATGTGATCTCCGGATATATGAATGTTATAGATTTTATATCATACAAGTCAATAAACGATGCGAAATTGTGTTAATCAGTACTGGTCGTCAGTGTCAACTAGTACTAACGAATTTGATTGGTATTGACCCATATTCGAAATATCAACTAAATATCGATAGATAACATAAATTTTAAAAACTTAAAGGACGTCTTTGTAAAAATAATTTTTTTTAAAACTTGTCTCCCTCTCTATTTTGCTATCTCTCTCTCTCTCTTGTCTTTGTCTCCACCAATAACAACTGCTAGCGTCTCACTCCTAGTGCCATCCTAGGTCTGCGATCATCTCTCCCTTTGTTGCTAACCAACACTGCCCTAGAATGTGTTTTCACGTCACTTGCTCCTAACTGCTCAAGCCTTCACCTCTGGTCAGTGTTTTGAAATTAGGATCAGATCAGTCGGTTTGATCGGTTTAATCGGTGACTAATCAGTTATTCGATTTCGATGACTCCTAAAAATTAGTTTTTAATTGGATCAGTGTGAACCGGTGAGAAGCGGGACTGGTCGAACCAGTTAGCCATTGGTTCAATAATTTTTTTTCATTTTTTCTTTCTAAAACACATCACGTTTTTTATTTATATTATTTGAACCGGTCAAATGAATTTTTTATTTATATTTATTTATTTTTTGGTACTTTTTCTATTTTTTTAATATTACTAATATTATATATAATTAAATATAATTATTGCATAATTATGACGTCACATCGATTAGATCTGTGGTCGAACCGATTGAGCCGGTGACCAATAAGACCTCCGGTTCGACATCCGGTCCGAATTTCAAAACCTTGCAAAAAATTGTTGCCCTGTCTGCTTTATCCTCATATTTGCCCATCCTTCCTACGTTGCCACCCTCTATGGAACCTGCTGCTCCCACATAGCGTTGTTTGTTTTCCACCGTCTGGGTCTCCATCGATGCTTCCATGGGCTGCCCAAATGATTCCATCCAAGGCGTTGTCACTAGCGTCATCTGGCGTCGTCAATAGCGACGCCAGCGTGTGGCATCGAGATGGGGTTGTTAGCAATGCCAACCAGTGACATCACGATGGATGTCATCGCTAACGACACCTTACAATGCCCTTGTCGCTATTCACCATAGAAGGGTGATAATTGCTCGTCTGATTAAACAAACGCAAGGCAAAACATAAGGGGAAAACAAATTTTCAGATCCAACATGCAAATATCCAGGTGTAGAAAATACAAAAGCAAAATTCCAGAGATAACACACACAAGGCATTTTGATTTTTAAAGAATTAATTGTCCAAAAGGCAGCACATGCATATGTAAATACATATGCATAGAGGACAATTTCTAGAGACAAAAGGCAAGACTTTCAAATTTTTCACACAATATGTTCCTATAGCAGAAAATTTGATTCATGCTTTAAGAAATTAATTGTGTGAAATCAAAATATAATGCATATACATGAATAAACAAAATTCCTGAACTAGACAATAACAATCTCAAAAAACAACAACAAAATAGACACATAAACCTTTAATCTTTATGATAATTAGTAACAATCAAGCCTCAAATATAAGTTAAACAATTAAAGGAGGCTATGATACCACTATTAGAATTCAACTGTGATCGAATCAGGGGTGCAACAAAAAACAAA
Organism: Erythroxylum plowmanianum; assembly: GCA_025531925.1. Classification (NCBI taxonomy): domain Eukaryota; kingdom Viridiplantae; phylum Streptophyta; class Magnoliopsida; order Malpighiales; family Erythroxylaceae; genus Erythroxylum; species Erythroxylum plowmanianum. The sequence goes on from JANVCQ010000004.1 coordinate 19,004,830, forward strand.
ATTTTTATGAATTTCAAGTAGTTCCTAATAATTGAATAAACTTGAATAAAATATGAATACGAATAAGAAATCATACCAAGTTCGCATTCATGTTCATAATTCTTGGAAACTCTTTTCAATTTATTAACCACAAGCTGTTTATTTGTCCAGCCTCAGATGATATCTATAGAAAAAGTTCTCAATACCTTTGAGAGGAAGAACGTAAGAGTGTTAGCTCCTTTATTTTTCTTCCTATTAATAGAAAATCATTAGGGTGGTTTTGTAATTTTATTAAAATTAAGTTTCCTTAATTATAATTAAAGTCGTACTCTAATTATAATTAACTTAACTTTAATAAAATCAAATATCTTATATTTGATCCCTAAAGATTCTTAAATTTTTAATTAAGTCTAAATTAATTAAATTGATTTTTCTTCACAAGTTGCTCTTTATTATGTGACCTACTAGGTTCATAATATATTGGCACTGATTATAAATTATAAGTCTAATTCATAACTAGAATTACATAAATTAAAACTTCTTTAAATATATCTTTAATTCTCTTATTAAACAATTTATGATCATAGATCAAGATTGACGTCTCGCAACATGTCATGACCACCCAAATATTAAGAATGTCAAAGTGGTTTGACTTAACCTATCCATGCATGGTTATAATGTTTCATTTAATCCTTTGTCATCTAGTGTTCCAATTTGACAGAGTATGGATATAGTGTCTACTCTTTTCATCCAGTCATGTTCATTCTTTCTAATTAGCAATTGATTTATAATTGATATTTAAAAACATCTTTTCAAATGTCAATTCACTCTACCAAGAGAATTCCATAAATCACTACTAATAAAGAACAATAGAACATCCTCTCTAATTACTTTAGATTAACAAATCCTTTATTGATTTACACAACTATCTCCATATGGTTCATATTACATCCAAGTACTACCAAATGAATTATCCTAGGATAATTCATAAGTAACATCAAAAAATAGTAATTCCCACAGAAGATACCTTGGTAATCTCAAATCTAAGGATTAATAATACAATCGTCATTATGAGAAAATCCACAGACACATAAGTAATATTCCATTTGGGATTCTCATAGTCAGGTTAGTTCTCTGACTTATTCTCTAATAATCACCCACACATTATTTTAAGTATCTCCAAACTTCAATTTATGAGATTAATTACTTTCTTAATAAGAAAGAAACATGATATGTGATATTTTTTCCATTTCAACAATATACTGTCTTAATGAAACTACAACTAGGAACATTTAGGAATAATATGTAAATGTAAATTAAATCTCACAATTATGGTCTCATCATAATTTCAATTACACAGTAATTATTCCAGGAATGTTACCTTTAGTATTAAAACTTCAAATGTAATTAATTTAATACACAAAGATAAAAGAATTCCTTTTTATTAATTAAATAATAATGTCATGCATTAAATTACATCCAATTGATTAGCTACATAAGTTTTGTAAAATTGACCTTTTTAAAGTGCAAATGTTCTTATAATACTACTAATCATCAAGAATATGGTTCATATTTATTAATTATCAATAGTAACTTCTTAATTGGAAGAAGCTTCTGAGCAATATAGTTCTAATAGTGGAATAACAAATTACTAGTGAATATATACTAACTTGTAATTATGACATGTGAAGTATATATGACTTCAATTAGTTCAATTATCCCAATACAAGTGTTGAAAGTTGATATAGTCTTTTTCTATGAGTTATGTATGGATTGATGTAATTTTAGATCGAGTTGGGCTTGTATTGATCTTTATTATTTTATTAGGCATACACTTTGTAAGGCCTACAAGATGGCATCAAAGGTTTCCTCCATTATAGATATTGTGATACCAAAGTTAGTTACAAGGTTGGTGCCTATAAGATAATAATAAATGTGACTACCTCAGTTAGGAGTCGAACCTTTCCTTTAATTTTATGAGTTGCATGTATACAAGTAAGCAAAAGCATATATGTGGCTGAATCTTTAAGTGTGTAATGAGGTGATTTAGATTTTAGGCTTCTTACTTAAGAACATCATCTACATGCATTAATTTCTTTCAAATCTAGTCTAAGATGGTGATCTTTAATGAGATTTGATATTGGTTAGTGAGTACAAATGAAAACTTCCTGAGAATTTAGGTAAAAAAAGTCTTTTAGAGTGGAAGGTTTTTATTCTTGGAATAATAACAACTTCTATATCTTCTCTTTATTGGTTATTACCTCTTCTTCTACTAATGTTTTCTTGTCCTATACTAGTTGGGCAAGGGCCTTGCACTTCTCTATATTGATGTTGTTTTTTCTTACTTATTTGAGTTATTTGGCTTAGGTCTTTTGGTGGAGTCTTGAAGGTGGGTAGACCACTCACATACGCACTTGCCACCTGCCTACCCTCTTGTCCGATTCGGGTTGGGTTGTGTGCAACCCATGGGCTGTGGGCTAATATGATTATCTTTCTAGATGAGGTTTGTATTGCAAATTCATTGAACCTAGACCTAGACTCTTCGATTTTGTAACCTCTAGAACGTTATAATCACTTGATCTTCTCTTGATTTTACATTGCAATTATTCTCTTTTTGGCTTACATAAACCGAGACTTTCTTCTTTGTCGTTGCTTCCAAAAATTGTAAGACATTGTTTCATTTTTACTCCTTAAGCATAAGTTATGCATCCTTCATTCTCTTGCCCACGAGTGCATGTGTGCAAGGGCTCACTGTGATAACCTTAAGGAATGACCAGTATTTGGATTGCACTAATGTCCTGCTGAAATCGCTTTCAAGGCGGTGGCTTTGGCTACAACACAACTAATTTTCTATTGATCAGCCTTTTTATTTCTTACTTTTTAATCTTATCCTTCAATCTTCTTTTGATTTAAGTTACTACTCCCTTTTAAATAAAATCAACAATCTTTTTAGAAAATTTATTTGAATCCTATGTCATTCTTGTGATAAACCTGGATCCTACACCTTATGCTCACTTTAGGCTTTGATTACCAATCTTTAAGGCCTCACTTTTTTGATAATATTGTACTCAAGTTTTAATGAGTACCCTATCATGTTTTTGAACGATGTGGGTAGATATGTTCTAATAAAAATTACTTATATCATATTCCTTAGTGGTAAAGTCCCCAATAAGGAATATATGTACTTTAAAGATATAGATACTCTCCTGTAAGCTAAGATCTATAAATCTTACAAAACTACTAAATAATTAGAACCTTTCTCATTTTTTGAAAATTACACTACAACCAAAATGACATTTAGCCACGTTTCTTTTGGCTACGAAATGAAAATCATCGCTAGAAATTAGGTTTTGTTGATGATTTCCGTATTTGTCACCAAAAGTCCATTTTTTGTGATGTTTTAGCCATTTGTCGCTAAGTAAATGTATTTTGTGATGATTTATTTGATTCATCATTAAAGGAGTGACATTTTGTGATGGTCTAAAAATTTCATTACCAAATGTCTAGCCTTTGGCGACGATCCTTATAATCATCGTTAAAATTTTGGCTTTACGTGACGAATTTTAAATCATCGTGAAAAGTTAATATTAAATATTTATAAATCTTATATATGTATTTTTTAGGGGAATTTTGAGGACTTAGAAATGTGTGATAGTATTCTTAAAATTAATAATGTTTAAAAGATAATTTTTTAATGCCAAGTGCTTAATAATTCTAAGGTTAATTATAATTGACATTTATATGACTTTTCTTTTTTTTGTTTGCCTTCTTTATAAATTTGTTTAAATAGGTAATACATTCAAACTCTATAATTTTTTTTAAATGTATGGATTTATACACAAATGATTCTTTAATGATGCCTAATATGCATAGTACTATACCTTTGTTAATACAATTTTTTATGAAATATAATGGAGAATCTAAAAATTGTAAAATGTTTTCAAATTTTTAATTATATCGTTGAAAGACACATGGTAAATAATTTAAAGTTTGAAAAGTAAATATTTTTTGGATATAAAAATATAAACATACCTAAAACTTTAATATTAATAGGATCAAAATATCATATATTTAAGTTGACTACTATTATTAATCATTAATATTTATTAACAATAAAATACTAATACAAATATATAAATATTGAAATATGGTAAGAAATATAGTATAATGATATATAGTAAATAATACAAGATTTTAATTAGAAGTTTAACAATTCTTACAGACAAAACAATAAATAAAGTTTCACGCCTAATATTCCACTAAAAAAGAGAAGAAATAATGATTTTTTTTAAAGATTCCAATTGACATTAGAATTATTAGAAAGGGTAAAGGGGTTCCCAATGTCTGGATTCCCAAAAAGGCTCCTTGCAGATTCCAAGTCATCAATTGAAACAGTAAAAGATCTTTCATCAGGTGTTAGTTTATTGACACTCTCTTATAACATCTTCTTAGCTTTAACTAAATTTGCAGAAGATATATCAAACAATTTCTCATATGTAGTATGGATCACTGTATCAGATGAACCGCATATACCATGCATTTCACCTAATGAGCAAACAGTATAGAACAATCAAAGCTAAATCAAATGGTATAAAAAAAACCCAAATTTAAACACATGCATACTCAATTGAATGACTCCATCATCATCACAATGAACTGATATAGTTTTGGCAATTGATGATTGTTCCAAAACAATCGATTTCCTTAATCCTATACGATCCACTAGGACATCATCACCGCCTCCATTTCCATTTATGTTCTCTTGAAGATTTAAGGAAGCTTTACACAACATATAGTATATATGATCAGAAGTTCATATAATAGCATCTCAACAGAAAATGAGATATAGATAATAAAGAAAGATAGGTAATTCGAATGATAAACAAGAAGATTGACCATTGAAGGCAAGTAGTGATTAGACTTTAATGAGAAGATTTGTCCTAAGGGGGGTGAGCAAACTGAATGAAGGGAGAGCAAACTAAACGAAAGGGTGAAACTTCATAGTCGGGTGTCACAAAATACATTTAGGTCATTTTAATAAAATGATGTCGTTTACTTATGTGATTAAATGACATTGTTTCATTGATCAACATTTGTTTCGTTAATTACTGCTGACATGTATTAATAATAAGAGTTTCTAGACATGTGGCAAGTCACGCCAGCACACGGAACGGAGAAAATAACATTAGGCTATAATTAAAAAAAATTAAAAGTTTGAGCATTTTATTGTCATTTTTAAAGTTTGGGCTATAATTGTAAAATTGAACAAATTTTAGGATTTTTTTGTAATTAACCCAATTTTAATTTACTATCATGCCTTAAGTCATGAGGTGTGTGATAGACCTCCATTAAATGGTTAGTTTAATTACTCGAGCTCACTATCATACTAAGGCTAAGTTGGCTTATACTATTTTTTATTGAATTAATCGATGAACATGCTATTGAACATTTATTTAGGACTAAAAAGTTTTTGACATATTTTTTATTTTATATATTATTATGAGAATCAATCTTACTATTTTTGTTCCTAGTATGACACATAATATGAGGAAACAAAAGAATCAATTACATTTTTGTAGGATTTCATCTGATACATAGATTAATTATCTATTTTTTATTACCCCCTTTCGTTCTCTTAATTTATATTTTATATAATTTAGTTTCTCTTTATTTAATTTAAGCTAATTTAATTAAAGAATGAGGATGACTTCTTAGTTTCATTCAGTTTGAATATATTTTCTATTGTTTCTTTTTTATGCTTTCTTAAAAAAAAAGAAGGGATGTTTTTGTCTAAATTCTAAAGTAAATAGGCTTCTAGATGCGAGATTTCTAGAGTGATCTTTTTTTAGCTTTGGCTTGTAACATAAGTTTGAATTTCATATTTTTGTACATAAAAAAGGTATAAATATCTCCAGTTACCAAATGTTCACTAATGAGTACAAAATTCACAATATCCAATATAATAAATTAATAAACATATTCCAAAAATAACCTGAAGGTTGAATTATCCAACATCTTAACATTTTTTGTGTGTATGTGTGTGTGTATGTGTGTGTGTGTGTGTGTATATATATATATATATCATTAATAACTAAAACAAATGTCATCAAAACTAAATAGATCTTTGCTCCTCTCAATCTAAATGAATCCAAGATCTAATACTAAGAAGAGAACTGCCTTAATCTACTTAGATCTTTGCTCTTCTCTCAGACCTCTTCCTTATTACATGACAGAGTCATATATTAATTAGGACAGGAGGTAACAAAAAATATTTGTAAAACACTATTCCATTATCACTATATACTTTAAGCCTTATTGTTTATGTGCATATGACATTATATAGTCGTCCACAACACTAAAAAAAGGATATGCCATGTATACAATTTAGAATAATTATATTAAATGTAACACACAAAAGTGTCAATTATCACATACAATTCTCTTAAGGTAGATACCAACTAATTTGTTCAAGCTAATAAACTTGTACAAATATAAGTTTGGCCTAGATAATTTGCTTCGGACAACAAAATGATCCAAATATCATTATAGTCTTAGCTCATCTACCCTAGGCAATAAACTTATACATGCTCAGATTTTTTCCTAAATAATACATCGTGAGTAAAGGAATGACAAACTCCCTATTTCATGACCAGCTAATAGGCCTTGACCAACCATCAACCACACATAATCACACAATTATGTAAAGATAACATGCCCCTCATAGGACTCACATCATATAATAACATAAAATCACATACAAATTAGAATATATCAATAGTATTTCTTATATACCTACATCTCATATCATATGCATATCTATGACTAATATCAGTAATCATACAATTTTACATTCAATATATATGCTTAAATTTCATGAACCTATCAATATAATTGTAACACCCCACTCCCTCGTGACCCGAACCCGACATCGTTGATGATATTCGAGTCCGTGCCCCGCGAGGGTGGCGTGCTACATCAGTCAGTCGAAACTCAGTATGAAATTTTTTTTCATTACACTCATGTGCGCGGAATAGACAGTAAACAATCTGAGCCCACGTTCATAAATAAACATTTT
>JANVCQ010000004.1:19057683-19094937 GCA_025531925.1 Erythroxylum plowmanianum
ATGTTGAGTTTTGGGTATAAGAATGAATTTCCTATGGGAAATTATATGGATGTGATTGGTATAAGAAAGAATGAAAATGAAAAGAAAAGAAAAAGAAAAAGAAAAAGAAAAAAAAAATTATACCGGGTTTGGATAGTTTAGGTTTCCAACGCGAATGTGTTTCTGTGTTCTTGATTGTTCTTGGATGTCGGCTCCGTTTGGTAAGTATCGATTCTACTTCGCTTCGTTTTGCTTCGGTACTTTTGTATTTCGTTTCGCTTCGAAATCGGTTCGTTTGGTTCGATTAATTATTGCTTCCGCTTTCGCTTTATTCTGTTTCCGTATGTTGAGATTTTGTTTCCGATTCGAAATTTCGATACGAAATTTTCGTTTCCATTCGCTTCCGGGTCCTTCGCTTTCCGTTTTTCGGTTGGAATCCGGTTCCCGGATCGGGTCCCAACAGTTGGAGTAGCTATTGCTTCAACCCATGATAAGTGTAAATTGCTTCGTGTTTTAGGGCATAATTTGATATGCGTCTAGTCGTTAATTCAATCTTTTAGTATATGTTTAGGTTAAAATTATGTTAGCTTGTGATTTATTTTTGTTTGAAGTGTTTTATGGGTTGGTATAAGTCTTTGAGCTTAAATATTATGTTTTTGAGGTACCTTGATGTGTTTGTTAGTATTTCAGGAGCAATATCGAAGAGAGATCTGGGCCACAACATAGGCCTATAATTGTGGTATGTAGGCCACGATTGTGACATAAGCTCTAGGTTTGGCCCATGATCATGGCCTGCATGCCACGATCATAACAAAAGGCTTAAATGTGAGCCACGCCACAATCATGACCTATGTTGGGCAAACGCGTGGACACTCACGAACTTCATGAGTCTTCTCTGATTCTCCTCCGAAATGCCCTGCAATGATCATGACCTTAGGTTATTGCCCGAGTCTTCTCTGATTCTCCTCCGAAATGACCTGAAACATTAACAAACACATCAAGGCACCTCATATATATAAAATTGAAGCTTAAATACATATTCTCACCCAAAAAACACTTAAAACACAAATATTTATGAACTAACACAATTCTTAACCTAAACACATACTAAACAATCAAATTAACCACTAAACGCACACTAAACTACCTACAAAAATACAATACAATCTTCACTATCATCCATATGGAAGGGTAGTTGTAGAATGGCATAAACTTGTCCTTAGGCATTGATTAGAATTAGATGAACTTTTATGGAGAGAATACATAGTAGCCATTACCTAGAGGTTTTAGGAAAAGGCCTTTGAAAATATGGTAGCAGACTCTAAAATGCTTTAACAAACAGGCAATTTGAGGGACTACTGTTTATCATTTGATAGGTACTCCATTCATTTTCAATTCCCAAAACAATATTTAGTTGAGTTTTTTTTAAGGTTAATAAAAAAAATGCTAGTTAAGATAATGATTTCAAAAACCCTATAGTAGGGCTATATGTTGACTAAGAAACATGAGGAAATTGCTTCAATATGTTACTCTACTTAAAGACCTCCCCATAAAACAACTCATGTATGACACCATCACTCTCCACTATAGTAACCTATAACAAAACACACCGCCAGATTGGTTTATTACCCTTACTTAATTGTGCTGCAATAAATACTCACCATAAACCTATGCAAAAACAACAATTAAGTAGCAAATATTTTGAAGAGAAAAGGGCATAAGAGATATATTTCTAATATGAAAAGATGTATACTTTAGGACATAAGTTTAAAAAGAAGCAATTAAATGTATTTGTTATAAAGGATGACGGTATGGAGGAGCCAAATAAAAAATTGGAATTAAAGTGGAGGAAGATAAAGAGAAATATCCTATAATCTCTTAACAAGCTATTTTGTGGATACTTATGAAAGAATAAAAACAAATGAGAGTTGTGAGTTTATATAAAGGTAAGAAAATCCATATTTTAATAGAGAATGGTAGCACTCATAATTTTGTGGATGTAAATATGGTGTAAAGAGGAACTTACTAGCTTTCATCAGTTGATAATGTTAAGGTGACAGTAACATGAGGTGCTCAATTACCATATAATCAAATGTATAAGGAGTTTGAATAGCAATTACAAGGCAATTCATTCGTGATCATTTCCTTAGTTTTACCACTAAGAGTTATGACATAGTTCTAGGGATTAAGCAATTATCTACGTTAAATAATGCTTCATGCAACTTTGGAAAGGAAAAATAGGTATTTAATGAAAGGGAGAATTCCTAGACATCCTAAACTTATCAAGACTAAGAGGCTAAAGAGATTGTTGCCTTAACTATAAGGTACTAGTCAATGATACGTGTTAAACCTCCATCACTCATTAGAACATCAAATCTATGAATTGTCTATTAATAATGTCAATTTGAAGGAGAAATAACTGATAGATTTGGAGAGTTTTTTAAATGAATATGCTTCTATCTTCACTAAACTAAAAAGGTTTACCACTGTACGTAGTAGGACCATATAATTCAGCTTAAGGAAGGAAAAAAACCCATTAATATGTGACCATATCCATATGGCAACTTACAAAAATACATAGTCAAAGAGTTGGTATATGATCTATTGAGGCAAGGAGTAACTAAACAAAGCAATAACCCCTTTGGTTAGAAAGGATAAATTTTGGAGCTTAAGTATTGACTATAAAGAGTTAAATAAGAATATAATTAAGGATAAGTTTCCTATCCTTATGATTGAAGAGCTCTTAGATGCGCTTAAGGGGCTAATTGGTTCTTTAATCTTGACTTGAGGTTAAGTTATCACTAAATTTGTATGTTCTTTATTAACATCCTGAAGACGATTTTTAGTATTTATGATGGTCATTACAAGTTCTTGGTGATGCCATTTAAGCTCATAGACCTTTCCACCATTCAAAGTTTGAGGAGTGGCATGTTCAAAACTCACCAAAGGAGATTTCTCCTAGCATTCTTCGATGATATTTTGGTTTATAGCCCAATCTTTGAGAATCACTTATAACTCCAAAAGAACAACATCTTAGCTTAAAATCAATTTTTGGCTAAAGGAAATAAATGTATCTTTAGGGAAAATCAAATTCAATACCTAGGACATATTATCCCCAATAAAAGGGTTACAATTGACCTAAAGAAGATAAAGGTAGTCCTCTAGTGGTAATTCCTTAAAATGTGAAGAAATTAAGAGGCTTTTTAAGGTCGATAAGGTACTATACAAGATTCACTAAACATTTTGGTATAATAAGCAAGTCTATTAGATGCTTTTAGATGTAATGAAGAAGCAAAAAGGGCATTCCAAATTCAAGATATTTTTCACTTTAGCTTCTTTCTTGGTTCTTCCATACTAGACCAATACTTTTATCATTGAAATAGATGCATCAGGCAATGTTCTATGAGCATTAATCATACCAAGGGACATTTACCAAGGGACATTTGGTAGCTTTAATTAGCATACTTTTGGCTCTTAAACACCAAAGAATGTCAACATATGAAAAATATTTTCAGTGGTGGTTATGACTATCAAATAATGGGACCATTACTTAAATGAGAGACTCTTTATTTTCAACATAGATCACAATAGTCTCAAGTTCTTGTTAGAACAAAAGATGCCTATTCCATTTCAATAAACTTGGTTTCCTAAATTGTTAGGATACATTTTTTAGATCATTTATACGAAGGGTAAGGAGAACATAGTAGTAGATACTCTCTCTAAAATAAATATCCCCAATCTTTCCACCATACTAATATCTGAAGTTCAAACTCAACTATTAAAGGAAATTAAGGTAAGTTGGATAAGGGGTAACCCAATACAAGATATGATAACTCAGTTGAAAAATGAGAATTCCTATGATAGTCCTTATCAATAGAAAGACATTATCCTCATATGTAAAGGAAGACTAGTGGTATGGAAGAATGAACAAGTGAAAACCAAACTAATTGCTATAACTCTTAAAGGAATAGTAGGTGGTCATTATGAGGTTCAAGGTACGCCTAAAAAACTACAATCTCTCTTTCATTAGAAAGGTTTTTTTTTGAACAAAGTGAGAAATTATATTAGGAACTGTTAAGTTTGCCTAAGAAAAATTATGAAACTAAAGTGCCGTTAGGTTTGTTACAACCTCTCCCCAGACCTGAATAATATTGGATAGATATTTGTGTGGATTTCTTATAAGGGTTACCATTATTTAACCATTTGTTTATAATAATGGTGGATATGGATTAATTTAAACTATATGGGATGATTGAATGCATCATTAGTAATAGGGATCCAATATTCTTACACAATTTCTGGCAAGAATTCTATAAGTTATAAGGAGTGTTGTCTTCAACATATCATCCTCAAACAGATGGCCAAGTTGAGGTACCTAATATGACCTTAAAGACCAATTTAAAGTGCATGATTGGAGAATTTTTGAACTGATGGCATTAATTGTTATTGATATATTGTAGACATACATTATTTTAATATGATTTTTTGTAACATATTGCTTGTATTTTGAATGGTTTTGAAGGATTTGGTACTAATTGTAAAAATATTTTATTTCAAGTTATATTCGTCTAAAGGGAAGGCATGGATATGGAAAGAGTTAAATTGATCTGGAGTAAAACTGGGAAGAATTGGAGAAGGACCCTTGAATATGGCACCTACACGGCACCATTTTAAGGTCATATTCCAAAGTGTCCAATTCTGCTTATCCTTTGTAGCCATACTCACCCTTGTGTTACCTTATGAATCAAGGTACACGACACCTATATGTCCTCATATTGGTCCTATGTGGTAATTTTACTTTTAAAAAAAATTATAAAAGCTACCATAAGTAGTATAACCTATTACATGGACCTGTGTTGGGTTTATATAGCTTATTAAAAAGCTAGGTTTTAGATTTAAAGAAAAGAAGGTAGATAAGAAAGAGAGCTTTTTGGCTAAGAAATAATGGAAAAGTAGTAAGAAGTTGACTAGAAGTTATTCTACACTTTTTTAAATTAAAATTACAATATTCTTGAAATTTAGATAAGATTTCAATAAGAATTCATTAAAGATTTAAAATTCAAGAATAATAATCTCTTTATCGTATTTTCTTTATTGCTTCTTAGTTGTTAGTCTTTTTAATTATAAACTAAATTGGGATATATATTTAGGTAGGATGATAAGATGTAATTAGATTTTGATTGATTCTTTGATTTAATGAGTTATGTAGTTTTCTTGAGATTTATCTATATTTTTATAACTAATTAAATTGAAGGACCAAAAGTGGAAGATTCAATTAAGATTTGAGAGATAAGATGTGTGCTTAGATCACAATGTAGATAAAGAGGGCTAAGTGTGAGCAATTCGAAAGAAATTCATAAGATCTTCCTAAGTTAGGGTAAAACCTATTAAGAGAGTTCATAGAACGAATTAATACATTCTTAGGTTATCTTAATTGGAAAGGAATTTTGGTTAATTAATCTAAGAATAAGGTAAGGGTTGTATGTCTTTAGAGAGAATATAATATAATTTAGGAACTTTTACTAGTTCTAGAAACTATAATCATTTATTAAGTTAAAGTGAAACTAAATATAATTGTTGGTCTAACTTATTAAGTTTGTGAATAGTTAGTTAACCAATACTTTTTTTAGGATCAACTTATACTAGCCAATGCTAGTTACAATTACACAGTGCACTTATGGTTAAAACATATAAAGTATATTGAATTTTTGGTGTCATTATTGGGGACTAGGAGCATTAATATTAAAAAATTATAAAGTGATTAGATTAGGCCTTTTGTTTTGTTTTGTTTTGCTTTCATTATTGTTTATTGAATTATTTTATCCTTTCTTTTTTAGAGTCACTTCTTATATGTGCAAGTCAAACGATACTTGGAATCTTGTTAAGCTAGAACTTGAGATAAAGAGAACCTTACATATAAAAAGAAGACTTCAAAGGAGAATAGAAGCTGGGGAGGGAAAGATGACTATAAAGAAAATGAAGTCACTGAAATATTTTGTTATACCTAATACCTATGGCATTAACTTAGGTATGACAAGTCCCAAAATTAAAGCTACTAACTTCAACCTATACCTATTTATATTTGTGGAGTACTTTGATATGCTAAAGCTCAGTGGTGTCTCCTTCAATGTTATTACTATTCCCTTTATCTTTGAGGGATAAAGCTAGAGCATAGTTGTGAACCTTACCAGTAGGATTGATCACCACTTAAGATTATCCCTCTAATGCTTTCCCAGCCAAACACTTCCCCAATGAAAGACTATATAGATAAGGAACTAGATCACCACTTTTAATTAAAGGGAAGGCAAGTCTTTATATGAGGCTTGGAAGAGGTATAAGAAGTTGCTGAGGTCATGTCCTTATTATAGATTAGAGAAGTGATTGATAATTTAAACCTTCTATAATAGGATGATCTATAACACAAAGATCTCTGTAGATGCTACTCCTAATGGAGCTCTAATGAATAAATATAATCTGACTAAGGACATGGCTCAAAGCCATTATTATAGGTCAAGTGATAGAGCCACCCTTAAGAAGGTTCCAAGTAAGTATGATCTAGATGCCTTAAATCTTCTATCTACTAAGGTAGATGCTTTATCTTTGAAGTTGACCATATGAATGTTGACTCTGTTAGTGCTATTAACGTGGTCAATGATATCTCTGGATCTTCAAAACATTTAGATGTAGGTTACCAATTGGGAAACTAATTCTTAAATGACCCTTCTTTTGAATAGCTTAACTTCATCAATAACCCTAACCATAATTATGATTCATTCTCTAATATCTAAAATCTTGGTTGGAAGAATCATCTAAATTTTTCCTGTAGAAACAGGTTTAACCTAATACCTCCAAACAATAGGTAACCACTTGGTTTTTAAGCTAGATCAGCTAACCTCCTAAAAAATCCAACTTAGAGTCCATCCTAGATAAATTCCTAACCAAATAAGATAAGTAGAATAAGGAGTTAAAGAGATAAGGAAGCTCAATTCTAAGGTAAACATTATAACTACCCACAACATAATGCTCAATGCTCAAATAGCTCAATAAGCTAATGTTGTTGTTATTTCTTAATCACTCCCTTATTTTTTCATTTATATTTATTTATTTATTTTCATTCTTTAATCAGTTACAATTGTTGGTTTAGCTTATTAAGTTTTTGAATAGTTAGTAATTGACTAGTAATCTTCGTGAGATCAACTCGTACTAACTAATGCTAGTTATAGTTATATAGTACGCTTGTAGTTAAAATAAAGAGAGTACATCAGTTACTATTGGTTGAGTGGCGGAACAATACCGCTCATCGATCAACCATCTATTGTACTTCAATTGAAGTTGTATATAGACATACCCCTCCGATTTAGATACGTTTTTTTGCAGGGGACTCCAAGAATGTAATAATGTGTTGAGTTCTTTGTAGTAGATAAGCTATTATTAAAGTCACTTGTTTCCATTTAAGAAGAGTGCAATACAGAATGATGCAACAAGCCAACAAAAAGATAAGAGATAAAATATATGTAATTAAGCTAAGAAAATTGCATGTTTGCATTTTATATTATTTATTGTTTTTAGGAAATAAAATTACGAATATTAATCTTATCTTAACAATAGCAAATAAACATTTATCATCTTATCTTATGAGTAGTTAAATATATAATAGAAAATAGCATGTGAATTTATTAATTTAATTTTGACATACCTTTTCATTTACTTTTACAAATAAATTAAAGGAAGTTCAAATGCTCTTAATAATTTAACCATTTTAGAAAGATTCAACGGTCCAACTTGTGCTTATGTTGGATTAGTTTCCGAAATGAAGAATCATACCATTTGTTTGTTTTATAACAAGCACTTGAAAGGTGAAAAAATCATCATATTAAAATCTTTAAATAAAAGAAAGATAAATTTAGGGCAAATGTTATATTATCCATTTTATCCTTATCCATTATTTGCTTGCTTATTTTTAATGATAATTAGATTAATTCAAAATTAGGTAAATTAATCAGTCTCTTAATTACAATTAAATAATAGTAAAACGAACTTTATCCTTGTAGTGTACTTATTACTACACTATTGAAAAGTGCAATATGATAAAGTCCAGTTGTAATCGAAGAAAAACCAGTCGCCACCGAATCAAAATCAGTTAATGCCTTTATCTCTTTCACCCTTATTTTTCTATGTTAAATATCATACGCTTTTCTAACCTCCGTCGTAACAGTGGTGTTAGCGAATTATTTTTGCTCGAACGCAACAGAACAGTCGCTGTCGTTGCGACAAGAGATTGTGAAATTGAATCACCCAAAATTACGGAGTGCTATGATAATATAACGGACCATTTAAAATACTGATTAAATAGATTAAAAGTAAAAAAGAGAAGTTAATTTAAAAACATACTCAAGTAAGAGAAGAGAAGATAACTTTTTTTTTTTGGGTCCAAAACAGTAATACTGCATCTGCGCTTCTGCAAGTAGTAGCTCTAAAGATAAAGAATATAACGGCTGAACCCAAACAATGATTGATCATAGTGCTATTTGCGTCTGTTCGAAATCTCCCTTCCTTATTGGCAGCATCGGATTGGTGCCGTCGGAAACAGTTCAGGAAAAGTCGTCTGATGCATTCCACTTCTGAAATGAGATTATAACTTCACTACATTTTGAAATAACATGCCGTCACGGGGTTCTGCAGCTTAATAATAATGGAGGGATTAGAGACGTTCCAAAATGAAATCAAGTTCTGAGAGGGAAGCCACAACAAGTGAAAGGGAAAATGTTCCTCATGAAATGGGGTCAACAATCATCTCCATATGCTCGGAAACTATAACGTTCTTGATACGGACCATTGAAAAAGAGGTCAGCCTCAAACCACTTGGGGTAACGAACAAGGTCTCCGGTCGTAAAGCTCATGTAACGTTGGCTGCCCTCAGGCACCACTCTAACCTCCCCTTCCTCTATGTAAACAAGCTGATCAACCTGCCAGTCCCATGGCAACTTACACTTCCCAGTCTTCCACACTGACCACCTTGAAACGCCAAGCTCTGCCAGTCGCTGTGATGAGACTCTCCTTTCAACCCTCACATTGTACAATTCCTCAAGAGGTTTCTCCATTTGCATTGCTTTTACACTGTGACATTGCCCAACAGTAGACTTTAATCGTTGATGGTTTCTAGTGGCCCTGTTGACACAGGAGCAGCTAAAGGTTGCCGATGCCACCACACTTGCTATAGCCATGCTCAATTGATGCCTCCTCAAAATGGCCAAAATATCTGTTCTCTAAAAAGAAATTTTAGAACATCCACAATAGATAATCAACGTCAACTAGCATATATCCTAGATTATGTGCAGAGAATGTTCCAAGTTGCAACTACCAAGATGGAGTAAATCATTAGAAGTTTTAACAGAATCTCAAGTAACAGCAGCTAATTTTATGTTAATCTTCTTCCACAAGAAATTTAAACATTAACTTTAGCATTTATTCAGCTTATAATAGCAATAATGTTGAATTGAAGCAAGAAATGCTTTCGACTGCACAAATAGACCAAACTTGTTTCCGAATGGCGTGTCGAAATAAAATTTCATACATAAAACGAACTGTTTCCTGCTCCAATATACCACAGCGAGGCTTCTTTCATTTGTTTAATCAAATGAACGCCTCCTCCTAACGCTGCTTGAGAATTTGGCCCATGACTAGATTCAGCGCAAAGACTTAAGTTTTCCATCTTCTTTTGATAAGTCTACTTAAACCCGTTTTCCCACTTCACGAAAGAACCGTAGATATATCCATTACATCTCATAACAAAATACATTTTTGGAAGACACAACAGATGATTGAATTAACTGACGAGAAGCCCCAAAACTCACCCTAACCTTTCCAGCTAGGTTCAGAAAGGACTTAACTCAAGAAGAACGGTGAAGCAAATGATGATAGCCTAGACCAACTAAATTTGGCCTTCAAACTGCGTTTGCCAAAACAAACAAAAATGGAGTCTCTGTTCCTTTGTTTACACTCATGACTGAGTAAACAAAATTTATAACACATGAATTCAAAGAACGTTAAAGAAATATAATCAACGAATAGGGAGGACAAGAAGAATCAACGATGTCTTACATGTTAGTTAGCGTATACCCCAGCTCGAAAGCCAAATTAATGTGTGTCTGAGAACCCTACCACAGCAGCTTGAGGCTTATCTTGTTACCGCTTTAATCCTCAGGACAGACAGACGTTAGTGACGCGACTACTTACCGGACACCGGATCTTCCAGTCACGCTTTTACGGATAATGAAATTAAAAAAAGAAAAAGAAAAGAAAGTATGAGGCAGTTTCGGCCGTTAACGTGTCCTCTTCTCGTCAATTTTCGTTGGCGATTGACGATATACTAAAAGGAGCGAAAACAGTGAAAGATCAACTGAAAGCTTTTGGGTTTGGTTTAGTATGACGATTCTTCAACTTGGAATATCTAACGGGTTGCTTAACAACCCGAAGGTAAGACCGTTGGTACAGAGAAGAAAGGAGACCGCCCGAAGGAGAATGTTCTTGTTAAGCAACCCGAAGGTAAGACCGTTGGTACAGAGAAGAAAGGAGACGGCCCGAAGGAGAATGTTCTTGTTAGCACAAGCCATTCCATCTAGAACCCAGGCAAGGTTTTACACCTCATATGGTGCGCATGTGTATGTTTGTCAATGTGAATTGATGTTCTTCTATTCTTGTAGAGAATAATGGAAAGCATTTCACTGAGTAGTGAAGTTGGTGGTGCTGGCGGCGCATATTCATATGATGCACTTAAAAGGTTGGACAGCATTTGGTCAAGTATTTGTTCTGCTCAAAAATGTAAGAGTTCATCTCATTAACGAGAAAAATAAAACCAAAGGAAATTGATACAAAATTATTCCATTTCTTTTCTTGGACATTCCGACAAGTAATTCCATGTCTTATACACCTTGAAATTTACATTAACTTTTAATACAGTTCCTCAAGAACCTCAGCAGGTTGTTTCAAGTTTCCCTGGGAAGTCAAGCCACAACACTGTTATGATAGACAAAGAAGTTGTGAAGTACGATGTGGTAGTTTGTGGAGGTACTTTGGGAATCTTTGTCGCTACAGCTTTGCGTATCAAAGGTCTTCAAGTAGCCATCGTGGAGAGAAATGTGCTGAAAGGGGTATAAGCTAATGTCAGTTTATGCAAGATACAATGTCAGTTAATGGCTTTTAATGGATTGTACTAAATATTAGAGGGACCAAGAATGGAATATCGCAAGGAAAGAACTCTTGGAGCTCGTTGAAGTTGGAGTCTTATCTGAGGATGAGATTGGACAAGCTACCGCTGTGAAGTTCAATCCTGTGAGTTCTTGACTTGAATTGAAAACTATTTCTTAGTTAACCAGTATAATGGGTCATGATTACTCTGTTAGCACAAACAAATACAAAATGCAATTTGCATATGTTGTGAAACATATGGCTGAAATGCAAAACAAATAATTCAAACACAGTATTGGGCTTAAATTTATTTGTTGTTGCGGTGCTTATGAGCATCTCACCTATAACCTTACCTATTTTATGCTATTTCTTGGGATTATTGTGCTGATTCTTCTCATTATGATATGATTTGTTTGATTGAATAACCTTTAGTTGCTCATTAGAAACCTGGTACCCTTGCCATATCAACAATGCAATTATCCATTTAAAACTATTCATTACGAAGATATGCTATGCATTGAACATTGGAAAATAAGAAAAAAGTTTCCAATTTTTTAATCATGTTCTAGTGTCTGTTGATTCTATTTATTGCCCTTCTATGTAAATTTCCAATGTACTTTGCTACTCAATACAAAATTTACTGGAAGTTTGAGTGACACAATGGGTCAAGTAAGAACATTTGAACATTTAAAAGAATGGACTGCAAACAAGAACATCAGTAATCAAATTTATGTTCTTATGACAAAGGATTACTATGCCTTTGATGTGATCAGAGAACACAGTTTTTCAATCACGCCAAGTGCAAGCTAGTTTTGCCAATTAAACTTCCCAATGTTGTACTTGAAAAATCCTTTGCAAGGTTGCATAGTTTGATTGACAAAATCCTATTGTCAAAGCTACCTTTAAGTCACCTACGTTTACTAATGCTCTCATACTAAAATAATCTTGAATTTTGTTAACTGTGTAGAATAGATGTGGATTTGAGGGTAAAGGTGAAATCTGGGTGGAAGACATTCTCAATCTTGGTGTTTCGTAAGTAATCTTATTATTTTAGTGAATGCACTTTGTTCACTTCAGTTCAAAATGCAAAATATTACTCTCTTTTTTTCGGATTCAAACAAAAACTTGACCTAAGACCTATCTCAGGGGTTATAAAACCTATGTATCCATTTTGCTCATACCATGCTAATGAATGAAAAAGGGCCAAAATTTACTATACTATTTGTGACATAGATATCCAACAAGTTGATGTAGTTTTTGGGTGATATGAAGCTGCATTCCTTTGTTTTGTCATAGAGAAAGCATAACTTTTCTCAATTCACACGCTTTTGGTTTTTCTTTCAGTATACAGCAATATTTTTTGTCTCAAATTTTAAATACATATGCACATGAGAACTGAACTTTAGTTTTATAGAGAATGAATTGTCTCCCTATGTCTTTTGATAATCAAATCAATGTATAGAGATAAGGATATATATATATATATATATATATATATATATACATTTGCAGGACTAATTTAGGGAATAGAATCTCTATGATCAAGGGATTATAATCCCTGTAATGAAAAATACAATTAATGCTCAATCTGTAACACTCCCCCTCAACTTGGAGTATAGATATTAATCATGCCCAACTTGTTACAAATGTAATTGATTTGGGTATCACTTAGGCCTTTTGTAAATATATCTCTGAGTTGCTCTTCACTTTTAACATATTTTGTTGAAATCAAGTTGTGTTGTACTTTTTCCACGAATTAAGTGATATTCAATTTAATATGTTTAGTTCTTTCATAAAACACGAGATTAAAAGCAACATGTAGAGTAGCCTGATTATCACATCATAATTTTGCTGGTATTGAGGCTTTTAATTCAATTTTAGATAATAGTTGATATATCCATATTATCTTGCACATTGCCTGTGTTATGACTTTGTATTCACATTCTGCAATGAATCTAGATAGAACATTTTGCAGTGTATTTCTCTCTTGATAATCAATGTATACATATAAGTATCAAAATTTGAATAAGAGCTGTTTTTTTGCATACCTCTAAAATTTACAACAAGTATTTGAAGAAAGAAGTAATCTTTTTTCTTATTTTGCACAAGTGCCTTTGAATATATACACAAGTCCTAGCTTAATTTAGGTAACTAAAATATTTCCTATTTAGAGCAATATCCCTGATTTACAGAAATTTCCTAAAGTAAATATCCATGATATCTTCTTGTTTCCTATTTTATGATTAGGAAATAGTTTCTCTAAATCATTGTTCTGATTTTCATCACTCCCCCTCAAGCTGGTAGGCACATAGATGTCTTGCATTCCTAGCTTGCTTATAACATCTTGAAATTCTGCATTTGCCAACCCCTTAGTCAATACATTTGCCATCTATTTGGCAGTAGGAACGTATGGGGTGCAAATAAGCCCACTTTCCAATTTTTCTTTAATGAAGTGCTATCAATCTCAATGTGTTTATTTCTGTCATACTGTACTGGGTTGTGAGCAATACTAATAGCTGACTTATTATCATAGTAGAGCTTCTTAGGTCCTTGCCACCTAACTTCCAAATCATTCAGGATGATACGAATCCACAAGAGCTCACATATACTGTGAGCCATAGCTCCAAGCTCTACCTCAGGACTTGATCTAGCCACAACTGATTGCTTCTTACTTCTCCAAGTGATAAGATTGCCCAAAAACATAGTGCAGTACCCAATGGTTGACCTTCTATCAATGCTTGAACTTGCCATGCATTTGTATAAGCATCATCTGTTTTATTGTCATTTTTCTTAAACATAATCCCTCTTCCACGGGTAGTTTTAAGGTACCTCAATACCCTATACATTGCTTGAAGATGGACATTTTTAAGGACATGCATGAACTGACTAATTACAATTACTACATATCCTATGTTAGGCCTAGTATGTGACAAATAAATTAGTCTTTCCACTAGTCTTTGATACCTCCCCCTGTCAACAGGTTCATCATCTTTGGCCTCGCTTGGTCTATGATTATGTTCTATAGGTGTATCAATCGGTTTGCACCCCATCATTCCAGTTTCTTCTAGAAGATCCAAAATATACTTGCGTTGGGATAGAAAAATTCCCTCTTCCAAACGAGCTACTTCTATGCCCCAAAAATATTTCAACTTCCCCAAATCTTTGATTTCAAACTCAGGGGCAAGTTTAAATTTGAGGTGTTTCATCTCTTCAAGATCATTACCTGTGACTATGATGTCATCCACATAGACAATGAGGGTCGTCATTTTGTTTTTTGCAGCAAATTTAATAAATAGAGTGTAATCTCCTTGACTTTGCTTATACTTCATTTCTAGCATAACCTTTGTGAATCTCCCAAACCATGCCCGAGGAGATTGTTTAAGGCCATACAAGGATTTCTTTAATTTGCATACTTTATTCCCAAACTTATCTTCAAATCTAGGAGGGGCTATCATGTACACTTCTTCATTTAGATTACCATGTAAAAAGACATTTTTTACATCAAATTGCTTCACAGGCCAATCAAAATTAGCTTCCAAGGATAACAGTATACGTATGGTGTTCATTTTTGCTACTGGGGAAAAAGTTTCAAGATAATCAACCCTATAAGTTTGAGTAATACCCCTTAGCTACCAGCCTTGCTTTATATCTTTGCAATGAACCATCTGCTTTATATTTAATTGTAACTACCCATTTACATCCTACTGGTTTATTTCCTTTCGGTGAATCCACTATTTCCCATGTTTGATTCTTAATTAATGCATTCATCTCATCATCCATGGCATTTTTCCAATTCCTATCCCTAAGTGCCTCCTCAAGTGTTTGTGGTGTGGAATTTGAATTTATTTTTGTAAGAAAACATTTGTGGCTTGGAGAACATTTGTCAAGTGAAGTGTGAAATTGGGAATTTAGTGCATGTTCGTGTGCCCTTCGTAAGAGCTATAGGGACATGCAAATCATCAAGTTCAAGGTTTTGTATTTCAGTACTTGACTCCGAGTTAGATCCTTGAGCCTACTCTGGTAAGGTCCGGACAGTATCCCTTCGTGAGTAGCCTAAGAGAAGCTTGTTAGGGATAGGTGCAGTATTTTTTTTTAGGTATCTGGTTGGGCACTTTTTGACTTATTTTGGTTAGGTGGTGTAGGGACAGTAGTGACTGACTCAGTCTGTGTATTTGGGAAAGATAAATCAAGTAAGAAGTTAGTCTCCCTATACTTATCTTCCGCAGAATTCCCCATCTCCCCTCGAAGATAAGTATTAGGGAAGAAAGATTGACTCTCAACAAATGACACGTCCTTGGAAATGAAGAATTTATGTGAGGGAGGATAAAAAAATTTATACCTTTTTGTGTAGGAGAGTAGCCAACAAAGATGCACTTTAGGACTCATGGGTCAAGTTTTCCCCTATTGTGAGCATGAATATGAACAAAACTAACACATCCAAACGCCCTTGGAGTTAGACTATTTATATTAAAGTTGGGGAAGAAATTATAGAGCATTTCTACCAGTGTTTTGAACTCTAAAAGTCGTGAAGGCAATCTATTTATCAAATGAACTCCAGTGAAAACAGCCTCTCCCCTATAGTGTTTAGGGACATTCATTTGATATAATAATGCTCTAGTGATTTCAAGTAAATGTCTATTTTTACGCTCGATCACCCCATTTTGTTGAGGTGTGTCAACATAAGATGAAAAATGGATAATGACTTCACGTTGAAAGAAAGAAGATAAGGTTTGATTAAAGTATTATCGGGCATTATCACTCCTGACCCCTTTTATGCTCACCCCAAACTGGTTTTTTATCATATGACAGAAATTAGGAAAAATCTCACTGACCTCCGATTTGTTTTTCACGAGAAAGACCCACGCCACCCTTGTGCAATCATCAATAAAGGTAACAAACCATTTAGCTCCTAACACATTAGGTATCCTTGAAGGTCCCCATATATCATAATGAATCAAAGTAAAAGGAAATTCAGATTTATTATTGCTCAAAGGGAAGGAAGTACGACAATGTTTGGCAAACTCACACACATCACAATGGAAACTGTTAAGATCACTTTTTAAAAACAAATTAGAAAACATGGTTCTTAACAAACTAAAAGAAGGATGACCTAAATGATAATGGTGAAGCCAAATAGGGTTAAGAGTATCTCTGGTCATGAAATTCAAGAAGGGATGTGAGGTTTTGTCTCCACTATTAGACTCCAGAAGGTAGAGTCCATCCTTTTCCTTAGCATGCCCAATCATCTTCCCTGTTTCCCGATCCTGAAATACACAATAATTAGGATCAAAGATGGTAGTCATATGGTCTATAGCACCTAAATCTACGACCCAAGAATCCCTAGGAGACACTAATGAGGCATTAAGAGCATGAGAATTAGAAAAATCACCTGATTGGGCTAATAAAATTCATAATGCTCTTTAAACGCTCAATCTCTTCTTTTGTCAAGTCCTTTTAGTTTTGATCTAGCTTGTTCAGAATCTCCAGAGTTTGTAGGTTCAGTGAAGTGGGCTTTGGCCTGTCCATCCTTGTTTATCCCTTCTTTCTATGCTTTATGTGGCTTCCCATGTAACTTCCAGTAGGTCTCTCTAGTGTGACGGGGCTTCTTACAAAAACTGCACTAGAAAGCTTCCTTATTTTGAGGATTCTGTTGGTGGTTAAGGTCTTCTTTGTTGGTTTTCATAGATATGAATGCTGAGCTGTCAGCAAATTTGGATTCCAACATCACAATTCTCCAGCTCTCTTCTGCCCGGATGAGTGAGAAGGCCTCGTTCAAAGACGATAAAAGGTCTTTACCAAGTATTTGAATCCGAAGTTGGTCAAATTCAACATTAAGACCTGCTAAAAATTCAAAAATTCTTTCCCTTTCTACAAACCTTTGTAATTTGATAACCAAGCAGCCATCAGCATTACAAAGGATCCAGTTCATCATGATCTAACAAAGCATGTCACGATTGATAGACATTTCATTGCAGAGAAGATAGAGAATTCTGAAGTACAAGTAATATACACTCCAACTCGAGAGCAGTTTGCAGATATTCTACCAATGGCTCTTCAAGAACCTAACTTTGAGAGATTATTTAGCAAGCTAGGCAACATGTACAACCCAACTTAAGGGGAAGTGTCGAATATTTAGTCCTCAAAGTTAAGAGTTAGTTTCCTATTTTGTAGATGTTAGGAAATCAATCTTTATTGTCTTTATTGTTACTATTTTATAGGTGATAGTTTCCTTATTTAGTTATGTAGAAGTGTGTATATATATCATGTACCAATTCTGATTTCAAATAAGAAGACTAATTCATTCAAGATCTTCAATTCCCTCCATCTGCTACAGTTGATGAAGATCCATCGGTTGTGGGTATTTTTCTAGTACGTAGACATGGAGTGGAGACTGAGAAATATTTGGATAAATGGGTCATATGGCTAAAGCTCCTAAGTCCATGACCCAAGAGTTGGTAAATTTTGTATTTGGGAAAATAGAAACTTACCTAAATACACCAAATAACAAGTATGTGAAGGCCTTTCATGGCTGTTTATAAGAGGTCTCACTATGTGAATCTCTTTTTGGTTAAGACTACTCGACTTTTGTGATGTTAATTTCGCTAATTGCTGGAATCGAGCAGTTTCTTCCAACTGTATAGTAGTGATATTTCTTGCTTCTTCAACTTTTGACATTTTCCTGTTTCTACAAGGAGGCTAAACTTTAGACACTTTTTAAAGCACAATAATCAGCAATGCAGGCTAAGATGAAAGAGATAAAACAAGGAGGAGACAACAATAAAGGCTGAAATAGAAGGAAGAAAATAGGGTACAGGAATGAAGGCTGAACCAAAGAAGAAAAAGCAGAGATCTGTTTGCAGCAATAGAGGCTGGAAACAACTTGATCCAAAGAGTATAATGTGGCTCTAATACCATGTCAAAATTTGATTAAGAACTATATTTTTCAGATATCTCTAAAGTTTACATCAAGTATTACATACATGCAAAATTCTAGTACCTATAAATGGAACTAATAATTCTAATACAATATCTAATCCCATAATTTATGGGATACTCTCTTATCCCATGATTTATGGGATATTCTAATATAATAGGAAATTTAATAAAATACAATCAATCATTATACATGATTTTTCCATGATAAGGATATATACACTATTTCGAAACTAATTTAGGGAGTGAAAACCTTATGATCAAGGGATTATAATCCCTATAATGAATAATACAATCAATGCTCAACAGCTGTTGAAGCTGTAACGATTTTTTTAAGTATTTTTCTTCTTGTAATAGATTGTATTATTTGATGATTGTGACTTGCAAAAATTTTTAAGAGATCAAATTCAGCTATCAATGTTTAAGAGTGTGTGAGTTGCACATTGTAATAGTGCTGTAATCATATGCACATATGTCCAGGGAAATAAGGACTGGTATGAATATGCTATTAACTTCTGAATATTTACTGCTGGTGCTGGATCATTCTTGATGCAGCTTCTAATCTTTTTAATATGGTGACTAGGGATGCTGATTGGCAGGAAAAACTTTTGAATATGGTGACTAAGAGATAAAATGATTTCTAAATGATTTATTGTACCATTGCAGCCCTGCAAAGCTGATTGAGATTGTTAAAAATCGGTTTATTTCTCTTGGAGGAGTCATTTTAGAAGGCTACAGGGTGCTCAAAGTTTCAGTGTATGATGATGCAGCAGTAATTCTTTCAACTCTTGGAATTGCAACATGTAACATAATGGGGCATTTCGGATTCTCTTATAACAATTGTTAATTTTTTCCGTAGGTATTGCAACTTGCAAAGGATAAGACCTTGTCATCACGTCTCATCATTGATGCTATGGGGAACTTTTCACCTATCGTAACACAGGTTAGATTCCTTTTTTGTTTCGTATTTGTGTGCATATCTTCATATACAGTGGCACACTTCATTGTTGTGCATATTAGTTTTCGGGTATATCCTTGGGTAATTGGACATTGAGCATGATTATAGTCACTATCTGTGGTAATTCTAGTGGTTTTGTTAGGTTTCATTAAATTAAAATGGAATGTGGCTAAAAGACTTTCAAAAGAACATTTTGTGAGTCTGTTTATAGATGTTTAAATATTCCTACTATTAGAAAAAAAAGTAGAAATATTAAAAAAGATGTAAAAATGAGATAAGTAAACAAATTATGTAATTAGTGCATGGGTTTGTATTATGCATTTGAATTGGCTAACCATATGCTTTACAGATAAGAAGAGGAAGAAAGCCTGATGGCGTTTGCCTTGTTGTTGGCTCTTGTGCTCGCGGTTTTCAAGATAACTCTACAAGTGATGTCATATACAGTAGTTCATCAGTGAACAGAGTTGGAAAATCACAAGTACATTACTTCTGGGAGGTAATCCCTTTGTGGATAACATATTCTCCAGTCAGATATTCATTATGGTTTTCAAGCCATTTTACAAGTTAACAGGCATTTCCAGCAGGCTCTGGCCCCACTGATCGTACCACATATATGTTCACATATGTCAACCCTCAACCAGGGTCACCGAAATTAGAGGAATTGCTGGAAGACTACTGGCAATTGATGCAAGAGTATCAGGTTTAGATTTAAGATTTCTGAAGAAGTTTATTGAGAGTTTTATTTTCCCTAAAACTTATTCAAATGACTACTCTAGTTGGGTATTTAAGCAGAACCTTGAGGCATTCCTCATGGTTCTTAAAAGCGAAATCAGTCAAGATTGTCTCACTTGATTACAAGGAGATTTTCCTCAATTGAATTACAATAACCTGCCTTTAACTAAGGAGGTTTAAACAGAAAAAAAAAATCTTAAGAATCTGCTCCTAATAACAGAAGGATCTTGTAAAGATCCTGAATTATTCTTTCCAACTTTCTACACTCTCCCTCAAGTTGGGTTATGGATGTCAATCATACCCCATTTGGACATCAATTTGTCAAAATTGTATCCGGGTACTGCTTTTGTAAATATATCTCCTAGTTGTTGCTTAGTAGGCACATAGCAGAGCTGGAGTATGCCTTGCTCAATTTGTTCTTTGGTAAAATGTCGATCAATCTCAACATACTTGGCTCTATCATGATAAACTGGATTCTTTGCTATCTCAATGACAACTTTGCATCATGTCAAAATTGTATCTGAGTAATGCTTTTGTGAATATATCTACTATTTGCCACTTAGTGGGAACATAGCAAAGCTGGAGTATGCCTTGCTCTTTTTTGTTTTTTGGATAAAATGTCAGTCAATCTCTACATGCTTGGTTCTTTCATAATAAACTGGATTCTTTGCTATCTCAATGGCAGCTTTGTTGTCACTCTTCAAAGTTATTGGAATTGGATCAACTATTTTCAGTTCATCTAGCATCCTCCTAAGCCAAATTCCTTCACTAGTCCCATGGCACATTGCTCTGAATTCTACCTTAGCGCTACTCCTCACAACTACAGCCTGTTTTTTATTTCTCCATGTAACCATATTACTCTAGACATATGTGTAGAACTGTTTAGTAGATCTATAATTTGTTAATGAACCTGCCCAGTCTGCATTGGTGTAAATAGTTACTCCTCGATATGTTGATTTCCCAAAGAAAAGACCTTTCCCTGGACTTTGTTGTAGGTATCTTTAGGATGTGAAAAGCAACCTCCAATTGTTTCTCTGTTGGCTGATTCATGTACTTGCTTACCATTCCTACAGCAAAACTTATATCAGATCTAGTATGTGAGAGTAGATTAGTTTTCCCTCTAGTCTTTGGTATCTCCCTTTATCCATCAAATTTCCTTCCTCTTCCATCAAGTGCTTCACCGTAGGGTCTATAGGAGTGATAGCTGGTTTGCAATCTAACATACCTGTCTCTTTCAGTGTTATATCAAATCAATTTATGCTTCCATCTGTGTTATACTTGACTGCAAATACCCACTTGCAACCAACTACTTTCTTTCCAGCGGGTAGTTTTGTATAGTCCCAAGTTTGTTTCTCCTTTAGAGCATTTACTTCCTTCGTAACTGCTTCCTTCCACCTAGGTTGTTATTTGTAGGAATCTATATTTCACTCAAAGAAGTAGTGCATGCCTGTAGTTAGGAGTCAAATTGTCAAAAGACACAAAGTTTCCAAGCAGATATAAAGTACATGCTCGTTTTTCTTTCCTTAGAGCAAGGGGCAGGTCCAGATCATTCAAATCATTTGCACAATTTGATGTGGCGGAATCATTACCTATGTGGTGCTGTGGGCTTGGGCTGGCTTTTTGACAATGTTGTGGATGAGTGTGATGCTTAGTCTCCTTTTGTTCTTTCTGCCTTCTGGAATAGACAATTAGCTCTTTCTCTTTTGTATTCTTTTGGACATCAGGAACATAAGGATTAGAGCTGGGTATATTAGGGACTAGAATTAAACTTGGAGCAGGAATGGGTACACTTGGAGCAACTGGACTGGGCATATTAGGATCCATAGATCAAATCTGATATTCCTCTATAGAGTTCTCCTCCTGAATATTGGATTTGGAGTGGAATGGATGCTCTTCAAAGAATGTAACATCCATAGTGTTGTAGAATCCTTTTGTAACTGGAGAATAACATTTATACTCACTTTGATTTGACGAATATCCTAGGACAATACACTTAATGGATCTAGCATCAAGTTTGCTACTGTTTTGGTGATGAATATGGACAGAGGATGTACAACCAAAAATTTTTAGACTTAAATTGGTCGAACCGAATGTTGGGATAGGTGGTGATGAGAAACTGATATGGAGTTTGAAAGTTTAGAATACGAGATGGTATTCAGTTAATTAAACATGTAGCAGTCATAACTGCTTCCCCCAAAAAAAATTTTGGAACATGAGTTGCCAACATTAGTGAACGTGTAACTTTTAATTGGTGTCTGTTTTTTCTTTCTGCTACACTATTTTGTTGTAGTATATCAACACAAGAACTAAGATGAATAATATCGTGTTCACTAAGATATTTCCAAGAATAGAGTGAAAGAATTCTCTTGCACTATCAATTTTGAGAATTTGGACTTTGGTTTGAAACAAGTTTTTAATCATCTTATGAAAAATCTGAAATATTTGTCGCACCTCTGACTTCTCCTTCATTAAGAAGAGCCAAGTGGTCATCAATGATTGTGACAAACCACATATGCCCTGAAAGTTTCTTTACCTTGGATGGTCCCAAAGTATCACTATGGATCAAATAAAAAGGATGGGATTTCTTGTATGGCTGAATAGGAAAGGAACTTCTAGGATGCTTTAATATTTGACATACTTCACATTGAAAGAAAAATGGATTTTTTATTGATCATATATGAAAGAGTTTTTTCAAATACATAAAATTAGAATGACCTAACCTACAATGCCATAGCATAGCACTTATTTATTCTGAGTTGAGGCAGCACACAAGATTTTTGGTGAATCACATCTAGAGGCTTCAATTCTTAGGAGATAGAGACTTGTACTCATTTCAGCATTGCCAGTCATCCTTGTACTCAATTTCGGCATTGCCAGTCATCCTCCCCGAGCCTAAAGCCTAAAGTTCACACAAGGTAGAATAGAACTTAGTGACACAATTAAGATCCTCTGTGAGTTTACCAATAGACAGCAGATGGTAGTTCAAGTTAGGAACAAGTAGAACTGATTTTAGTTTGATTTCTTCATATGGTGACTGAACCTATGCCAGTTACTTCTAAATAGCTACCATCGGCAATTCTAATAGTGGTTCCCTTTGTGACTGGTTTTAGTTCACTGAATGTTGTAAAATCTTTGGTCATGTGGTCGGAGGCTCCCAAATTAACAATCCATTGCATAGAGTTTTTCTTTGCTCTTAGGGCAGTGTAGGAGTCATCTCTTTATGCCATAGTTGCTGTACTGCTTTCATTATGATTGTGTACTCTCTGGATTGAGCTTTATATCATTTTCTACAAAGCTTCTATTTGTTCTTAGTTGAATGGACTGGTTTCCTCAGATTTTTGAGTTTCTGCTACTGCAATATTCCCATGGCTTGCTTCCTAGTATCTAATTAGTTGATTGAAATATTCTGTGACTGATGAATCACGTTGTCTCAGCTCACCTAGAATTCCTTTCATTTTGAACGCGCAAAAGTATTGTCTTTATCTGAATTTGTGTCATGGGCTGCTTTCCAGATTTCTTTCACTGTTTTGTAATACTTAAAATTTTCACCTGTTTCATTGGTCATGGAATTTAGCAGCCAGGACATCACTAGATTATTTTCCACCTTCCAGATTTGATATTCAGGGCTGTTTTCCCCCAATTGAACTGCAGCACTTCTAAGATATTTGTCCTGTCCTTTTCCACGTAGGAAAATCATCACTGATTTAAACCACAAGCTGAAAGTTTGGCCATTAAGTTTATGACCATTAATTGGCATCAAACTACTTTCAGAAACATTGGTAGAATAGCTAGATATAGTCATTTGGCTAGAATTTGGGTTGGATATGCCACTTTCAGATTCACTTGCCATGGCAGATTTGATGACTTTTGTCATCGGTGTATGATAATAAGAATGGAATAGGGATTGGTTCAGGTCTGCTCTGATACCATTCAGAAGTTTATTGAGAGTTTGATTTTCTCTAAAACTTATTCAAATGACTACTATAGTTGGGAATTTAAGTAGAATCGTGAGGCATTCGTCATGGTTCTTAAAAGATACACCTAAATCAGTCATTATCTCCTTGATTACAAGGAGATTTTCCTGAACTGAATTACAACAACCTGCCTTTATCTAAGGAAGTTTAGGCAGAAAAAAAATTTCTTAAGAATCTGCTCCTAATAACAGAAGGATATTGTGAAGATCCTGACTTATTCTTTCCAGCTTTTCCACAATCTCTTATAAGCAGATTCTTGTATATCCTTCAACTCATAAACTTCTAATGTTTGATTATATGATATCTTTTTCATTATAAACTAACGATTAGCATCAAACGAATAAGGCAAAAGTTTTTGTTATTTCATGACTATTAAATACTTTTCTTTTATGATCGATCTTCTCTACTTTCTCAGTCAGCATCTTTTTTTTATTTCTTTTCAAAGCTACACATAAAATGCCCATAACTTGCACAATTACAGTGTTAACAGAGTACTGCAGTGGATGTCTTCTTTATATTACTTTTTTTTTGTCAAAGAGGTTGACATATTTGTCTCTATTTAGAGAAGTGGCTAAGGATAGAAACAATACTAGGTAAAGGCTGGAAGAGAACAGTACTTGACATGTTGTTCAAGTACAGCTCATGTTGTTTAAAGATATATAATGGCCTCAGAAAGCAGATTGAGGCCTAAAGCTCAATTTGGGTTTGTATTTACATTCTACCACTCTCATCATGCTCATAACACTAATGGCTTAATTGTGGTGCTATATGATTCGTCTGCTATTGATGTCTATTCTAAATTCTCATCTGATTAGTTAATGCATCTTGAAATGGTGTTCAAAGATTCAGGTAATTCAATTCTGGTTTCTCTCATTTATGCTCACAACAGTTCATATCAGAGAATTTTTTTGTGGAATCAACTCATAATGCTGGCTAACAATTCTTCCCTCCCCTGGATTTTAGCTGGGGATTTTAATGCTTTTCTGAGCACAAATGAAGCAGTTGGTATTAGATCAATTGGCAATCCATGCTTGGATCTAAGACAATGCTTAGCTGATATTCAGCTTATTGACATTCCATCTGATGGATGCCTTTACACTTTGTGCAGCAAGCAAAGTGGAGTTAATTTGATTAGGAAGAAGCTTGGTAGGAGTTTGAGGGATTATGCTTGGTTCTCTACCTTCCCAAATAGCTTCTCCTACTTCACAAATAATATTCTTTTAGATCACTTTGCCATTGCTACTCATTTGTCTGCTAGCAACTCTTTGCACCCATTTAGATTTAATAACTTCCTCACTGATTTACCAGAGTTTGATAGGTATATTTTGAATGCCTTGAACACTAACATCAGGGTTCTCATCAATATATATATTGCAGGAAAAT
Source organism: Erythroxylum plowmanianum (assembly GCA_025531925.1). NCBI lineage: Eukaryota > Viridiplantae > Streptophyta > Magnoliopsida > Malpighiales > Erythroxylaceae > Erythroxylum > Erythroxylum plowmanianum. Next base: position 19,082,830 of record JANVCQ010000004.1, read on the forward strand.
TGGGCTTTTAAAGCAGGAATTAAAGATCCTCTGTCAGTCTAATGTAGAAAATACTCATCACCTTCTCAAGACTACTAGAGATGCTTTGAAAAATATCCATATTGAGCTTGAAGTGAATCCCTCTTCGGAATCTCTTCTAATCAAAGAAATGATAGCTGTACAGCATTTTGCTAAGGCTCTTATTTGATCACTCACTTATGAGACAAAGATCAAGATTGCAATGGTTGAAGTTTGGTGAGTTGTGGTTTCTAGAAGGACTAACAACAAGATTGTTTCCTTGCAACACAATAATCAAAATCTAGATATTTAATCCTCATTATTTCAAGGAGCTCATGGCTACTCTAAGTTAATGAACACTCCTACAAATGCTAATTCCTCATGCACATTATTGAAATAAATCATGAGAGAGTGCATTACTCCATAAGAAGTTGATTCTCTTTGCAAAGCTATCACCATACAAGGCATTGAGAGTTCTTTAAGATCTCTCAATCGCCAGAAATCTCCTAGACCTGACGGCTTTAATCCCTACTTCTTCCACAAGTCCTAGAATCTCACTAAGCATCTAGTCAACAATGTTGTTCTTGAATTCTTTAACAAAGGGAGGTTTCTATCAGACATTAACAGCACTTTTGTAACTCTCATTCTTAAAACTGGTGAGCTGTCTTCTTTCTCTGATTATCAACCTATATATTGTTGCAACACTATTGCAAAGATACTGGCTCAAAGACTAAAATTCGTTCTCCACAAATACGTTGATGTGGCATAAGGGCCTTACATTTCAGATAGGATCATCGGGGATAACATATTGCTACTTCAAGAATTGGTTAAAACTTATGCCCGAAAGAGTAGCAAGAATTGCCTGCTGAACGTATTGGATCAACCATTTATCCATTCCCAAAAGTATCCTTAAGGAAATCAATAGGAGGCTTAGGGATTTCTTGTGAAACTGCTTAAACAAGGCAAAAGCAAAGTGAAGATTAGTTGGGACAAAATTTGTAGACCTAAGCAACATGGGGGATTGGGCATCCATTTTGCAAGGATGAACCATAAGGTGGGTAGGTGGCGGAATTTGTGGTGGTTACGTTACAAAAAGGAGGATTTATGGGTGAAATGGATACACAATGTTTTCATTAAGCGCAAGAGTATCTGGATCCTATAGTCAAGGCAGAAAATGTCAAGTACTCTCAAAGAAATTCTAGAAACTAGACAATGGATGCAGAGCCAGGTATTCCATAGGATTGGAAATGGATAAAGCACATCTTTTTGGTATGATAATTGGCACTGTAAAGGTCCTCTATATAAGGTGGAGGAGGTATAGGGCTTGAAATTGGTGGTGAATCCAACTTCCAAAGTAAGTATGCTTATTCGAAATAATCAGTGGATATGGCCCTTCCACAATAGTAGAAGTGCCAGTTTCATCATAGAAGAGTTGCCTTGATGTTAGGAAGGAGAGTAGGATGAAATTTAGTGACTAGCAGATAACTCAAGGAAGTTCAATACAAAAGCCTGTAAAACACTGTTATAGGCTACACAGAACACAAGGCAAGAGTGGGTAGCATTAGTATGGGATAGTGATCTTAACCCAGCCCACTCATTCATCTTATGGATGGGAATCAATGGAGGATTGCTTACAAGGGATTAGATCAGGTTCTCCATTAGCAATCTGAATTGTGAGTTATGTAATGCGGAATTGGAATGTTTGGAACACCTCATGATTAGATGCAGATATACTAGACAAGTCTAGGATCGGTTGCAAAATATACTCAACGTGGCCCGACCAACAGATTGTTGGAGTGAAACTTTTGCTTGGCTGGGAAAAATTAGAGTGCATAATGTGGCAAATCTCAAAGCTATCAGGTTAAGTTGGGCAGCCTTGGTATACTACATATGGAAAGAGCGCAATTGCAGAGTTTTTAAACAAGTAGAAGCAACGAGATGGTTTTTTAGCACATCTTCCTATATTGCAGATTGGCCATGTTAACCAAAGGAATAGCTGCAAATCTGACAAGTAACATAAGGAGCAGATAGGGATTGGAGTAATACTGGACTAAGTGGTCTCACAAGTTCCCTTGATCATAAGATGTAGACGATTAATGGGAACATAAATCTCTGTAATCTAGATTCTATGGATTATACTAGTTTTGTCCTCTAGATTGTATGTATTTTCTTCTAATGAAATCTGTTAATTTTCAGGGAAAAAAAAAATTGCCTCTTGAAAGTGGACTTGAAAAAAGCCTATGATAGTGTGGATTGGAATTTTATTTTAAACACTTTACATGCTTTGGAATTTCCTGATATATTTATACAATGGATCTCACAGTGCATTTCTACTTCTTCCTTGAAAGTTTTGGTGAATGGACAACCTTATATGTCGTTTAAGAGCTGCAAAGGGATTCGCAAAGGCGATCCAATCTCAACTTATCTCTTTGCCCTAGTAATGGGGGTGTTTAATAGGACTTTCAGTAGAATTGTGGAGAGAACTAGACATTTCAGATTTCATTCTAGATGCAAGAAGTTGAGGATTTCTAATCTCTGCATTGTAGATGTTCTAATTCTTTTATCCAAAGCTGATCAAGTTTCTATTCTTGCACTCATGAAAGCCTTAAAGATTTTTAAAAGGCTCTCAGGTCTGCAGTTAATTGTTCCAAGAGTAGATTTTTTCTTACCCAAGTCTATTATGGCAAAAGATCATGTAGCCAGCTAAATTACCAATTTCATATTGCAGTCACTTCCCATTTTGTACTTAGGTATTCCTATTTCCACTTCCAACTTATCCACCAGAGATTTCAGCATTGTTATGGGTAAAATCAACAATAGATTTTCATCTTAGAGTGCCAAGATTCTTTCTATGGCTGGGAGGCTTAATTAATCAACTCTGTCATTAATTTGTTCTGGGCTGCCCATGTCTCCTTTCCCAGGAAGATCATTAAGATGATCAAGATGGCTTGTAGCGAATTTCTCTGGAGTGGAAATAATTTGGAGTTTAGAAGGGCCAAGATGCAATGGCAAGAATTGTGAATGCCTAAGAACAATGGAGGACTTGAAATAATGTCTCTAAGACTAATGAACATTGTTATGTTAGCAAAGAGATTATGGAGACTCATGACAGACAAGCAGGCTCTATGGTGTAAATGGGTGTATGAAGTTCACATAAAAAATAGTGGCATCTGGGGTTTTGAAATCAACACATTTGTAGCTTCTCCACTAAAAGCAATACTAAAAACTAGAAGCTCATTAAGGAAGGAGTTTTTTCACCTGACAGCAATTCATCCAAATTCTGGTATGACAATTGGTTATCATGTGGTCCTTTATAGTGCTTACAGGAGATGGAAATTCTCAAGCCAATCATTAGGGTGGATTCAATTGTTAAAGAGGCTTTAGTTGACAAACAACTTTTCAGTATACTCTATTCCAAGCTCTATCATCACTGAAATTATTGGAACTCACTTAAATGATGAAGAGGACTTAATCATTTGGAAGCACACCAGGAATGGGATTTTCACAAACAAGTCTTATAGGAAGTTTTTTCGGTGACAGTCCAATTACATATCCTAGACTCAACTGGTATGGCACAAACAATGTCATTCTCGAGCATCCTTCATGTTATGGCTAGCTATGAAAGACAAATTACAAACTTTGGATAAGCTGAGGTTTTTTAATATCCCAAACAGATACTCCTTATGCACGAGTGATGAAGAAAACAACAATCACCTATTTTTCACTGTTAGTTTGTTTCTAATACATGGAAATCGTTGCTACAAAAATGTTACATTTAACAGGCTCCAATTGATTGGAACTCCATCAGGAGGTGGTGTACTACTATTGTTCATCCCAACAACACTATCAAGTGGTGTTTTAGCTTGTCTATGGCCTTTCTAGTCAAAACTATCTGGGAAGAAAGGAATTCTCACATTTTCTAGGATAAAGCTCTATCTTCGCAATAGTTCAACAATAGAACTCTTCAGCATATTAGAAACTTCATCAGCCTACACGTTGTCAAATGTCAAGATCTAGATTACAACAACAAAATATGGAATGTATGAGCTAAGTATGGTTATAAGTTGTATGAGGTTGTAATGGGGATTGTGTTTCAGATCATATTCCAATTGTAGACTCATGTGATGCTCTTTGTAGCATGTGTACATTTTGTTTATGCCTTTTATGGCTTAATTTATTACCTTTTTCTCAAAAAAAATCAAATTAATCAACATTAAAGGCCCAAATATTATAGAGTTGTTGCAACATAGCATAATAGGCTTTTCACAACTTATCTTATAAATATGTACTAGTATACAGCTTATCTTATAAATGTGTACTAGTATAACATGATGATATAATGCTTGTGATATATTGTGGATCCCTTTGCTAGCCCTTTTGTTCTGAGCCATGAACTCAAGCTAATATCAAGCACAGTGATGCTGATCTTAGATCATCCACAAGAACACATTATGAGTAGTGAATTAGGTTCAAGAGAATAGATTGTACACTTAAGGAAGGTCTTACGCTAATCCATTCTGGTAAATTTTGATTTTATGAGGTAAGGCATTGTGTTTTAGTTGATTAAGCCAATTGAGCAATTTCTTTGGTTGTTTGTAGATAATTTATAGATGCATTTTTCTTTAAATGATGTAATGCTGTCACTCATTGCTCTTTTGGTTCATTCAGCTAGGATTATGAAATCTTGAGGTTCATTTGCTTCATGTCACTAATAATTTATTATACTTTTTGGATGGACAGTGCAAATACTGATGTATCTCTTCAAATTTTTTCCTATGTTTAACACTCACCAAAAACAACATGCATTTCAATGCTTTGTAGGTCGTTTCTCTTGAAAATCTGGAGATACTGAGAGTCATATATGGCATTTTCCCAACATATCGTGACAGGTAATTGTGTAACATAAATAGAAAATTCATCGTACTCAAATAATGAAATAGTGAATAGCTATCATATGGCCCAAAATGGAAGTAACATAAACAGCTAATTCAATAATTACACTTTGAAGTTTGGTCAACTAAACTAAGTACACTTTGTCAATAATGAAGGCTAGAGAGAAGTGCTCCTCCTCTCTAGATTTCTTGGGTTGATCATCCTGCTTCTTGCTACTCCAGCTTACTCAAATAAGTAATTTGTTCTCCAAATTGCTCCCCCTTCTGTCTCGTAAATCCATTTAACCCTGCTTCCATCGTCCTGAACTCCTATTGCCTCCATCTGGTCTTTTCTTGCTTACTCTTTTCCAGTTTACTCGAATAAGTTCTAGCTTCCTAAACTGCTTCTCTGTCTTTTAACCCCACCTTTCCTGCTTCTTATGCTTCTCTTCCTTCTTCCTCCACCTTCTGATCTTCTCATCCCCTTCTACAACCTTGTAGCTCTTGACTAGATTACCCCAGACTGCTCCATGGTAAAAAAATGCCTCTCCACAATTATTCATCCTTCCCGCCTTTAAACTGCCCTTTTTACCATTTATAGTACTCCTTCCTATCCAAAATAAGTGTCGTTTTAGAAGGATTTTAATTATTCAAAATAAGTGTCATTCACGATTTTTCATGCATGTTTATAATTTTATTTCCAAAATTATCCTTTAATTTCTCTCACATCCTAATTATACAGATTACATTTTCAAGGCAATTCAACATGTAATTAATAAGGGTATATCAAACATTTCACTAGCTTTCTTAATAAGTGTGCATTTCTCTAAAACAACACTTATTTTGGATAGGAGGGAGTAATTGTTTTTCAAACCTTAGAACTTGCTCACCCTATAAATAGAAATGTCTGCCACTCCTTTAGACATTGAGATTGCTGCTCCTAATGAAAGCAAAAAGCTCCTTTAGCTACAAAAACAACTGAACCTCAAGAAGCTTAAGCAACTAAGGATCAACCTTCCTTACTCACTTGGGTGCGAACATGGTCAAGGGTTTTTGGAGATGATGCTGCCAAATTAAAGCTATCTTTCCTTTTGATAACAAATCTAACATTGTAAGCCCTCCTCTGGAAGTGTTGAAACTTAGGGCAAGCAAATGGAGGAATTCAGTAGTGGCTTACATTATGGGTAGAAGAACAACATTCCCCACTATGAAAAACTAGGTAGAGGCAAAATGGGGAAGCCATGGTCTCATAAAGATTCTCATAAATCCAAAAGATTTTTTCGTATTTAATTTTTCCTTTGAGATGGCTGCAAACAAAATTCTAGAACTAGGACCTTGACATTGCTCAAGGAAGCCACTAATCCTACAAGTATGGAAATCTAGAATGGAACTTGATAGGAGCAAGATTAAACAAGTTTCAGTTTGGGCGAGTTGTCATAACCTCCCATTAAAATTCTGGAGCACAGTGGTTTAGTTATTTGGCAAGCTCCTGTGGAAAACCTTTATACTTGGATAAGAACATGACAAAAGTAGGAAGGATTGGATATGCAAGTGTGTGTGTTAAAGTGGAAATTGCCAAAGCACTCCCTGATGAACTGAAGCTGCAAAGACTGGATGAATGGGGAAACATATTTGAATCAATAGTAGGTATATCTTATTAGTGGAAGCCTAAAGGAAAGACAACTGAATGGAGACCAATAGACAAAATAATCAACGATCCTAAAGTGCACCATCTATCCAGAGGAGGAAATAGAGACCTTGAAGGAGAACCAATAGTTGAAAATGAACTACATGAACAAAAGCAATAGAAAGAGACACAAGAATGCAACACAGCTCCTAAGGCATTGAGCCCCAATCCTAAGGTGGAGATACCTAAAGAAGACAAGGGCAAGATTTACCTCTAAAGGAGAAACAAGTAATAACAAAAATAGGAAAAGCCCGAGAAGAACCTATGCAGGAAGCAATGGAAACTGCTAATTAGTTTACATCAGTAACTAGAAGATCAGGGAGGAAAAAGGCAAAAAGAAGTCAGCCTCCTAACTCAAACCAATTACCATGGTAGCTTGAAATGTAAGGGGCCTAAATAAACCTAGGAAGCAGCTAGCAGTGAAAGACTACTTAAAGTCAATAAAGCCAATCATATATGGCATTTTGGAGACTAAAATTGAGGATAGTAAAATGTGCAAGCTAAAGTTCATTCGAAAAGAATGAGAAGTGCATACCAACCACAAGGAGCACTTCCATGGTGGATTAATTGTGGTTTCCAATTCCACTCTAATTGAGATTCAATCATTTAGTATCAATTCACAAGCTATCCATCTAAGAGTAATTCTAAAGGAGACAAATCAAGAGGTATGCGTTAGCTTCATTTATGCTTTCAACACTAGCTTTCAAAAACTTGTGGCAAGTGCTAGTGTTAATGCCGAGGATTTTGTGTGATAAAACTCGTATATTATTAGAGAAGAGTTTATCTACATATATACACAAGGAGTCCTACCTAAATAAGGAATATGCAAAGGAGGAGATTTGTCAGCTCCTTTAATTTAGGTTTGACTATCTAAATAGAAATGCATATAAAATACATTAATTACATTAACAAATAAGGTAACTAAATCGACAAGTTGCCCAGACACGAGGAAATCCACTGCTGGTTGGTGTATGTTTCTTGGTAATGCTCTTATCTCTTGGAAATGCAAGAAACAAAACTATGTCTCCAGTCATCCACTGAGACAGAATACCGTGCCATGTCTGTTACTTGTTCTGAGATCATTTGGCTACGTGATATTCTCACTGAACTTGGTTTTTCACAACTTCAACCAACTCCTTTGCATGCTGACAACACTAGTGCTATTCAAATTGTGGCTAATCTCGTCTACCATGAGTGTACCAAACATATCGAGGTTGACTATCATTTCATCCGAGCGGCCTATGATCATCATGTTATTACCTTGCCTCATATTAGTACCAACCTACAGATTGCCAATATTCTTACCAAATCCATGACACGTCAACGACCTAAATTTTTTGTTGGCAAATTGATACTTGTCGACTTACCAGCATCAATTTGAGGGGGGGGATGTCAGAAGATTCAGTTAACCAATCATTTGCCAACTTGCCGATTTAGTTACCTTATGTGTTAATGTAATTAATATATTTTATATGCTTTCCTATTTAGATAGTCAAACCTAAATTAAAAAGGAGTTGACAAATCTCCTCCTTTGTATATTCCTTATTTAGGTAGGACTCCTTGTATATATATATGTAGATAAACTCTTCTCTAACCATACACAAAATCCTTTGCATTAACAGCTAGTTCAAATTGTCACAAACATAAATGTGCCCTAGTTGTTACTTGGAGACTTCAACAGCTCATTATACCACTCTAAAACTGAAGGCAGTGTGGGAAGCATAAAACCTTGAAGAGACTTTCAAACATGCATCTAGAAGCTAGAAGTTACAGACCTAAGAGGTCAACAAATAATCAGCAAGAGAAGTGGCTACTAAAGAGGAAACTAGGTCGAGCCCTTGTGAACTATGAGTGGCTGATTCAATTTTAGAACTCTGAAGCAAACTTTGGACCCTCCCTAATTTTTTATCACAGCAGTATGGAGGTCCTGAATCTCACCAAAAGCTCAGGAAGGATTGCTCCATTCGGATTCTTCAACTACTTGTCTAAGTGTGAGGGGTAACAAGAGGGACTGGAACAAGGATGTCAAGCAAATGTAGATGGGTATGAACAATTCAAATGCTTCAAGAAAGTGTGCATCATTAGAAAAGCTCTAAAAGACCTACATATTAAAATATCCTCTAACCAGAACATGGAGATCAATGTTGCAAAGAACACTCTATTAAAGACTGAAAGGGAAGTCTATCTAGATCCACAAAATGGGATGCTAAAGCAAGCACAGGAAGATTACCTTTTAGAGCTCTATCACTCTATATTGAAGTAGAAATCCAAAATTCAGTGGTACCAGGAAGGGGACAAGTGCACTAGCTTTTACGTCAAGTAGGAACATAAGCAAGATCAATTGTATAGAGGATGATGAGGGAAAACTAATATGGGGCCATAATGAAGTAAAACACATAGCTAGACAATATTTCATCAAACTGCTTGGATCCAAAAGAGTTACAACCTCACCCAATATGCCACTACAATCATTTATGAAGAAGAGAATCACAACTAAGTAAGTTGGAAACCTAACAAGGGAGTTTTGTCTGAGGGATATAAAGGAAACTCTTAAAGGATTAAATCCAAATAAAGCCCTAGGTCTTGATGGAATGAATGGACATTTCTCCAAAACTGCCTAGACATGGTTTGGTAGCCAACCTCCACAAATATTCAAGAATTCTTTAGAATGAGCAAAATGCTGAAAGCTTTCAACCATACATTCATTTACCTTGTGCCTAAATTGTAGTACCATCTACAAACTCAGTTCCATATTGCTGGTATCAAGGTTAAAACCCACACTTGGCTCCCTAACCTCAACAACACAGGGTGCATTCATTCAAGGAAGAAATGTGGGTGATAACATCTTGACTGCTCAGGATTTATTCGAAGGTTAAACGAGAAAGGGAGATGAAAAAATGTGTGCAATAAAAGTTGACTCCAAGAAAGCTTTTGATTCAGTAGATTGGAACTTCCTGACACTAGCTATGGAAGCTATGGGATTCCCTTGGAAAATTCTTACATTAGATTAAAGATTTTGTAACTACACCTACTTTCAGTATTCTTGTGAATGGAGAAGCCCCATCACCATTTAAATGGGAAAAGGGACTCAGGCAAGGGGACCCTCTATCCCCTTACCTATTCACAATATGCATGGCTATGCTCATTCAACGTATTGCCCATAACATCAGTATAAATCCAGGGTTCAAGTTTCACAAAAACTATAGAAACATGAAGCTGTTCAATCTGACTTTTGTTGATCACTTGTTGCTCTTTTGCAAGGCTGATATACCTTTAGTAAATTTAATAATCAACTCTATCAAACAATTCAGCTGCCTCTCATGGATTGAAGTTAACTTTGGGAAAAGTCTTTTGCTACTTTCCAGGGATGCAAAACCTCTTAAGCAGGAGTTGGAGAATATAACTCATATTAAGTCTACCAATCCACCTTTCACTTACCTTGGATTGCCAATCACCAACTCCAGACCATCCTATGAGGACTGCAAACCACTAATAGAACAAGTAGAGAGGAAGCTTAGGAAATGGTGCAATAAGGACTTGAGCTATATTGGTAGAGCTCAACTAATCAAAATAGTTCTCTCTAACCTTTACAATTATTGGATTTCTCACTAATTCTTCCTAAGAAACTGATCAAAGAAATTGAGAAATCGTTAAGGAACTTCTTATGGAATGGGGATTTGTACAAATGGTTTGGAGCTAAGGTCTCTTGGAAGGACTTATGCTGCCCAAAGGAGCAAGGAGGTATGGGGATCAACACCATACAACTCACTAGCAAAGTGCTAAGACAAAGAGGACCTCTGGGTGCAATGGACACATACTGAACACTTGCAGGGGAAAAGCTTGTGGGAAGTAAAATGTGGCTCCAATGACTCTTGAACTTGGCACAATCTGCTCGAGCTGAGAGTTGAATTAACATCTCACATAAAAAGTTATCATTAGCAATGGAAAAAACACATCAATCTAGTATGACAATTGGTCCACTAAGGGTCTATTATACATGCATCCTGATTTGTTTCACTTAAGGTACATGATGAGACTTAGGGCTAAAGTGAATGAACTAATTAAGAACCAACATTGGAAATTTAAGGAAAGAGCGTTTGATAGAATAGCAGAGGCAACACCTAATTATAGACTCAACTCTAACAGGGAAGACAAAACAATATAGACAACAAACAGCTCAGGACATTTCACCAATAGTTCTGCAAGGGGATTTTTCATGCAATCTAAACCAAAAGTAGACAAGCATACGTTGATATGGTTCCCTGGAAATTGCCCCAAGTAAGCATACATCACCTGCCAAGCTCTCAGAGGCAAATTGGCAACTATGGATAGAATTAAATGTTCAGCCCTTAGGGACCCTATTTATGTTTTGTGCTCACAACAACAAGAAACAAGAGATCACTTGTATTATGATGCCAATTCACGTGCACTCTATGGAACAAAACCAAAATAGCTTGCAATGCGAAGGAGTTAAGCCACTCTTAGAGCCAGTTAACTCAACAACTCTTAATGTTTAATAGGAAGAAGAGGGATAAAGAACTCCTCAAATTGGCATTCAATGTTGTAGTATACAAAATATGGATGGAAAGAAATAGCAAGAAATGCAAACAAAAGCAAAAGGAAGTTGTAAGTTTCACTGAATCCACTCCTAGAAAAATCAGGGAGCATTTCTTACTATTAAGGAGCAAAACTAATACCATAGAAGAGATAAATCAAAGATGGGGCTTCTAGCTAAATTGTTTGTAATGTATGCAATGATCTACTACATGGGGAGGATTAGCTAAATCTTAGGTTTGTATTTTTGTATTTCCATTTTGGATTTGATGTCTTGGTTGCTTCTTCTTGTACTTTTAAGGCTATGCCTTCTTTCATAATACAATTTTTTATTTTCCCAAAAAATAATTACACTTTTAAGTACCCCTTATAGTTTTCTTTTCCATGTTCAATTTTTATTATTGTAATGCTTCCTAACAACCATTGGTTTGTCGTCAAAAATATCTCATACAATGACAAATTAAAGGTAGTAGAAAGGTCAGCCATGAGGCATACTTCCTCTAAACTGTTTCATAACATACTTCAGTACTTTTCAGTGGCTTAAACAAATACTTTTGTTTAATTTCCTTTCCTTCTTTATTGACGCATCTAAGTCTCATTGTTAGAACAGGTATTATTTTAAGATTGAAATCTGACTTGGATAAATTGTTAATTGGCGATGAATCAACTTGTCAGTCCATTGCAAGCAGCTTTTGATCGTGTCCTACAGGTGGTATATATTGCACATCTTCATAGTTTTTGTTAATTATGAGAGCAAAAAACTATGATTTGTTTCTCACAAGTATTTCCTACAGTTCGGGGATGCTAGCGGGATACAATCACCAGTTTCATTTGGTGGTTTTGGAAGCTTGACTAGGCACATAAATAGATTGTCAACTGGTACATTCCTTTTGTTTAATATTGTTTTAAATCATATTGTTCTTATCAGAATTTAGGGTTTCAAGGTACCCACTTTATTGAAACTTAATAGGATATATATACATAAAGAGTACAACATAG
>JANVCQ010000004.1:19112429-19128809 GCA_025531925.1 Erythroxylum plowmanianum
GGAAGGTATTTGTGTCGACAAATGTAACCTTCTTAGAGGAAGAGTTTGTGAGAAATCACAAAGGAAGAAGTGAAGTAATACTAAAGGAGTTAGCTATGTCATCCAAACCAAGAGTTGTTTTGGATATGACAGAACAAGATGTTGAAATGGATTCAAGAGCTGAATCGAAAGTGCAACCTGAACATCAAGTTGTGCCTAGACGTAGTGGGAGGGTTGTGAGAGAGCCAGATAGGTATCTGGGTCTAGGAGAAGGCTTAATTTCCATCTCAAACCAAGAAGAAACAGATCTCATTATGTATACACAGGCTATTAATGATGTTGATACAGGAAAATGGCTCAAGTCGATAGAATCAGAAATAGATTCCATGTATAGTAATAAAGTCTGGGTCCTCGTAGATCTACCACTAGGTATAAAAGCCATAGAGTGTAAATGGATGTATAAAAGGAAAAGAGGATTGGATGGAATGGTAGAGACTTTAAAGCTAGATTGGTCGATAAAGGCTATACTCAAAAAGGGGGTATAGACTATGAGGAGACTTTTTCTCCGGTTGCCATGCTTAAGTCCATCAGGATTCTTTTGGCCGTAGCAGCCTATTTCTATTATGAAATATGGAAAATGGATGTCAAGACCGCATTTCTTAATGGGGATCTTGAGGAGACCATTTATATGGCCCAACCAGAAGGATTCATTGAGCCAAATAATGAGCATAAGGTTTGCAAGTTGCAAAAGTCCATTTATGGACTTAAGCAAGCATCTAGGTCTTGGAACATTAGGTTTGATAAGTCTATCAAAACCTATGGGTTCATACAAAACCTAGATGAGCCTTGTGTTTATAAAAGAATACAAGAAGGTAAGGTTACTTTACTAACTGTCTTTTGGTGGAATGACATTTAGTTAATAAGCTATAATTTATTCTAATGAGATTAAATTAATTTTGTGCGTTTTGGAGCTTGAATTATCTAAGTCCAATAAAATTCCTCACTTGGCTTCAAGGAAGGTTATCAAGCAAAGTAAGAAATAGAAATGGAGGTTTTAGTAGCCCATAATTGAATGTTGGGCTTGCTCTCATTAATGGTTAATTAGAAGCACAAATGTACATTTAGAAATGGGCTAGACTTTAGTTTAATTTGATTAATTGGATTAATTCAATTAAAACAAAATTTTTAATAATGTAAAGTGCAATTTTTTTTATTAGCTGCATATTTAACATTAAATTGTTAAATAAATAGGGTCTTTATTATGGTTTATCATCATTAAATGGACTTATGAACTTACCATTAAATGTCTTATTGGTTATCTTTTAATGATAGCATGTAACCTATTAGCATTCATTGGATTAAAGAAGAAAGATGTACATTAGATGGACCATCTTCCTTCTTTCATCATCAAAAACGAAATTGATAGGTCTCATTTAGGTTAATAGACTTTTCATATAGTCATCTTAAAGACAAATGAGAAGAGTCTCATTTAATGGCTTCTTTATGATTGATTAAATGAAGAAATGATGCATTGGTTGGAAAACTCTTCTTTCCTTTGTTGTTAACTGAAAGTGTGAGGGAGTAAGAAGGGGTTCTTACATTTTTATCACTCTCTCTCCTATCTTGCATGAAAAAATTGAAAATTACATGAGCGTGTCTCACTCTTGATCTTCTTTCTTCTAAGAAAATTCTCCTATAAAGTTTCTTCTCCTTTCCCACCAAAGGATCTAGTTAACCAAGTTGTCCAAGAAGAACAAGTGGTAGATCAAATTGGTCGAGGATACAATATCAAGAAGAGGAAAAAATAACAAGAAGAAGAGGATGCATCAGTTAGGAGAGGATATATTGTCAAAGATAGGATAGCGCAGCGAGGAGTTAAAGCTATGGTGAAGGAGTCAGTAATATAATCTCTATCTTGTTTATGTTTGTTATTATCCTTATACCATTTCATGTATAGATTGGCATGATGCTTTGGATATATTGTTTTCGCTATAATTTAGATTTATAAAAAGTTTTGAAATCTACCATTTCTCCAAATATGACATGCTTTCTTTTTCTGTTCCAACAAATACATGCATGATCATAACGACTTGCATGACATGCATATAACTCCCACTAGTTTCAAAGAATCCATAGCCCTCACTATGAATCCAAGAAAAATTATAACAAAGTGTCCTAGTGGGTTGATATTCAACATTACTAAGAATGATCTTGGGTTTACCCAACAATCCACCTTAGGTCAATCGGTAGGTATCAGTCATATCAATTGCATCATAGATGTAACTATCGACAAGTGTTATCAACTCGTGATGTACGCATACACATGGTGTTATCAACTCTTGATGCGTGTACATCTGATGAACGCTACCCAATTGTGCCTCTGTCTGTGTTGACCTTGTGTTTATTAAAAAATCAACACTTCTAGTGAAACCGACCCATTAATTTAAAAATATTATTTCTATGGTTCGAACATATACGTATAGAACGGGCTTGGGTTTACACAACAACCTTAATTCTAAAAGAATTATGGTTTTCCCCCCATTAATGGAAGGCATTAGTTTTGATATTATGTGTGAGGGATTTCATACTCTGGTCTCATTGAAGTCATAGGACTATAATCACAATGACTATATGGTATAATTTAGGACGTTTCATCAATCACATTGAATCTATATCCATAACCATCCATCACCCTACCTAATGAACCCTAGCATGCATTCTTTAATGCAACCATCTCATAAGGTATTCTTCTATAGGTTGTGACATGTTATGCATCTAAAGATTTGACGTTCGATTCAACTCTTGAACTGAATTGCTTTCTAATGCTAGCATTAACTAATTTCTCAATCCGTATGTTTTCAACTCCAATTTAAAATACCAATATACCAAATGTAATAAGCTCTACTATGATGTAGCAATTAAACACTTTCATTGTATCATACTTGGCATATCTACTCATACTAGACATGAAATACTCGAAATAGATTAATACAACATTAATCCCTTAGATTTCCAAATAATTTAAGAACATCAAACTATCACCCTAAGTATCTATAGGTAGTCGCCACTTTATCAAGAGTACTTCGACACTTGTCACAAAACTTGTGACCACCAAAACAATTAAGACAACTGAATATACTAACGAGAAGTTAATATTACATATTTGACATCCAAATTTTTTTTTGGAAATGTAATTTCAAGCAAATCTGTTTGGCATGCATACAACATCAAAGAACATATTTTTTATCACATAAAAAATGATCCGAGGCATTAAAGAAAACAAAAACACATAATCACAACTTCAAACAAACCAGGTCCAACAGTTTTCTCAAAAAAGTTTAGCTCTTTCTTTTGCTTGAAAAAATCTTTGAAACAATTTCAATCAATGCTGATAAAATTAAAGAGGATATAACATGTTCCCAAAATGTTCCATTAATTTTTTCAGAATTTCTTTCCAAGAAAAAATCAACCAAACTTAGCAATGAAACCAATCTAGAATCTACGTTCCTTTACAAAGACATTCCCAATAGTACATTAGAAAGTGTCAAATAAGTATTCAATCACCTCAAAAACATTTTCCATCCTCATAGAAATTTATGAACATCTTACAAAGAGGGTGATGAAAGAAAATCTTTAAAAAAAGTTTTCTAGAATTTATTCTCGAATGTATAAGCATATCTGCTCATGAAATGTGCATAAATACAACAACTAGAATTGTAGGGAATTAATTAGAAAAAAACATATTAAATCACATTGATAAATTTTTTCCTTTCACTAAAACATTCAAAAATATCTCATGAGAAAATATAGGAAAGAAAATTTCAAAAACAATAACTCCTACAGATTTCAAATTCAACACAATCAGAATGCACAATTGTCATAAGCAATCAGTAGCATCACATATGTTATGGTTTCTCCTTTATATAAGGCACAATGGCTCTAGTACCACTATAGGAAAATACCAGTGCATTCATAATATACACGTAGTGTCAAAAAAATTATGAGACTTTCCTAAAGTCTAGGATCTATGTGCCTATACAAGGAAGTACTAGTAAACCTAGCTGAAAATTCCCAATTCACATACACGATGACAATATATATATATATATATATATATATATATATATATATATGTATATGTATATGTATATAAGAATTCATGGCATTTACAAAAATCAATATTCATATAATAATTATGTACCTCATATGTAGTCTCCTTCGTTCTTCAATCTTCTACTCATCGGGTTGCTGCAAACCACAATGACCAAAGTAGACCGTCTCCAGTGATATCCATCTAGAGATTAGAGAAACTAACCGAATCAAACTCATTTATCCAAAAATGACTAGAATAAAGACAAGAGTTCTAGATCTCTTTTTTTTTATGTGGAGATCAAAAACATGAAAGAGAATGAAGAGGGAGAAGATGAGAAAGATGAGGAGAATGGTTTTAAAATTTGTTTTCTAAACTTGCTAAAACCAATTTTCTCACGATCATCGTCCTTCCTTTCTAGCATTTTTGTTTTTGTCTTTTATTATTTAGAGACAATAAATGAATCATCTTTAAAAAAGCCTCTCAATCTTCCATGTTGCACACACACACGTATATTTATAAAGTCTGAGGTAGTCCAGTCACATTAGGGTAAGTCCTATCGGGTTTCAGATGTGGAAAAATACCAGAGATTTGTTTCCGCAATATCGATGTCACGATCTAAATGGGACATATCCCAATCTCATTGGGATCTATTTGGTTCTATTGCTCTCCATAAAATGGATCTCTATAAAAACTATTTTACTAATCCTCCAAATCACTCTTATACATGTGACCCACTAGATTCTCAGTTATGTTGGCCATTTGGATTAACACTTAATACAAGCACGTCATGAGCGATATCTAACAACACATTATGACCCCCAATTGACCAAAAAGTAAGTGGTTTGATGAACGAACCTGTGCTCATCATGGACCATCTCTTGAACCCTCTTATAGACAATTGTTGTGCAATTCATCCTTTCACCATATTACACCCCACTTGGTTATGAATATGAGTAAAGTATCAACTCTCACTAGACTAACTACGTCAAATCTAGCCCAAGTGATATTAGTCCTTATCCTGGGACTCCTTACTCTAAATGTCAATGAAGACATTCTTCATGACACATATACTCCGGCCAGAGATTTCCAAGTAATGACCCTAATAAAAGTTTGTGGGTATCATATTCTGCTATCATAGAAGTGGTGAATCCTCTATTGGCTAATCAATTACCTTCGAATACCTCAAGTTGTACCCAATCACCACCCTATGAGAGACCTCTACAAGGTAACAAGGAATATAGTCAAAGCACACAAATATCTTGAGTACCTCTAGTATAAGAATACTTGCACCACTGCTATGATGAGATTGTCACTAACATCAGAATAGGACATCCATGTGATGATCTCATGGTAGGTCATCCATTGTGCTTACTACCTCTATTAAGCATCCACATCTCAACTCCAAACATCTCATATTTATAGTTTTTTAGATCCACTGCTTGATCAAATCAAAGAGTTTGACATGTGCTAGTCTATCCAGATTATCGATGTCAAGTCTCATTAATCCTATGATTAGGGATAATTTAAATACTGACATAACTACATATGATAGGAATCTCAGTAGTATGATCACATCAAGATTTTTTTCATGCTATGTCATATATCATGGACTTAATTAATTTACTTATAGATCAGTACCAATTTATAAATAACGAACACTAAATCAATGAAATATGCCTTTCTTTATTATTGAAAATAAAGCCTGTATATAAATTTGTATAAAATGTGCTAAAGGTGATTGCCTTTAAGACACTACTCTAACAAATGACACACATACTCACTTACATGCCTATTTCATTGATTGTATGTTATGAAAAACCTTAATTTTTACTATAAAAAGGCATATAAGAGGCTAAATGAGCTATAAATAGTTTATAAAGACAAAAGGGTGTACATTTCTATTGGACACCCAACCCTTGAGGGTCAGGATCCCGACGACCTAAGGAACATCTGGACGTGTGTCCCGCAAGAGTGGCATGCCTCCACCAGGAAGACTTACTTTTACTATTTTCAAACAGACGATGACCTTAATCATTTTACACAGCCTTGGGATAAATAGCATAATTGACATTAGGATTATTGGGATAAGATCCTCTTAGGACGATTCTAAAGAAGGCTTGGAGACCTACCACTTGGAGGAAGACCCGGAGGTCTGATTCTATCTTCTGAAGGGGGGTCGAAAATGGAACAGAAGATAGGGGAAGGTGAATGATAGAGGAAGCAAAAGACAGAAGAAGCGAAAGACAGAAGAAACAAAAAGGCAGTAGAAGCAAAACACAGAAGGAGCAAAAAACCGAAGAAGCAAAAGACAGAAGAAGCAAGAACACAGAAGAAACGAAAAGGCAGAAGAAGCAAAAAGGCAGAAAAAGCAAAACATAGAAGAAGCAAAAGACAGAAGAAGCAAAAACATAAAAGAAATGAAAAGGCAGAAGAAACAAAAAGGCAGACGAAGCAAAAGACAGAAGAAGCGAAAACAAAGAAGAAGCAAAATACAGAAGAAGCAAAAACACAAAAGAAACGAAAAGGTAAAAGAAACGAAAAGACAGAAGAAGCGAAAAGGCAGAAGAAGAGACGTCAGCAAAACACAAAAAAAGACATGTCAACAAAACATAGAAGAAGACATGTCAACAAAACACAAAAGAAGACATGTCAACAAAACACAAAAGAAGACATATCAACAAAATAAAGAAGAAGATGATGTCACACAGAAGAAGATGACATCATCACAAAAGAAGCAAAAAGTAGAATGAGCAATACATAGACGATAGCAAAACACAAACAATAGTAAAACACAGATGATACAAAACACAGAAGAAGATGATGTCACACTGAAGAAGATGACATCATCACAAAGGAAGCAAAAAGGCAAAAGATACAACTCCTCTCTTGCATCTCTTCCCTTATAAGGACCTTGAGTTTCAGCTTAGGTGTCCAAAATTTTCATACTAACTACAGTTGGAAAGATGAGAAAAAGACTTACAACTTACTATAAGACACCTTTGCCTGAATCAAATTAGGTTAACTCATATTTTTCCTCGAAGTCAGAAAGCGAAGTTTCCTTTATGAAACTAGAAATTTTCAATGTACGAACTTGAGAGGGTCATGAGTAAATATGCAAACATGTACTATATGCATAAAAAGATAAAAAGCTTTTACAAAGTTTTAGTGGGCATTTCAAGCCACAATTACATTAAAACATCATATCACAAAATACAAAAAAATACATAATCCATAATTTGCTCAAAATGCAACTAAATCCTTGCTTTACAAAACTTGCTTCAAACATAAAATAATTAATCTAGGAGTGCTGCCTTGCCTTTTGACCTACTCGATATCCTACTCGTCACCTGAATGTGTGGGAGGAGATTAGGGGGTGACCTTAAAGCCCGTGGGTAACAATCTTATAATTGGTAATAAGCAAAAACCATTGAAATAATCATCTTCATTTCAAAAACTCACATTAAAGCATAACATGGATACATCACTTTTGTCAACACATCATGAACACAGAAACACATCAACTTGGTTTGGGTGGATCCAAAACAGAACATACTACGTATTTTTGCATAACGGTCTTGCGTAGCCGTGAACTTATGGGAGTCCATGAAGGAGCTCCATGCCACTAGCGAGCTGGCCAAAGAAACCTTTAGACAAGTGCACTTGACATACTTAGGGGATCACCACGAACCCACATAATATGTAATTTCATGACTTGCAAACTTGTTGCCCAAAATGGCACTAGATTAGAAACTTGGTTGTTCATAACATGATATCTTTTCCAAATCATTTCATTTTTCATTTACAAAATTTATGCACAAAATATGCAACACTTTCTCAAGACATTTAAAGAACAATTAAATGCACATTTCGAAGTAGTTGAAAACATTTATTTCACTTTTCTTGAAAGAAGACATTTATGGCTTATTAGTCAATTATAAAAATGCAACCCACCTTAAATTTCTTGTTGATAATTTGCTCAAGTGAGCCTCTCTTCTTGCTCCTCTTATCCTTTTTAATTCCCTTTTTAACATAAATAGAATCCCCAAATTAGATGAGATTTTCAGTTGAGAAACCAAAGAAGCTAAAGTGTAAATTGATCATAGAACTTTTAAAGCCATGTATTTTCTAAGCTCTTGAAACCAAAACCCCTTCCAAAAATCTGAAGCCTTAAAATGCTCTTACCTCAAATCTTCTCTAAATCAAGAAATGCTTGGTTCAAAAGAAGGCTCTTATCTTCCTCTATATTTTTCCCTTCCCAATTACTCCCAAAATCCCCTTTGAAGGTTGAGAAAAATCAAGACCTAGCTTAAAACTCCTTTATGTCTCTAAACTCACGACACTCTCTCTACCTTCTTTCTTATTTTTGTGCTTTCTCCATTATGTTTTTCCTTACCCACTTTTTTGGCTTTTAAAAAGCAAGCCAATAATTTCCCCTTCCCATTTTTACCCCTGCTTCAAAGCCTTAAAGCCTTCCCACTTAAGTGATCTCCCGAAAATACCCCTTATGCAACTTGTCACTTTAACTTTAATCCAATTCACCAATGTAACATAATCTCATTAACATAAACAGGCTAATTAATTCCAACACACACTAATCTAGCAAGATCCCAAAATTAACCTAATCATGCTCATTTATCAAGGAAAAAATTTTTGGGGGCCAACAATTCTTCCCCTCTAAAAAGAATTTCGTCCTCAAAATTCATACCTGAGTCACTGAAGAGTTGTGGATGCTTCTCCTTCATGGTTTCCAAAGGCTCCCATGTGGCCTCCTGCATAGAATGGTTTCTCGATAAGACTTTGACTTGTAGAATTGTCTTGTTCCTGAGGACCTTCTCCTTGGTGTCCAAAATCTCCACTGGAATTTCCTCATAACTCAGATCATCTCTCAACTGAACCTCAGTAGCCTGAATGATGTGGGAGGGATCCGACCTATACCTCCTCAGCATGGATGCATCAAAGACATCATGTATCTATGACAATTTTGTTCGTAGCGCCAACCTATAGGCAAGCGGTCCAACCCTCTCAAGAATTTCATAGGGACCCACATATCTCAGACTCAATTTGCCCTTCTTGCCAAACCTCATGACTCCTTTCCAAGGAGATGTCTTAAGAAATACTTTCTCACCAACTTCATACTCCATCTCCTTCTGATGCGCATCAGTATAATTTTTCATTCTATCCTAAGCCGCTTTAAGCCTTTGCTTAACTAACTTGACCTTGTCTACTTTCATTTGGAGTAACTCTAGTCCTATCAGCTTTCTTTCTTCTTCTTCATCCCAACATATCGGAGTTCTACATCTCCTTCCATACAGTGCTTCATAAGGAGCCATCTGAATGCTTGAGTGGTACAAATTATTATAAGCAAATTCGACCAATGGTAAATGTTCGTCCCAAGCTCCTTTGAAATCCATCACACATGCCCTAAGCATTCCCTTAAGGGTTTGAATGGTCCTCTCAAATTGACCATCCATCTGGGGATGAAAAACCGTGCTAAAATTCAACATAGTTCCTAAAGCCTTTTGTAAACTTCCCCAAAATCTCGAAGTAAATCGAGGATCCCTGTTAGAAACTATAGAATCTGGAACCCCATACAATCTCACTATCTAATCAATATACTTCTTTTCCAGAACGTGCAGAGAATCAGTTTGTCTAATTGTCAGAAAATGGGTTGACTTCATCAACCGATCCACAATAATCCATATGGCATCATGCTTCCTACTGGTCTTGGGCAAACCCATCAAGAAGTCCATAGTCACTCTTTGCCACTTCTATTCAGGAATGGACAATGGATTTAACCTACCTGTAGGTGCCTGGTGTTCAGCTTTGACTTGCTGACACACTAGATACTTACTCATATATTTCGCTACATCTCTCTTCATGGCTTTCCACCAGAAATGCGCTTTCAGATCTCTGTACATCCTAGTACTACCTGGGTGCATAGCATAAGGTGCATTGTGTGCCTCATCCAGTATCTTATCCTTCACCTCCTTGACATTTGCGATACAAGTCTATTCCCTACAACCATAAGTCCATCATCCCTCACCACCACTTTAGATTTCTTGCCATTTTGAATTTCTTCTCGAAGATTACTCAATTCTGCATCCTGTGCTTGTAACTCCTTAACTTTTTCCCTGAGTATTGGTCTCACTCTGAAAGTAGCAATAATAAATTCAGGTTCCTATTGTTTCAAACTTATCTTAGGCTTAGCCATCTCCTCCAATAGTAGTAGGTAAACTGTTTGAACATAAGCAATAGAGGATTTCCTACTCAAGACATTCGCTACCATATTCACCTTTCCTGGATGGTACTCAATTAATAGGTCATATTCCTTGAGCAACTCTAACCACCTTCTTTGTCTTAAATTTAATTCCTTTTGGCTCAACAAATACTTAAGACTTTTATGATCGGTGAATATCCTTGTTTGAACCCCATATAGATAATGTCTCCAATCTTCAGGGCAAAAACTATTGCTGCTAATTCCAAATCGTGGGTTAGATAATTCAATTCATAAGGCTTCAATTGCCTTAAAGCATAAGCTATTACCCTGTCTCCCTGCATCAACACACAAGCTAGACCCTTTCTTGAAGCATCATTGTACACTATATAACCCTCATCTCCAATACGTAAAATAAAAAATGGAGCACTTGTCAATCTGCGTTTGAGTTCTTCAAAGCTTTTCTGACATTCCTCACTCCAAATAAACTTATGATTTTTCCTTAATAACTTCATCATTGGAGCAGCTATTATAGAGAACCCCTCAACGAATCTCCTATAATATCCTGCCAGATCTAGAAAACTCCTCACTTCTGTCACTGTTTTAGGTGCATGCCAATTCACCACTGCTTTAATTTTTCTTGAATCAACATGTACCCCATCTTTAGAAATCACATGTTCAAGGAATATCACCTCATGAAGCCAGAATTAACATTTGTTGAATTTGGCATAAAGCTCCTTCTCCCTCAGTGTTTGCAATACTATTATGAGATGCTCCTTATGTTCCCCTTCACTATTGGAATATACCAGAATGTCATTGATAAACACTATGACAAATTGATCCAGATATCTCTTGAAAACTCTATTCATAAGATCCACGAATGCAGTTGGAGCATTGGTCAGTCCGAATGGCATGACTAGGAACTCATAATGATCGTATCGGGTCCTAAAGGTTGTCTTGCTTACATCAGACTTCTTAATTCTGAGTTGATGATAGCCTAACCTAAGATCAATCCTAGAAAAGACCCTTGTTGGTCCAAAAGATCATCAATTCGGGGCAGACGGTAATTGTTTTTAATGGTCACCTTGTTGAGTCTCCAATAATCAATGAATGTGCGCCTTGCTCCATCTTTCTTCTTAACAAATAGAACTGGCACTCCCCACGATGATGAACTCGGCCTTATGAGCCCCTTCCCTAGCAGTTCCTCCAACTATTCCTTAAGCTCCTTTAGTTCAACTGGGGCCATTCTATAAGGTGGTGTAGAGATGGGTGCGGTTATGAGAATCAAGTCGCTGGTAAACTCGATTTCCCTTACCGGTGGCAAACTAGGTAAATATTCTAGAAACATGTCTAGAAATTCCCTCATAAATGGAAAATCCTCTAACTTCCCTTCGTTCGCTTCAGTGTCCAAAACATATGCTAAAAAGGCTTCACACCTCTTTCTCATCATTTTGTCAACCAGCAAGGCCGAAATAACCCTTAGTGATGGTGTTTTCCTGTCCCCTCTAAAAATCACCTTCTTACCATTGCCCAGGTCAAATTCCACCTCCTTAAGGCTATAATCTAACTTTGCATGATACTTCTCCATGGCATCCATTTCTAGTATAACATCGAGCCCCTTTAGATTTAGAGGTAGTAAGTACACTACCAGCTGAGCACCCTCGATGAAAAGCCCACAATTCCTATAAACTTGACTTATAATCACATTCTTCCCGAAAGGAGTACTAACAATTAAAGGACTATCCAAAGGCCTCAGATCAACATTATGCAATGTCATGCTTGCAGAAACAAATGAATGCATGGAGCTAGAGTCAATCAAAACATATACTTTATAATTAAATAATCGAACCATACCCTAGACAATTTTAGGTGCGAGTACAGCTTGCTCTTTAGTTAAAGCAAAAACTCTAGCCTGTGTCCGACCCCTTGGCCTCCCTAGAAGAATAGTCTTCTTTGTAGCTCTAGAATGGCCCACCTTTGTGACTAGCCTAGATCCCACTGTTTCTGCTCTCTTTGGGGCTTACAACTGAGACCCCTCTTGCCTTGTTAATTGGGGACAGTCTTTGATCAAGTGTCCCTTTTCTCCGCATCGAAAACATGCTCCAAGTAACTTGAAACACTCTCCTCTATGGAGCTTCCCACAATGCTCACATTGGGAGTTCATGTTCCTACTCCTATCCACCCTGCTATTGCCTCCCGCAGTTGAGGCTTGCACTAAGGTTGCCTTTGATTGCTTGTTCCTAGTAGGGGCACTACTCCCCACCTCACTCTGTGTGTGGAAACTCTTCCTACCCCCTCTCAGGCATTTGAGTACTCGTCCTTTTCTTGGAAGACTGTTCCCTATTCTTCATCTTCCTGCTTAGTTCACTTCTAATATTATCTAGCTTCTCAGCCTGGATTGCAGCATCTACCAGTTGTTGGTAGTCATAAAAGTTATGGATCAGAACTTTCGCCTTGATCCCCAGATGAAGTCCTCCCTTAAATTTGCGACACTTATCCTCCTCATTAGCAACAATGTTGGCAGCATACCGGGATAGCTGGGTAAACTTCAGCTCATATTCACTCACACTCATATCCCTCTGTGTGAGATTCAGAAACTCTCTGGCCTTCTCCTAGATATAAACTCTCAAGAAGTATTTCCTCTTGAAGGATTGCAAAAATTCTCTCCATGACAACACTACAGGCGTATCCTGACTATAGGGTACTGATTCCCACCAATGAAGTGCATCTCCCTATAGCAACGTCACTGCATAATCTAACTTCTCCTCATCCGAGCACTTCATCTGAATCAGAACCCTCTCTGTCCTCTTCAACCAGGCTTCATCCTCTTTGGGATTTGTAGTCCTATTGAAATTATAGCCCCATACTTGCGAAGCTTATCATGTTGGCCACTCCTCTCCACTGGACTCTGCATCAGAACTGTGACCCTTAGTCCATGGCATATGTGAAGGCCTGGGCAAAGGCCTGAAAGAATTGCGGGTCCATAGATGGCATGAGAGGAGGAGGTGGTGGCACTTTATGCTGCATATTAGGTGCCTCAAAATTAGGAGTAGGATGTGTCCCAGCATCTTGTGGGACATGGGATTCATCTGTACTCCCTTGATGAGAGCTAGATCGAGTCAGAGCTCCTCGAGTTCTCCTTTGAAGCGGCATTTATCACTCTTTGAATATAAGATCAGTGAAATCCTTTAATTCATGTAAAAAAATTTCAAATCATGTAAAACAATTTAAAAACCATGCAATTTGATTACTTGAAATAATTAATGTTCATTTCATGTCTTAGGCTACCCACTAAAAGCCTAGGATACTCCTAAACCTGGAGGCTCTGATACTATAAGTGTTGGACACCCCACCCTTGAGGGTCACGAGCCCGATGGCCTAAGGAACATCTGGATGTGTGTCCCACAAGGGTGACGTTCCCCCACCAGGAAGACTTACTTTTACTATTTCCGAACAGATGATGTCCTTAATCATTTTACATAGCTTTGGGATAAATAGCATAACTGATATTGGGATTATCGGGTTAAGATCCTTTTAGGACGATTGCAAAGAAAGCTTTAAGGCCTACCACTTGGAGGAAGACCCTGGGGTCAGATTTTATCTTTTGAAGGGGGTCAAAAATGGAACAGAAGATAGGGGAAGGCGAATGATAGATGAAGCAATAGACAAAAGAAGCAAAAGACAGAAGAAGTAAAATGGTAGTAGAAACAAAACACAGAAAGAGCAAAAGACCAAAGAAATAAAAGACAGAAGAAACAAAAACATAGAAGAAACGAAAAGGTAGAAGAAACAAAGACAGAAGAAGCGAAAAGGCAGAAGAAGAAAAACACAGAAGAAGCAAAAGATAACAGAACAAAAAACACAAAAGAAATGAAAAGGCAAAAGAAGCAAAAAGGCAGACGAAGCAAAAGACAAAAGAAGTGAAAACACAGAAGAAGCAAAAGACAGAAGAAGCAAAAACACAGAAGAAACGAAAAGATAGAAGAATCGAAAAGATAGAAGAAGACATGTCAACAAAACATAGAAGAAGACATGTCACCAAAACACAGAAGAAGATGATGTCACAAAGAAAAGATGATGTCATCACAAAAGAAGCAAAAAGTAAAAGAAGCAAAACATAGACGACAGCAAAACACAGACGATAGCAAAACATAGACGATACAAAACACATAAGAAGATGACGTCACAAAGAAGAAGATGACATCATCATAGAGGAAGCAAAAGGCAGAAGAAATAAAACATAGATGATAGTAAAACACAGACGAAACAAAACACAGAAGAAGATGACGTCATATAGAATAAGATGACATCATCACAGAGGAAGCAAAAAGACAGAAGATACAACTCCTCTATTGCACCCCTTCCCTTATAAGGACCCTGACTTTCAGCTCAAGCATCCAAATTTTCATACTAACTACCGTTGGAAAGATGACAGAAAGATTTACAACTTACTATAAGACACTTCTGCCTTAATCAACTTAGGTTAACTCAGATTTTTCCCTCAAAAAGCAAAGTTTCCTTTATGAAACTAGAAATTTTCAACATACGAACTTGAGAGGGTCATCAATAAATATGCAAACATATACCATTTGCATAAAAAAAAAGATAAAAAGCTTTTACAAGGCTTTAGTGGGCATTTCAAATGACAATTACATTAATACATCAAATCCAAAAATATAAAAAAATACATAATCCATAATTTGATCAAAATGCAACTAAGGTCTTGCTTTACAAAACTTGTTTCAAACATAAAATAATTAAACTTGGAGTGCTGCCTTGCCTCTTGACCTACTCGATATCCTGCTCATCACTTGAATGCGTGGGAGGAGATTGGGGTTGAGCTTAAAGCCCGTGGGTAACAATCTTATAATTGGTAATAAGCAAAAAACATTGAAATAATCATCTTCATTTCAAAAACTACACATTAAAGCATAACATGGATACATCAATTTTGTCAACACATCATGAACACAGAAACACATCAAATTGGTTCGGGTGGATCAAAAACAGAACGTAGTATGCATTTCCGCATAACGATCTTGCGTAGCCATGAACTTATGGGAGCTCATGAAGGAGCTATATGCCACTAGCAGGCATGCGGGAGAAGCCTTTAGACAAGTGCACTTGACATACTTAGGCGATCACCACGAACCCACATAACCTGTAATTTCATGACTTGCAAACTTGTTGTCCAAAATGGCACCAGATCAGAAACTTGGTTGTTCATAACATGATATCTTTTCCAAATCATTTCATTTTTCATTTATAAAATTTATGCACAGAATATGCAGCACTTTCTCAAGGAATTTAAAGAATAATTGATTGCAAATTTGGAAGTAGTTGAAAACATTTATTTCACTTTTCTTGAAAGAAGACATTTATGGCTTATTAGTCAATTATAAAAATGCAACCCACCTTGAATTTTTTGTCGATAATTTGCTCAAATGATCCTCTCTTCTTGCTCTTCTTGTCCTTCTTGATTCCTTTTTTAACATAAATAGAATCCCCAAATTAGATGAGAATTTTAGATGAGAAACTGATTGAGCCAGGTTTACATTATAAATTGGTTGTATTTTCATAATTGTTTATGTACTCGTTGACTCCTAATTGATGACTTTTGTCCTTAAATTGGTTCCTTATAATGAGCTCTTGTAATTCGCAATTTCTCAATAAATTGTCATAATTTGATATTAATTTCTTTATAATTTTCATAGGGACAATTGATACTGCGAAATGTTATTTTATATTGTAGGAGCAAAGGAGTCAACCCATCAGAAGGTCAACAGGTCGTGAGGTCCTATTCACACGTTGCGACGAGCAACCAGTCACACGTCGCAACGAGCAAGTAACTACACGTCGTGACGTACGAGCGGATAACTGACTTAAAATGGAAAATTTACCTCACTGTATCGACCCGACCCGCATCCATCATTTAAAAGCCTTGCTATTTTTAGGTCAAAGGAGATATCTTCGGAGGACGTCAGGAGGCAACAGAGACGACATTCCCTTCCATCACTATTCTCCATTTTCATCATCGTCGATCATCACCATCATTTCCTAGACCACCGTCAGTATCTTCTGCTATCATGGGAGA
>JANVCQ010000004.1:19128909-19141139 GCA_025531925.1 Erythroxylum plowmanianum
AATTCATAAATAATGAACACCAAATTAATGAAATATGCCTTTCTTTATTATTGAAAATAAAGTTTGTACACAACTTTGTACAAAACGAGCTAAAGGTGATTGCTTTTAGGGCACTACTCTAACACCACATGCAACTGACAAGTTGTTTTTTCAAGTAAAATTGGGCCCACATGTTAAAAATATATGTATATTGGATAGATCGGTTAAACCGACCGGTTTTTATATAAAGAGGTTATTAAGTGAAACCGAACCAGACCACTAGCCAATTCAGACGGTTTTCGGTAGATCGTCCAATCCGGTCTGATTTTTAAAACCTTGATTTTTTCGTTTGGCAATCCCATTTTGTTGTGGTGTGTCTACACAAGATGCCTATTGAATTATACCCTCTTTTTGGAAAAATGTGACAGAGTTTGATTAAAGTAGTCTCTTCCATTATTTGACCTTACTCTTTTGATTAAACTTCTAAATTATGTACAATCATTTTATGAAACATTGGAAAAACATTGCTCACTTTTGATTTTTCTTTCATAAGAAATAACCGGGTAGTTCTCTGACAATCATCAATGAATGTTACAAACCATTTAGCACCAAAAACATTAGATATCCTAGATGTCTGCCATTTACTAGTATGTGTTGGAAAAATTGAATAGGAAAACCAGAACCAAGTTCTGCAATTTGATTTTTTGACTGATGCGTTTTAAATAGAAAAAATACAATCAGTATTGAATCAATATCCTAACTAAAATATACCAAGTACATAGTATTCTAACTACTTATCTCTACTAATTTGCAAGACCTTAACTATTTAGGTGTTGATTTATCGTATACTGAATCTAGCATAAGATTTTCCTATTTTATTGGGATCATTATCTTCTAGATATCAGTTTTCCCAAATTTACCAACACTCCCCCTCAAGTTGGTCCAAAAATGTCTATCATGCCCAACTTGCTAATTTGACGTTCGAATGGATATCTTAACAACCCTTTAGTAAATATGTTTGCAACTTGTTGTGTGGTTGGAATGAATGGAGTATAGATTATTCCTGCTTCAAGCTTTTCCTTAATGAAGTACTTATAAATTTTAACGTGTTTTGTCCTGTCATGAAGTACTGGGTTGTGGGCAATACTTATGGCTGCCTTATTGTCACGATACAATCTCATAGGAAAGCTCACTGGACTTTAAAGATCTTCTAGAACTCTTTATAGTCACAGAACTTCACATAGACCTTAAGCCATTAATCTAAATTCTGTTTCAGCATTGCTGCTAACAACTACACTCTGTTTCTTACATCTCCATATGACCATGTTTCCCCAAAGGAATGTACAATATCCAGACGTCGATCTTCTATCAATAATTAATCCTGCCCAATCCGCATCAGTATAGATGTCCACTCTTCTACTTTCATTTTTTTTGGAAAAAAATGCCCTTTCCAGGAGTTCCCTTTAAATATCGAAGGATTATGTACACTACTTGATGCCCCTCATATGGGGAATTCATAAATTGACTAACCATACTTATAGCAAAGGCAATATCAAGTCGTGTATGAGACAAATAGATCAGTCACCCCACCAATCTCTAGTACCTTCCTGTATCTACTGGGATTCCATCTTAACGTCTCCAAGTTTGACATTAGACTCTACCGGAGTGTCTAAAGGCTTATATCCACTCATTCCAGTCTCCTTTAATAGATCTAAAATATACTTACATTGGGAAACCACAATTTCCTTTTTTGATCTTGCAACTTCCATCTAAAAAATATCTTAGCTGACTTAAGTCCTTAATTTCGAACTCCTTGGCTAGAATAAGCTTAAGTTTCCTTATTTTTTCTATATCATCTCTAGTTAAATTTACATCATCCACTTAAATAATCAAAACCGAAATTTTATCTTTGATGGATCTATTAGCAGACAAAGTATGATCAGATTGCCCATGACAATAACCTTGACCCTTAACAAACTTTGTGAATCTGTCGAACCAGACTTTGGGAGACTACTTAAGACTATATAAGGATTTTTTTAATTTGTATACCTTGGTTCCAAAATTTTCAGAGAATCCAAGGGGAGGCTCCATATATACTGTTTCATCTAGATCTCCATTCAAGAAAGCATTCTTTACATCTGACTAATTTAGAGGCCAATCAAGATTAACAACAATTGAAAGGAGGACTTGAATCATGTTTAATTTTGCCACTGGTGAAAATGTCTCATAATAATCTGTCATATTTCTAGGTAAAGCCTTTAACAACTAGTCGAGCTGAGCCTTGCATCTCTCTAAGGATCAATCAGAATTGAATTTTAGAGTAAATACCCATTTACATCCAACAACCTTTTTTCCATTTGGTAGATTGACTTCTTCCAGGTTACATTCTTTTCCAAGGCTTTCATCTCTTTAAGAACAACTTCTTTCCAAAACAACTTCTTTCCACTCAGGAAATTTTAGAGCCTCCTTAATACTGCTAGGAATAGGAATATTAGATTGCTTGTGAAATAAAAGTATAATACATGGGTGAAACATTTTTGTAAGACACAAAGTTGGAGAGAAGATGTTGTGTACAAGATCTAATACCTTTTTTAAGAGCTATAGGGATATCAATTTGAGAAGAAAAGTTTAGCTTAGAATCACTTAGGGGAATACTTTTAGGAACATGAACACTTGCAGAAACATCATAATTTTCTTGATTTAACCTTTGGTTAGACTCGTGAAGATTTACAGAATGGTGGTTTTTTGTGCTAGATGTTCCTTTGAATATACAAGACCTTTGTACCATTTCCCATGTTTCCAGTATTATCATTTTGTGATGGCATTGTCACAGGTTGTTTATTAACCGATCCATCACTATCAATAGTTACTTCATCATCTTATGTTTTATTTTTGTGAACGACTTAATTTTTCACAATAGTCGTAGCATAGATTACTTTTGTTCCTACATGCTGATTTTGGGAAGCTTTATAGCTCCAAGGCTGACTCTTCTATGTACCCAATTACTTACAGACTTCTTTTCCAGCATCACATGTCTCCAACTCTCTTCCCTTCATACCTTTACAAATATTTCACTAATTGAAGGAAGAAGTTTTTGGCTAAGAATATCATCATATTCAATATCAAACTTGCAAGAAATTTTAAGATTCAACCAACATCCACTATCTACTTGTAATGATTGTAGTCATCAGGTGATTTCCACTCATAATTGTTGAATAAGTTTGGGTCTCGCCAAACCCTTTTAAGAGAATTAAAATAAGCTGCCACAAAATTCTCACCTTGGAAAATTTCCCCAAGTAATAGGATTAACTCAAATCTAAGTACATCTTTAAGACATTATTCCATTGTTCCTTTGTTGTAGAGTAACAGAAGTAGTTTGCACCTATCTCTTTAGCCATGGACTTGACCAACCATATCATCACCATTAAGTTTTCGGCATCCTAAGTGGCATATGTTGCGTCCTCTAAGTCGGGCTTCTTTGTATCTCTTATGAGATACCCGATCTTGCCTCTCCCTCTGATAAACATGCGAACAGATTGTGACCAACGAAGAAAATTATTACCATTTAGTCTGGTTATAGTAATATGAATAGGATGGTTTATGAATGGCTTCAAGTTCTAACAAAGTTGATTGAGAAAGCTTATTTTTTCTAGAGATGACCTCAGGGATTTTTTAAACAATTCAACCTTAGGGTTTTTCTTTCTGCTCTGATGCCATATAAAACAAAGAGTAAGTTACAAAAACAATGGTTGAATGCTTCTTTTCCTTTATTGATGTGCAAGTATTTAAAGACTTCAGCTAGAAGCAAGGAAGGTAGTTAATCTTCATAATTAAGAATGAAATAATACTTACTAAATTTCTGCTCACAAATCTCTTAACTATCTAAATATAGTACATAGTCAAACATTGTACACAATTAGAAATATTTAGGATATCTTTCAACAATTTTACCAATGGCTGAGGACCAGAAATTAGTTATGGTTACTGTTGTTATTCTAGTGATGTCTAAGATCACTGAACATAAGTTGACAGGTCTTAATTATATAGATTGTAGAAATGCAATTAGAATTTATTTACACAGTATTTCCAAAGATAACCATCTTACAGATGATCCGCCGTCTAATAATACAAGACGGGAATGGGTAAAAGATGATGATAGATTCCTTTTAGAGATCCAAAATTCAATAAATATTGAGGTAGTCAGTATGATTAATCACTGTGAGTATATTAAGGAATAATGGACTATATGAACTTTTTGTGTTTAGGAAAAATATTACTTCTCGTATGTATAAAATTTGTAAGAATTTTTATTGGGTTAAGTAAAATGATCAATCTCTTCAAACCTATTTTATGAATTTCAAAAAGTTCTATAAAAAAACTAATGTCATGTTATATTGATATTAAAGTAAAGCAAACTCAATGGGACAAAATGGCAGTTATAAGTTTACTAGGGGTATTAAAGTACTTCTTGGAAGTTGGGATGACAAGGAATAAGAGTGACATCTTCTTATCTCAAAGAAAATATGCACTTGATTTCTTGTCTGAAACAAGGAAATTAGAGGCTAAACCATGTAGTGCTCCAATGTCACCTAATTTGTAACTCAAAAAAGATGAAGATTTGTTTAAAGATCTTAAGAAGTATATCACCTAATTTCTTCTACTCTCTTCTTACTGAACGAGAGAATGTGCAAGTTATACTGAAGAGAAAGGATCTGTTCCAAGTATAGTACCTCATATATGATCATATTCTAGGTTGAGACCCCCTAGAAAGTCAAACACCCGATCCTCCTCTATCATTTTCTAGAATTTAGTAGCATCTTTTGAGCGATCTATTTGAAAGTCTTGATAATAATCCAATTCTTGCCACAATCCACATAGCTCCGCAAAATACTGTGATACAGTCATATCTCCCTGCTTCGTGTTGTGCAGTTTATTACAAAGATCAAAATTTTGGGCTTGATTACTTATTTGAGAATAAGTCAGAGAAGTAGCTTTCCATATCTTTGCTACCATGTCAAGTAACAAATATGTCCGAGCAATCTCTGGTTTCACTGAATTGATGAGCTAATACATCACGAGGGAATTCCCAGAGTCCCATTGATTATAATCAAAATTATTGACAATAGGTCTCTTATTGTCACCATTAATGTAACCCTATAAACAAGATCTTGGCCAAGTAAGATAATTAGTTTCGTCAAGTTTCACGGGGCTGATTTGAAGTGAAGGACAAACAAAGAAATATGTCAACAGTAGTAACAGACATAATTAAGAGACAAACAGAGGCTTTTGGAGTATTTCTGGATAGGCTACCAGAGTTTTGACACCACAAGGAAGATGTACATTGGTCGATGACACTAGTGGACCAAGAACTGAGGCAAAAAAATGGTAGGAGGGTGGCTCGTGGAGCTCACATGCGGTAGAGATGCATGGCGGCATTGGTGATGTTAGGTCTATCATAAAGAGGGTTGCCGGTTGGTTCTAGAGCAAGCTAGGTGGGCAATGAGATTAAAAAACCTTAACTTTTGGGCGAGTACAAACTTAACCAAAATATTGTTCTAAATAGAGAAAAACAGCTAGAGAAAAAAAAAAGATTGGAGAGGAAAGAATTTGCCCTTAAATCAAACAGGGCTCTGATACCATGAACAAAATAAATCAAACAAAAACCAAAAATGTTTCTATTAGTGAACTATGATATCTTGTACAAAAAAATCCTATGGTTTATACGCACAAGACCTAGGACTATTTAGGAAACTATTCCAGCTATCAAATCTCTCAATTACATGAAGAAATCAAGGAGAAATTACTACGGATATCAATTCCTAAATGTATACAAGGAAATACAATCAATTCTAATAAATGTGGTAATAACTCTAGTCAATAGTAAGGACTAGGGAAACCAAGTATACAAAGGTAATAGAGAGGAAGAGTTGACATCAAAGAAGCTTACTAGAGGGTGAGACACTATTGCATATGCCATCACACGCCAAGGTGTGGAATCGGAAGCAGAAGGCAGCATGTAAGGCTCATGCATTCAAAGCAAGGCTGGTTGGTTGGTGGCGCTCTTAGTGGTGGCAATAGTGAGGGTCCCAAGTGACCCAAATTTCAAAGTTTTGTTCCCTGGGAAGAACTTAAAATGAAGATGAAAACTAAGACTTCTAATCACTGGCAAGAATGAAAGCTGAAAACTCAAATAGCCAAAGATTGAATCTAAAAAGGAGGAAAGGTCTTGATTTCTGGATATATGTTACATATATATTGTTGAGACCCGCAATAATCAGTCGTATTGTAGGAAAAGGAAGGGTGGGCAGATCAGTAATTGGAGAGTGAGGAGAGATTTGTTGCTGAGTTTGTTAGTTAGTTAGAGTGGAGGGAATAAAAGGGGTAGTGTGGGACAGATGAGGGGGATATCGATGAATTGGTTATGAGGATCTTGTATTGAGGAGGTTGGCTAGCCCTCGAAGATTAGCCTATCAATATACGACTGCCTTAAGTTTCTTTTCATATTTCCTTCTTCTCTGTTTTGCTTTCTGTTTCATTGCTTGAGTTTCTTGGTGTTTCCTTTGTGGATTGCTGGAATAGTGTCTGTTAGGATTTTGGATCCTAACAAATTGGTATCAGAGCAGTGAGGTACTGGGATGGTTGTGACTAGAATGGATACTAGAGTTGACAATATTGAGCGTGAGATGCTGAAGTTGACGGAAGACATGGGAACGATGGATGAAAAGATGAATACGGTGGAGAAGAAGGTTGATAAATTGGTCGGAGACATGGCATCCTTGTTTGAATGTATGAGACAGATCCAAGAGTCATTGGGAAATAGAAATCGGGGTAAAGAACCGCGAGAGGAGGTCGATGATTTTACAGATTCGCGGAGTCAAGCTGAAATACCGATGGAAGAAGAGTGGATGATGAAGGAGAAGGTTCACAGAAGGTTGGAAATTCCGGTATTCTATGGAGACGATCCGTTGGGGTGGCTGTTTAAAGTAGAACGGTATTTTGATTTGAATGGAGTTTCCATGGCAAGGAGATTAGCAGCAGTAGCAGTATGCATGGAGGGTGAGGCTTTGAGTTGGTTTTTGTGGAGAGAGGGGTGGTCACCGATGAAGGACTGGTCCACTTTTAAGACAGCGGTGGTGCGAAGATTCGGAAGGGCTCAGGCCGGAAATCCTCTATCAGCTCTCATGAGGTTACATCAGCTGGGGACGGTGGCGGAATATAATCGAGAGTTTGAGATGGTGTCGTCGATGTTAAGAGAAATTCCAGCGGAGGTGGTCACGGCAGCCTACATCAATGGGTTGAAGGAGGAGATAAAGATGGAGTTGCAGCTGATATCAACCGATTCGCTGGTACAGATGATGGAGATGGCGCTGGTGACTGAAGGTAGGAATTGGGCCCTTTGGAATCCATCTGTCCAACCCGTTAAGGGAGCTAGAACCCAAAGTGGGTTAACCGGGTATGGGGGTGGAGAAATGGGTAATAAAAATTACCCAACCCACGATACAAACACCGTCATTTCCCCTTTACCAAGTATGATGCTCGGGAGCCCTAATCGACCCTTGGAGGGAAATCGGTCGACGCCACCTCCCACCACACCCAGTCCGAGGGTGAACCCTTACCCAAATCGGATGTTCGAAGGGCGACATCCACAACGGAGGGACTCTCCTTACGCATTTAAGCGTATGACAGCTGAGGAGATCCAACGGAAGAAGGAGCAGGGCCTTTGTTACCGATGCGACGTCAAGTACGGACCAGGACACAGATGCGGTGAGAAGCAATTCCATATATTATTAAAGGATGATGAGCAGCTCGACGATTTACAGAAAGAGGAAGCTGAGCTTGTTAACCAGGTATTAATTCTCAAACCGGCTTGTGAGGGGGACGGTTCAGACATATTGGAGGTGTTGGAGCCATCGGCGAGCTCAGGACCCCAAACCTTTAAAGTGAAGGGAAAGATCGCAGGGAAGGAGTTCTTTCCACCTTGAGGACAAGGTGGCTTCTTTTAGGGGAGGTACTGTTGAGACCCGCAATAATCAGTCGTACTGTAGGAAAAGGAAGGGTGGGCAGATCAGTAATTGGAGAGTGAGGAGAGATTTGTTGCTGAGTTTGTTAGTTAGTTAGAGTGGAGGGAATAAAAGGGGTAGTGTGGGACAGATGAGGGGGATATCGATGAATTGGTTATGAGGATCTTGTATTGAGGAGGTTGGCTAGCCCTCGAAGATTAGCCTATCAATATACGACTGCCTTAAGTTTCTTTTCATATTTCCTTCTTCTCTGTTTTGCTTTCTGTTTCATTGCTTGAGTTTCTTGGTGTTTCCTTTGTGGATTGCTGGAATAGTGTCTGTTAGGATTTTGGATCCTAACATATATACTGGTAAATAAGAAACTAATTAGTGAATTAGATCCCTGCAATCAAGCGTATAATCAGGCCTTGAAATGTTTTAACTGCGTCTGCTGCATATTCTTATCCCTGCAATCTGTAACCAAGACTGTTTTCTTCATTTTCTACTCTGAGACAGTGGTAAACCACATAAAGCTCTAGCTTTTCTTCAGATAACCTCCCAAAAGGATGCTCTTTTGAATTCAGTAACAATAAAAGAAGCAATGTAGATGTTAATCTAGGCCTGTGACCGTTAAAATGACTTTGAACTTGTCAAGATCTCCATAAACTTATTCGAAAGACCCATCATTGCAATTATTGTGTACTTAATACCCATCTCGTTTCCACGTATACCATGAGTGGAAACTCCGTGAATTCTCCTTGTGTGTTTAGATTTTGCTTACGTGGAATGCAATTATTAGTAGGTTTACTAATTTCCTTATGTCATTAAGAGTTGCAGCATGCCTATGAATGGTATCCTGGAGAGATTGTTCATGGGATGGTGATAAAGATGGCTTTATTTTTTGATGTGTTTGTGGGTAATGTATTAAGCACAATGTATGGGAAATATCATTTTGTTGAGGAAGCATCAAATGTTTTCCTTTATATGTTAGATAGGGAATTGGTTTTATGGAATTCAATGTTTTGGGGATTTGTT
The DNA here is from genome assembly GCA_025531925.1 of Erythroxylum plowmanianum. Classification (NCBI taxonomy): domain Eukaryota; kingdom Viridiplantae; phylum Streptophyta; class Magnoliopsida; order Malpighiales; family Erythroxylaceae; genus Erythroxylum; species Erythroxylum plowmanianum. Next base: position 19,137,924 of record JANVCQ010000004.1, read on the forward strand.
GACAATATTTTTTCATGAGAGAGTTTTAACATATTGACAGAGGTGTTGGAGGAAGAGGATGGATTGTTGCCAGATGTCGCTACATTGGTAACTATAGAATTAAAAGTTGGAATAGAAAGGGGGTTTCATTGTTTTGTTGTTGATTAAGAAGAAGCGCATGTAACTTTTCCAAATATCAGTCTTCACATGCTCTGTTAGCCACATCAACAAAATGTCAACAAAGATAGCATTTTGAACTGAGTTTTATGATTGTTAAAAGTTTTGACACTTAATTAAAATTTTAAAAAAGTTGGATATTGAAGTGAAAAAAATCAAAAAGTTTACACACTTCAATTCATTATTCCTTACTAAAGTGCGGACTTTTGAGTTGCTATTCACCTCTTTTTTTGTCCCCCTTTCCATTTCCTGATCAACACAATGTGTAACTTCTTCAGAGGCTGGGGGATCCAGTTTTAAGACCATTTCTTCAGGTTATTTTCAGTTAACCATCAGTTGACCACTATATAAAACTGCTATACTATAATGTAATTTCATCATTGTTTTATATCTGATGACAGGATGTTATACAGTTTGGGACTCTTGCTAAGACATTAGGCCTTGTCATGTTGACGAAACCTCAAATCCTTCCTTCAATATTTAAGAAGGTACGAAATCAGTTTACCTTTCTTCTATTTCATCTGAACTCTTTTTAAAGAACTGATGCTCACCTCAGATGAGAGATTGAAATATGTTATTCTGGGTTTTATTCCTCAATTCTATTACACTGCATTCTGTTTTAAAATTCTTGCCATAACCTTCCCTTAATTTTATGCTTAAAATATGTAAATAGCTATTCGGACTGCATCTTATAGACTCTGTAAATCAAAGGTGGCCAAAGTTATCAATTTGGATCGTTATAAAAAATCTGGCCTGTGCATCAGAAGCCAGATGTATCGATCACCAGTTTCAATTTAAGAATTTGGCATAATTTGCAGTTTTATGGTTTGAGTGTGCAACAAACAATTGTAGAATTATTAGGGAATGAGTTAATAAGTTTGTTAATCGTTCAGGTTGGTATATAAAAAATCTGCCCTGTGCATCAGAAGCCAGATGTATCGATCACCAGTTTCAATTTAAGAATTTGGCATAATTTGCAGTTTTATGGTTTGAGTGTGCAACAAACAATTTTAGAATTATTAGGGAATGAGTTAATAAGTTTGTTAATCGTTCAGGTTGGTATACCTGTGCTTCTTGACTGGTCTGTGCACTTTTTTATGCTGGGTTATTACACCCTTCTCTCCACTTTCGCTGATCCAGTGATAAGGTAGAATAACAGAGCCTCATCTTTCAGGTTTATATTATATTAACCAATTCCTCATCATGCACTACTCCTACATTGAATAAGCTGAGAACATGCCTGTTATGTTGAAGAAAAGACTTACCAGGTTTACTAACATTTCGTTCTATTCTCTGCAAGACCATTATTAAATTCATTTCCATCCAAGTTGAAGTATGAGTGGAAGCGGCGCCTTGAGGCTTGGAAGTATGGCTCCGGTTTAGACTTCAAGCTATAGCTCTCATCCATTCAAACATCACCAGCAGCTCAATGGCCGTAATGAATTTTGAGGATCTCTTATGTGTTATTACAAACTACGAACCTTAACTGACACACTCATCTTGAATATTTGGTTCGCCTTATTTTAACGTTGGATGAAGAATTAGTTGTTGTAACAATTTAGTAGATTTTATCCCTGAATCTTGATCCATGAATTTAGAAACTTATATCTGAAATTTATCCCGTCATCAACTTCCATCAAACCCAAATTGATATCAGGTAATTCTAATGGAACGAGAGTCGAACCTAGTTAAACATAAGTTGATGCATGCAATACAATGTATTCCAGGGTCTCAACCGATTGAGAATCATAATTGAGGTAGAAACACAAGAAGAGAAGTTAGAGAGAAGAGACCGTTAATTGCCTGGTTAAAACTGTTATTAGCAGCCTTCAAGAATTCTTTTATAGTTGTTAACCAGTGAAAATTTATATATGTTCCTCCTGTTGGTTTATACTCTACAGCCAATTGCTTTGGTTGTAGTTTAGTGCCTGTTTGGTTCAGTTTTTGGAGATTTCAAAAGTACTTTTTTTTACCGCAAAAGTTATTTTCGGAAATAAATGAATGTTTGGTTGCAAATTTCAAAAGCACTTTTGAAGTAGAAATAGCTTTTGAAAAAACTAAAATATAACTTTTTAAAAAGCTAAAATTTGGAGCTTTTTAGAAAAACCCAAATTTTAGCTTTTCCGGGAAGCTATTTTTTAATTCACTCCCGTCACTTACGTTTATAATCGTTGCTAAACAAAAACCTCAAGAAGCTTGTGTCGCAACACTCACTTCGAAGTCCACATACCACACACCGCTCCCCTTCGACCTTTCAGACTTCTTAAGTACAAGATCTCAAGTCGCAGATCCAAAACTCAGAAACCCACAAAAATTTACATATTCCGTCTCCAAAGGGTGCAATCTTTCTCTTTGTGGAAGAATGTCTCACGCGTATAAATCAGCAGCTGCTTTAGGGGCTATATGTTGTATGTGGGTCTTTATGTGCTCCGTTGTTGAAGGTTCAGTTCATGAATATAAAGGTGAGAGTTTCGTGAGCAAAGGTAATGCCTTTGTTGTTCATGGAGGTAGCGAAGGGATTTATACGGTAAAGTGGTAAAGGTGACTCCTATATACGGTAATTTCAGTTCACTCACCAACGATGCTTTCATTGCTACTATTGTGCCTATAATTCGCAGATCTCTTGGTTTTATGTTGCTTATTCGCTGTATGTATCTGTCTGTTCTCTCTGTTCTTTGTGTGTTTAAATGATTGTGAGTGGCCATTGGATCATAGATAGAAAGTACAAATGGGAGAGAAGATTTGTTTTGGTGGAGAATTCTGAATTTTCCCTAAGTTGCTGATTTTGTCCTCTCAATTCACCATATTCTATTCGCTTGGCGGCAAATCCGATAACCAATTTTGTTGATACTTTACGTTATTATCTGATTCAAAGGATGAATGTACATGAGCTGCTCATAAGGAAATATGTGATCATAGAGCCCCTACTTATTCGTTTCAAAAACTATTTGTGGTAAAAAGTAAAATTGAAATTGCATATCTTGTTAGTTTCCTCAGATCATGGATTTAAGACATGCTTTTAAAGTCTGTCGTAGATTTTATCTCTAGTTCTTCTTGATT
>JANVCQ010000004.1:19154682-19176378 GCA_025531925.1 Erythroxylum plowmanianum
CCAATTTAATCAAACTAAAGCATAAACATATAATTATCACAATTCATGCTTAATAACATCATAAAAAAAATTCGGGGTCTAACACCAATTGATTATTAATTTCATTCTTCAACCAAAATGTTCAATATTTCTCAAAAAATAATAGTAAATTGGATAGTCATGTTCCTCCCCTTCATTGGCACAAGGTACAAATAGATTCCTAAACTAAATTCACTTTCACATTCCATGCTCACACTAATCATCGAATTCAACCAATCACAGACATTCGCAAATTCAACTTCCATTTGCATTTAAAATGAAATTGAAGACACAACAGATGAGGGTATGAAGAAGTGGAAATCAAAAGACTTCACTCCATATCATTGCCTTAAAGATGCACACAAATAGAGAAAATGGAACAAATGATGAAGATACAACAGAGTTTACCTTTGATTCACTGCGGCGATAACATTGATCCTCAATTCTTAGGACATGGTGGGTAATGGAGGTGGTGGTCGTGATATAAGAACACCAATCATTCTATACGAGTTGGTGACCCTCTTAGATTGTTGTTCGCTGAAGAAGAAAAGGAATAAGGCTAAAGATTAGGGGTTTGAGCTGAACTGAATTTGGGATTGAATAAGAACACATATTATATATTGAAGTTAACAAATTAGGGATTATATGAAAGTGAAGGAGGACGCAGATTAGGAATTGTTTAAGGAAGAAGAAAATGTTGTGTATTGCTGGTTCTTTAAAACGATGCATCTATTTCTCTGAATAGGTTGAATTTAATAATCAAAAGCAAAGGAAGCATTGCATTTAAGAAGGAAATGTTGCATTAATGAATGAACAATTCATACACAACATTTAAGAAGCAAATGTTGCTTGTTGTTGCTTAATGAAGAGAACAAAACGGTGCATTGCAAATTATTGTGGGACCCACCTCTTTTAAAAATATTTCACGTCATCAAATGGTGATCCCATATTAAAAAAATAAAAAAATCCATGTCAGCAAAAGTTTCACCATGTCAGTGGATAACTGAGGGTGGCTTAACATCGTTAGTGGTCAGGGTTCAATTTGAATGTTTTCCCAATGATATGGTTCAATTTGAACGTTTTGCAGATGTTATGGTTCACTTTGAGCACCCTGAAATGTTAAGGTCGATTTTTAGATAGCAATGTAAACGTTATGGTTCATTTTGCTCTTTTGGCCTATCATTAATATATGATTGATTTAGATACTCCAAATAGATCATTCATGTATAAACTTATTGCCAAAATCTAGATTGCAATACGTAATCATATAACTCTGGTTCACTTGTGGTAAACTAATGGTCATGCATCATTAGGGATAACATAGTACAGGTTAAATTACCCTAGCTTATGTGGTTTTTGTTTAGATTAACCTATTTTTCTATTATGTAATGTGATTGTCATAATAAATCTAGGGAGCTTATTATACGTTGTCGGATAGTTAGACCTGATTAAAGAGCTTTTCTTTAATTAGATATAACCAAAGGGATAATTGGGATTAATAGAGTTTATTGTTAATCTACAGTCAATAGTTTCCAAGAGAGATATGAGAACAACATGACGGTTGATTGTACTCATTCGTGTGAAGGTTGAGATTGAACCATGAATTGGATTCGAAACTCATTAGTTAATTTTATCAAAATTGTATTGTTTGATTTGATTTACCTTTAATATTTTAGTTTTTCTTTTTTTGTTAATCGAACTCAACCAACAATACCCCCACAAATCCTAAACATTGGTTTGTTCATTACAAAAGCTAAACACACGCTATTTGTGGATACGATCTTTGCTTACTACTACAAGTTTTATTTTTCAATATTTTGGATGCGTATCAAGAAATTTACCACCGTTTTCGGGAGCGAAATGATTTATTTTTTATTTTTTATATTAATTATTGTTATATATATATATATATCTTTTTATGTTTTTTAATGCTTTGATTGATTTTTTCTAAGTTTTCCAATTATGAATTACTGTAAGTGAATACGAGTCGATTCTACGAGGGCAGTGATTAGGAGTAGTTATCGTTATTATATTAACTAATATATGAATTGATTGTGTTTTTTAATTAAAAGAAAATAAAACTTAAACAAATAAAATAAACAAGCAGCAAGATTTAATCGAAGAATTAAGGAAGTACTAAGAAAATTATCGATGTTAGAAAATTAGGATCTAGGTATCGAATCTCCCTAAACCCTTAACAAATTGATCTTTTACTATGCAATTATTTTTGTTGATTATATGGACCATGGAGACTCTTACGGTATGCTAATGGTTGACTTTGAGTTTATTAAAAAATAATCCTAAGGTTTTCAACCGAATTACTTAAATTTTATATGATTGCTATATTGATTTATGAATCTCTCTATTAGGTTTGACTCTAATCTAAAAGATTTATGTCATCCTATCTTTAGGGTTATAATCAACTCATTCCAATTACGATAGATCTATTCATAAACAAGATTTCTCAATCTCTATGTATGAATGTATGAAATCAGGTTATGATATAATATTTCGGATCTATTAGAGCATAAATAAAACATGTAATCATATCATAATATATTAATCAATCAATTGCATTAATAAAAGAATCAAATCATATTAAAGTATCAACATAAGGTTCATCTAACCTAAATACTAACAAGATGTTTAGTGACACATGCTTGAATATGAAATCACACATACACATAAATAAAAACGAAATGAAAACAGTTGGATCATAATTCTAAGTCTTCATGGTTGTCTTATATCGAGCATTCTTACGATAGGGTTAATCTTGTACCCCAATGGACCTTTCAATAAATTCCTCGTGTTTTCTACCCCTCTAGATCAATATCGCCTCTTAAGCTGCCTTTGAGAGTTTCATAATTAATGTCTCTGTATGTATTTTCCTTTAACTTGCCTCCAAAAACCTATTTTATATTAAATTCTAGGGTTTTGGCTAGCATCAAACCATGCATAACCAAAATATCTGGAAATCACAAATCTGCATGGCCTGGGAGACATTCACTAGTAGATGCAAGATTGTGTATCCCTTCTATACATCAAATCTTCATTTTATGTTGTTTTTGCTTTTGAATTCTTCTCCTTTAAGTACATGAAGGAACTTATTCTTTGCAAACACACTTACAATGAATTAAGTACCAAATATACAATAAAAGTATAAAATACTAAGCAAAAATGGATCAAATATAAGTTATAAATATAATCAACTATGTATCTATCAAACATCCCCACACTTAAATTTTTGTTTACCCTCAAGCAAACCATAATCAAAACTATCAATCTTACACACCAATCCCTTATCAATTTCGATCTATCTATTCATATTATATATCATCATATCCTATTGAATCAAATTAACATACAAGTAGAATCAAATTATCCTAAAATTGACTTTTCTAAGCAATATTAATAGTAATCACATTATAATCTTATTGAAGTCAAAAGCAATAATCTTTACACCTTTACTAAGATGTCACTTAATGCACTCAAGTATTTGGGATGAAAAATATCAAGACTCTTCATTAATGCATAGTAGATTATTATATAAGCTTGCAATAAAATTACATTTCCACCACTTATGTATAAATTATAAAAAATATGAGGGTCTTTACACAGGTTGTAATAAGATTTAGGTAGTATGATTGGAATAATAGAAAGGTACTACACTATATTTCAAGAGTTATTTACAAGTACACACATAGGTTCACTCATCGCAACTCTATTGGTATTGTGAACTTATTCACAATTTTACTATTTTTTTAATCACCAACCCAAACATTCAATGCCATAATTCAAGAAATATTGAACCTTCCAAGAATTTCAAGTTTTAACAAGCTAATAATATAAATAATCTTCAAGGTCCAAAACAATCAAAAAGTCTTTAAAGGAAAAGAGGATAATGATTAATATTTAATCAATGAAAAATGTTAATGCTCAACTTGATTATTCTTAAAAATAAATTTAATGATATAGTAATTTTCAAAGAAATAAGCTCAAAAAAAGTTGTTGAATCTAAGTAACTTTATCATATCAATGTTTCTAGTCTAACAAATATAATTTCAATATACAAAATAAAAACAAGTTTTAAAATTATTTAAATAAGATAGTGTCATATTTAGAGATTTCAAAACTTACTCAGTCTGGGCCAATTTTGGCTTAAGTTGACAGGACCACGGGCTGATCATGGTCACCTTGATCGGTTTCAAAATTGATGTCGTCGTTTTTGAAGTTTTTCTAACAAAATATGACGGGCCGTTCACCTCCTGGTCGGGTCTGGCCACGATCGACCCATCCTGGCCCGTCAAGCTATGAGCCACCATGGCCTGGAGTCTGTTCCGAGCTTGGCCTGGCCTATTGACATCTTTAACCGTATTCTACGTAAGTCTGGAAAAGAGACAAGGAATAGGCCCAGGCGTCGAGCCCAGGCCCAGATAAGATAAATTGTAAGAAACACATACAAACCGACTTGCTTTCCTTCCATCGTTAAATACGACGAGTCTATATTCTCACACAGTTAAGCAAAGAAATCCAACTCCGATTCAACAAATACGCCGTATCCGATCGTAATCGCGTAAAAATGGACTTTGAACTTCGTAGGGCCAGTGAAAAGCTTAAGAAGGAACAAAGGGAGAGGAAAGAGAAAGCAAGATTAAGGCAAGAGAAGGAGCGCAAGGCTAAAGAAGAGGCTTATAAACAGAGAGAGGCCGTCGAAGCCGTTCTGAGATCTCGAAGGCTCGATGCCATTGATTACCAGCTCAAGGTCTAATCTTCTTATTTTTCATTCGGTTTGGGAGTCTGAATTTGCTTGACTTTGCTGATTCATATTGTTATGATTGCGGCATCGATCATTATGGGCCAATTTTTTGTATTTATCATCGTCAAACTCGATGAAAATTCACTGACTATTTTTTGTGTTACTACTTCCTTTATTTTGGTGATTGTAAAATGGATTGCACTTATAAACTTATACATACATGTAGATTGAGTCTTTTGTTTCCCAAACGGTTTCTTTCTATACTTGTAGATTGCGTGTGCATTTTAGTTATGTTGATGTTTCAAGGTATTAAGTTATTTAATCCTTTCGACGTTTGTGCTTGTTTGTGATTATTTGAACTTTGTAAGAGACGGTGAATATCCACATCGATTGAGTTTAATGCGATGCATCGTTGATTTTGTCACTTTTAATCATGGTAGTTGTACTTTAGTGTTGCAAAATTTTTTCCTTCAAGGGCTGTGTGAAATCTTTGCCTCATATGTAGTAGTTAAACAAACTTTTGGCAGGTTAAGAAGTTTGAACCGATAATGTTTTTAAAAGAAGGCCTTATTTACCTCCAAGAAAGGATCTTTTAATGCATGCGGGTATAATTTCTTTAATATCTAAAAGGTTTTATTAACATGAACTTTTTGGTGTGTTTAATCGCATTAGAGAGTCAAATGGCATCACCAACTATTCATAAAGTCCTTTTGTCTTGAAAGTTGTTTATCATTCATCTCCAAGTCTGATTCTAATTTGATGGTACCCACTTTGTAAATCTTCTAATTTGATGGTAACCACATTGTAAATCTATCTTGGTATAGATAGTAGCTCCAGTCAACATATCTAACATGTTGTCAAGGCGAGGTATTGGAAACCTGTACTTGATTGTGATCTTATTTATTGCCCAACAATCAATACACATTCGCGAACTTACATCTTTTTTAGGAGTCAAAAGTGTTGGAACTCCACATGGACTAAGACTTTCTTAGATCAATCCTTTTTTCAACAACTGTTCTACATGTCTCTTCAGCTCTTTATTCTTAATAGGATCCAAGTAATAGGTTGGAAGATTTGGCATAGTAGATCCAGGTACTACGTCGATAGCATGCTGAATATCTCATAAATGAGGCAATTCACTTAGTAAATCATCGGGTGTAAGGTCTGAAAAATCAGCTAGCAATTCACCCATTCTTTTGGTAAGGGGTGTTTCCGGTGCTATTTCTATTACTTTCCTCACTACCATTGCAAACACAATTTCCTTCTCCTTGCTAGCAACTTCAAATTCTCTCTCCTTGAGGATATCAAGAGGCTTTTTCTTAGCATTTATGGCTGCCTTGTTACTTCTCTTTGGTTTTTTAGCTTGTCTACCTTCATACACTTTAAAATTATTTTCTTTTGATGAAATATAAACTAATAGGTGTTAGTTTTTCCGAAGCGTTGCACATCTTGATCACAAAGCAACGGTCGCCCAATTAAAATGTGCGATACTTTCGTAAGAATGACGTCACACCAAATAGAGTCCTCATATATTCGTAATTTAAAAGACATGAAGCACCTTCGAGCAATTGGTATAGTGCTATTATCCTCCCAAGCTACTTTGTAGAGATTTAGATGTTTCTTTGTGAGTAAATTTAATCGCTTTACCATATTTTCCGATACCACATCCATAGCACTTCCTTTATCAATTGTAAGCTTGCATGCTTTTTCTCCGCATCTAACTTGAGTAAGGAAAATAGCAGTACAAAGCCATTCTTCTTATTTTTCTGCTTTAAGGGTTGTAAGTACGCTTCTCACTATATTAAGATTTGTAGGACTAGTTAGTTCATCAGTAGAGTCTCCTTTCAACTCCTCCCCAACTTCTTGGTCACAAAAATACTCATCAAAATTTTCCTCTTCTTCTTCTCCTATCATGTGAAAACCTTTATTAGGACATTCATAAGCAAAGTGACCACTGCCATTGCATGAGAGGCACTTTTTGTCACTGCTACCTTCTTTCATTCTAGTCTTAGCTATGGCTTTGCCTTTAAGTTCAGCTATTTAAGAAGTTTTATAGTTATTTTGTAGTGCAGATTTTAATGCATTAGGTGCTGGTATAAAGTTTTGCACTGTTATAGTTGTCTTCATGTCAAACTCCTCGGCTTTGCTTCGAATCTTCTTATTACTTATCGACCTAAGTATTACTCTGCTCTTAAGGTGATATGCATCTTGAAGGTTATAAATCCTTTGCATTATCAGCTCCTTGCGAGTTTTTGCCCTTAAGCCATTTTTATAGTGGAATATAAGTTGTCGTTCTGACTCCATCCCTTCATATCGGGTAGAAAGTTCATCAAATATTTTTGTGTACTCAATTACGGACATATTCTCTTGTCTAAGGGTTGTGAGTTGATCTTGGAGATTTTCTTGATAGTGAAATGATAATTATTTTTTCGATAACTTCAACTTCATCTCTTCCCAATCAATAATTTATGGCTGACCTATTTTTCGAAGTCTATCCTCTACTGATCTCTAATAGATTTTAGCAGTGTTTCCAACTAGCTTCATCTTTGCGAATTGAACTTTTCGATCTTCCAACATTTGGTACTAGCCATTATTGCTGTCCAGTCTAAGAACTGGTGTGGATCCATCTTTCCGGCAAAATCATGAGCTTCAACATGAGCTTTCTTAGTATTGTCATCGAGTTTGTTGTGTGTTTCAACTCTATTATAGCCTCTAAAGGCACACATGCACTCTCCTCGTGATGCTGGTTGGGTTCTTTGTCTTGGATCTTTCAGTAAACGTTGATTTCTTAACCCATTCACTGTTGATTAGATTCAACCTCATCATCTTGGATTTCACTTTCCACCCTTACCATTAATTATAGTTTGTTGTATAATATTGTTTTTGGCTCTTGGGCACCTTGTGATTGTGGGTTATTAAGGTCCAATCTTTCTATAACTCTTAGAAGTATTTTATGTCACTCCTAATCGCTGAATGTTCCTCTATATGCCCTTCCGCTACGTGTTTCCATTGTGAACTAAATCTCTGATACCAAACTGATGTAACATAAATAGAAGAAGTATTAACTAGTAGCTAAAAATCACAAAATTAGGAAATTAGGCTATTAGAATATCATATTTCAGGGCTAGATTTTGGCTAAGAATGCTGAAATTTTAGATTTTTTATAGCCAAAATTTTAAGGTTTGATTGTTGGAAATTTAGGCTTAGGCGTAGGGTTTGACATAGCTGGAATTCAGGTTTAATATGGCTAGAATTTAGGGTTATGGTTGTTGGAATTTAATGACGAACACAAACAAGGGAGGGTAGGAAGCTAGGAATTACTCCTAGGTCTAAGAATTACTCTTAGAAGAAAGCATCATACATTTTAGTTGAAAACTTTGGTTTGTAGAAAATTTTAGATTACTTGTTATTGAAGGGCTAAATACACAAGTATTTATAGAGAAATTTTTAGAACCTTTAGGAAAAGATTCCTAATAAATTTAAATCCTATTTTATAAAAATTTTATAAGTCATAAACAACTAAAATAACATTTTTAAAATAGAATAATATATTTAACTTACTACTACTTCCTATCTAATAAAGATTTTTAACAATTTAAATTCCAGCCCCTATCTTTGATGTTAACTCAATTCTCAATCCTTATCCCACCAAATTAAGGCTTGTGGTTGTGGTCGACTAATTTTTTCTCTTTTATTTTTTCTGTAGGTTTTAAGCTCTTTGTATTAGATATGAAGGAAAATGAAACACAAAGAACAATACTAAAAAAAATCACATAGGCAAGTGTAGCTATTGTTTCTTTCTAGGTAAGTCAAGTGTTGATTGCACAAAGATTGGAGTTATTTGTATTGAACATCTTTCTATTGTTTATTCTAATAAAGCAAATGATTGATTTAAAGGAAATAAATAAACCAAATCTAAATCACCAATTTAAAGTAATTGACAAGATTAAACAACTCATGAATAAACTAGATCTAGGTAAAAATTTCCCTAGAACATTTCCTATGCTTTGAATTTTTTTACCTAATGATTAATCCTATCTCCTTAAACTACTAAAAATTCCTATGTTACAACTATATTCTCTCTCAAGTTACACAATTGCTATCCTTAAATTGATTTGACCAAGATCCCTTTTTAATCAAAATAACCAAAGAACTAACTCGATTTGTGAATTTTCTTGATATGTTTCACCCTAACCTAGGAAGATTGTGTAATTCTATCTCTAGTAACTTATTGAATCCTAATAATTCATGTTGTGATTTATTCATATATATCATTCTCAATATCAATATATGAATTTGAATATTAAATCTTCAACTCCCATTCTTTCAATTTAACACAATATAAAAATATGAACAATTGTCAAGAAATCTAGAATATGTCATTAAATCAAGAAATCAATTCAAAACATAAAGTCTTAGAGTTCATCTCCTCTAGATCTATATCACAATTAGTTCATGATTAAACAAGAAAAATCCACAATAAGTGATAAAGAACAAAAGACTAAAGAAAACATCATCATAATTCTTGAATCTTTGAAGTTTTTGATGAATCTTGATAGATTTCTTGTTTTGTCTCCTAAGGTTGCACTTCTCTTAATTCCTACTGATCAATTAATTTTTCAATAAAATTTGATCTCTGTCTACCTTCATTTGCCTCTTTAAAAGATGCAAAGCCCTAATTTTCACCTATCATGTCCCAAACATTGGATCGTGTTGGGTTCTCGTGTTGTTTAAATCACCTCCCTGGAACTTTTACGTAACAAATCACTGTTAACATAGGTTAGGAAACTGGTCCGCGTTAGCATCGTGTTGGAGAACATGGGTCGAGCACAATAGGATGCAATTGGTGCTTGGAGAAATAGAATGATTCCTATCTTGAACGTGGCTTGAACACAAAGGGTGGGCGTTGTTGCCGTGTTAGTCAAGTAAAAATCTCATTAGAAACATAATAAGATGTATTGGAACACAAGAAGCAACATGTTAATTGTGTTGGTATTGTGTTATGAGTCCTCTTAGTCTACCACAATAACTCCAAATTGACTCAAATTTACCATATTTATAAGGCCACACATTAACTTGATCAAATCCTTTTTAAGTTGAATTTTTTATGGTCCTGGGGTTTGTGAGGTGGTAATTCCTTAGGTTTTGCAAAGATGGATATGTGCTTAGCCACAAATACTTATTGTTGTTACTTCTCCAAATTAGTGTCATTAATAGATAGCTCATGGAATTGTTGTTCGTTCTATTGACTATTGAAGTCTTAACATGTATAATTGGCTAGTTATTTGACAATTAGCTAGTAACTTTTCGAACCTTTTGGTATTAACCTGCTTCAGATTACTTGGTAAACTCCCTTTTAGAAGTGCCTGCTTCCTTTCCCAATTGAACTGTATGGTTTGTTTACCAAGGCAGCAAAGCATCTCATCAAGAGTGGAAAGCCATTGGACCTTTATAACCATGTAACAGCCTCCCGATGGTAATACTAAAGCATCGGTAACACGTTGAAAGCCGAGTGAAAATCCCACCCACATTCACCCTTACGTTCTCTATTGGTGTCAGCTTGTAAGCCCCTTTTTATACCAATGCAACATCTACAAAATTGTGAGTGCTCCCATTGCTTATTAGGATATGAATTACCTTATCTTTATGTGATTCCACTACTCTCATTTGTTTGAATTCTCCCATCAACACTCTTGATATGGCTTGTATAGAAATAATAGATGTTTCTGCAGTAATTACTTCATTTATATTCTCTAATTCTATAGCTGACTCCTCATTATCCTTTGCCAAAAATATGTTCCAATACTTCTTACATTTATGTCCCGGACCATATTTGTCATCATGCCAAAAACAGATAACTTTTACCCTTTTATCTTTGAATTCTTTACTATTCAGTTGTCTTCGCTATCTTCATAAAGGTTTATTAGGAATATTCTTTTGAGTAGTGGTTGAGCAAAGGGAAGAGTTTGTGGTTGGTTGGTTTGTTTTAAAGCGACTCTCTGGGTGGGATTTGTGTTAGGTGACTGAGGTTGTGATTGGTGTTCATTGATAAACATATACTGTTGAAACATCTATTGAGTTTTGCCATCTGCTAACCTTATTTCACTTGTGTATCATGAAGTTGGGTTCGCACTTCCAACATCTCCTACATTTCCTTAATCCGATTGTACAATGATTGTTCCATGTGGCATCTGCTGAGCTCTAGTTCCATCGGCCATGGTTGAGTAGCTGAGTTTTGTGAGCGGAGGGTTCTGGTTCAAGAAACATTACCCTGATAACAGTTGATATGAACAAATTGCAAACAGTAGAGGGTTTGAGAGAGAGAAAATAGATGGGAAAGAAGAAGATTAGAGAGAGAGAGTAATCTTTTTTGTTATGATAAGCTTGTTACCAGGGAAGAAATATAGCTGGCCATTAGGATACAATGGTAATAACAGGAGCTTAATAAGGGCCAGTTACAATGGGCGAACTGTAATAAAGTTTTAAATAGCTACGCTAACATTCTTTACATTTATTCATACTAGATTATTTGTGCATTGGCATGGTCATCTCTTTGTTATTCTTTCATGAATTTGGTTTTCTGTACAGGCTGATGAGAAAATGCAAGAAGATTTACTTGCTGGGAGAGGAATATGTTTTTTGCGAATCTTGGAGGCTGTACCTTTTCAGGGTAATGGAGATAAGATCAAATTGCCACCATCCTGCTTCACAGCATTGTCTGATGAAGGTGCTTTCGATAAGGGACCTCTGTATTTCCAGTTATTAGTGGTTCATCATGAAGGTCCTTCAGAGATGACCTCTAGTGACTCAAAGCAGAAAACAACTCATTCTGGTGTTCTCGAGTTTACTGCCGAGGAAGGATCTGTTGGACTACCTCCTCACGTATGGAATAACCTGTTTTCTGCCGATGCACCAAAGGCTCCTTTGGTTGAGGTTCGTTATGTCTGGCTGCCCAAGGGAACATATGCAAAACTTCAACCTGATGTTGTTGGCTTTTCAAATGTACCCAATCACAAGGCTATCCTTGAAACTAGCCTTCGACAGCATGCAACTCTTTCAGTAGGTGATGTGATCACTGTCAACCATGGGATACTGATATACAAGTTACGGGTTCTTGAGTTGAAACCTTCAACAAGTATCTCTGTCCTTGAAACAGACATTGAGGTTGATGTTGTTGGTTCAGAATCAGCTGTTGAGAGTGCTAATCAGCATAGCCTGAAGCCACTCAATTTTGGGGCTGTAGAATCAGGAATGGTTGAAGAAGGGAGCTATAGGTACTATAAATTCTCTGTTGATGATGATTCTTGGAGGAGAATTGCTTCAGGAGAAGTCAGAGTTGAAATAAAATTAGATGTTGAGACTGTTAGTGGTGATACTGACCTTTACATATCCAAGCATCCTCTAATATTCCCAGCTCGACACCAGCATATTTGGTCATCCCATGATGTGGGCTCAAAAACTTTGATCCTCAGCCATACGGATGAGAACTTTGGTAAAGGTACATATACTATTGGGGTTTATGGCTTCCAAGGGACAACGAAGTACAAGGTGTCGGTCTGTGTTCAGAACATTAGCAACCTTATGGTGAGTAAACAAGCTGGATCTTCGTCATCACTAGAGGTTGATTCTGTAGAGTGTAGGAACTGCAAACATCTGATACCAAGTAAGAGTATAGTATTGCATGAAGCGTACTGCACCAGGCATAACATTGTATGTCAGCATTCTGGTTGCGGAATTGTTCTACGAAATGAAGAGGCAAGAAATCATTTACATTGTGAGAAGTGTGGGCAAGCATTCCATCAAGAAGAAATGCAGAAGCACATGGAAGTGTTCCATGAGCCCCTTCAGTGCCCGTGTGGTATATTTCTTGAGAAGGAACAAATGGTGAGTCATGGAAATGCTGATGCTGCTTGTTCTTCTTTATACCCAATTGTTCCTCAAATATCTATGGAAATTTCTTTCATTAGTGCTACATTTGTGTACTATAGCGCCTACCATTTTTGGGATACTGTTTTTGGCTATATTGGAATATGACTTGTTCTGTCACGAATTCTGCAATTTTAGCCTATTATCTAAATCCATTGTTTGCTAATCATTGAAGTTTGTTTGTAGATCGGGATGTAGTTTTTAACCGATTTATGTTGCATTTGCCTTCTTTTTGTCAAGGATTAAACGTAACTTCCATGAGACTAATTCTACAAGTCGAATCTGTTAGAATTTCCTATTGTATTGCAATGAGATAAGTTCAACGTTCAAGTTGTCTTCTTTACGATTGCATTAATATAATTCCTTATTTGTGTCGTCCAACTTGCATCTAATTCACTTATTTGGTCGTATTACTATGGCAGGTGCAACACCAGGCTTCAGATTGTCCACTCCGTCTTATAACTTGCCAGTTTTGTGGTGATACGGTTGCGGCTGGGAGTTCAGCTATGGATTTAAGAGACCGACTGAGAGGACTTTCTCAGCACGAAAGTATATGCGGGTCTCGAACTGCCCCATGTGACTCTTGCGGACGATCTGTCATGTTGAAAGAGATGGATATCCACTATGTTGCTGTTCACCAAAAAAGTTGATCCTGTCACACGAAAGTCTTATAGGCCCAAAGGGGCTGTCATGAGCTGTTCTCTGTTGCCGGATAGATTCATGTTGTTATTAGTAAAATACTTGAGGTATCTCCATCGGAATGGGGTGGGTTTGTTGGCCTTGAAACGGGTGGTGCAACAGTAGCGGCTAGTATTGATCGTATGATCGTAAATATAATTGATGTTGCTTTCCACCTGTGTTTAATATGGAACTTGTTTCCTATTTCATAGTATATAACAATTAAGCACATGTTTCTCCGTGTCAAATGTATTTATAATCTGTTAATAATACCCTTCTTTGAGTCCTAAGAGGTATTTACGGGATTGAAGGTCCTTTGACTCCTGCTCCTATTAATACCGTTTACAGGAACTGGTATTTCCACGTTTTTTCTGCACCAACCTGCTTGCCCCTTTTCCTTGAATAGCTACTGTTTCTCCGTTCTCGTGTAGGCTGCTGCCCAATTTCCTAGCAGACTTTCCTCCAATACCCTGTCTCTCCTCATCCCAAACAAACCTAGACACTCCCATCATTCTATGCCCTAGCTCCCTCTCCATCAAACCACCCGCACGAGGTCTGGTGCCACTGACTTCCGACTCTTCCTCATTGAAACCATTTAACTAGGAAGAAGTGCTTGGTAACGCCTCTGGTACTTGTCGCCAGTACATTCCACGTGCCATTAGGGATGATTCAGCCATTGTTTTTCCCTGTTGTCTTAAAGCAAGATGTAAGTTTATGGGAGTTTACACTGATCGGTTTCTTTCTTGGAAAGAGACAGCCTTCCCGGTGAGGAAACCATAGGCTTTGAAACAGTGGATACTTAAGAGGACTACAAGAGGAGTTGCTAAGTGAGGATCATCTCTTCCTTTTCAAGTTCATCTCAAAAGAAAAGACCTTGAAAGTCATAGAAGAGGGACCATGGCACTTGAATGATTTGCCAATCTTTTTCCGGATGGAAACCTAGCATTAAACTTAAGGATGTAAATCATAAGGGGGTTCCATTATACGATAGAATATTGATCCACCAAGGGCTAACTCTCCTTCCAAGTTTTATAAGCAATCCATTATACATGGATGAGGCAACTTCATCAACAAGACGCGTAGGATACAAAAGAATCAACATCAATGTTTTACATGGATTATAACCCACCCAAAGAGGTTCCATGGATGAGATTGGGAACGGAGGATAAGTTTGTGGGGAACAACATTAAAGTATCCAACGAATGGAGGTCATCTCTGGCTCATCAACGAAAGAAATGGCCATCAACAAGTAAGGTGTTCAAAACTGGTTTTTATAATGAATTGATACAAATGGAAAATGTTGAATCCACATTACCGAGAATAGATGTCTCTGAGAATTTAGTTGTGGCTCAACTCCCTCTCCCATTCAATGCCAACGGGATAATTCAATAGAACCCATTGATAATGTTCTAATTCAAGGAGCTGGTGAATTAGAGCAACATCATAATACCCGTCTAGCCAGTGACGATGCTGCTCAGGAAGCTTTTATATCCATTGAAAGGTACAAATCTATGCAAAAAGCTATGTATAGATGCAACAATTCCTTGAAGAACTAATGAAATTATTTCCGTGGAATTTTAGGCTTCTTAATGTTCCCAAAAAAACAACAATGGTAATTGTTTATATCAAGGCAATAAAACAAAACTTGTTTGGTCTTTTGGAAAAAAAAATGAAGAGGGAGAAATGTCTAAGTTTATGGCTATTTAAGACTAATTGAAAACTCACTTCTAACCCTGATAGGCACCATAGAGGAATGATTATCGTAACACATAATCAGAATAAATTTTTGGTGTTGAGTTACCAAGGCACTAACTAATGCGTTCATCTTTTAGCTAAAATTGAAGGTACTAGAAAGGCCTTATTCACTTTTGTCTCTGCATTCAATTTTTCATTCTAAAAAGATATACTGTGGAATTATTTGGTATAATACAACAATATGGTGAATGATCCATGGCTCATTATTGGTGACTTTAATTGTACGCAGTTAGGTTTGGAATCTGAAGGCTAAAGATTCTCATGGAAACCTTATGGGGAATTCAAAACCTATCTTTAGAATCTAGAAGTCACTAATCTTAGACATAATGGAAGTTTCTTTACATGTTCCAATAATTAGGATTGTCAATGGTAATTAAGGAGAAATTTTACTAGGGTTTAGTTATTTATTGTGGTTCAAAAAATTCAATTCAAGCATAGCTCATTTTAAAAACAATCTTTACTCAGATCATTCCGCCCGTGTAAACTCATTTATGAGAAGATAAGGGGTCCTTCTTCATTGAGATTCTTTAACTACCTTAGTGATATGGATGGGTTCCAGGAAGTTATATCTAAGGGATTAGATTATCAAGTGAATGGTTATGGTCTTACCAATTCCACAAGAAGCTGATAGAAATAAAAAAAGGAGTTCAAATCTTTTTAGAAAATATGCACAGGGACACTTTTGAGGTTATAAAGCAAGCCAAAGAAGCACTAATGCAATGCTAGGATAAACTCTATGATTATACCTATAATGGCCCTCTCAAGATCAAGGAAAAGCAAACCTTGGACAATTATATGAGTGCTATAGAAGCACATTCCTCCATTCCCATGCAAAAATCAAGGGTGTTATGGCCGAAGGATGGAGACTCCAATTCCTAGTACTTTCATTGATCACTGCTTACTAGGAAGAATCACAATAGAATATCCAAGTTACTCACTGATGAGGCTAGAATTATCATTCACTAAAATGACCTCAAAATCCATACCAAAGATTTAAATGCTTAAGCTAAAGGACCTCATACACCTACTTATCAAATATAGGGTAGGGAATTGAAGAGATACATGGCTATGATATGAAATTGATGTGTAGTTGGCCATCTTCATCTTCTCCTTAACTTTGCTAGCCTTAAATTTTTATTCCAAGAAAATGCAAATGTTGGTAATTTTATTGGAAATGGAAGATAATATTTTGACAATAAAGGTGAAAAATTCATTCAAGGTTGCTTTCCCCCAAATTCACGCAGACCTACAATTATAGGATAAGGTAATTTTTCTTAAGCATCCTTCTGGCTTCTTTACAAATGAGTCTTGTATGGATATGACTAAGAACCAGGCAATGACTGTGAATAATTGTTATCTTGTGTGGAATAAGCTTCTTGTCCTAAGATTCTCATTTACTTTTGTGCTTGCAATTAAAGAAAAACTCATTACCTTTGACAAAATAAGAGGCACCAATAATCATAATTATATGTTGTGTTTGTTAGATTAAGAAGCTATTGCACATCTTCTATTTAGTTGCCCTTAATCATATATGGTTTGTAGGGATGCTATTAAACTTTATAACTTGGATTTGCAAATCAAAGGCATATAGGAAATAATTCAGTGGCTATATCCCCTTTCCAGAGGTCATAAAGATGAAAAGTTACTATATAGCTTAGTTCTTAGTAGCATAATTTATGGTTTTTGGTAGGAAACAAACCAAAGGGTATAAAAGGGCAAGTTCAACTCTCTAAATCAAGTAACTGAATGCAACATTAGACATATCAAGGAACTACTTATAGCTAGCAAAAAAAGGCTTGCACTTTCTCCACTTTTGAAATTAAATTGTCCCCTTTAGTGACTCTTAATGAGTTGTCGTACTCCTAACATGTTACACCTGTGGTGCCTTAATGAGCTTTAATATTCTTGAATTGTACCTGATGTTTTGTTTTGTACATTCCATATAAACTTTAGTTAGTTATTAACATAATTTAGTTACTTTTTAAAACAATGAAAGAAAATTTTATTGTACAAGAAAGAACAAACTATGCAAGACAATTGGAGGAGGAGCACATGCCCATATTGAAATACGTAAAACCATCATTTAGAGGGATGCGTTATAGTATAATAAGACTAGAAATCAATGATAACTACTTTTTTTATCAAACTTAATGTGATTAAAATGTCGTAAAAGTATGTTTAGTTTGATGGATTATCATTTTAGTGATAAATCTGTCTAAATTCTTTGACTATTTAGTAGTAGGAGAATGATCCAAACCATTATAGTTTTCTTGTGGAATCGACACTTTATTTATTGTTAAATTTGTTTTTGGAAAAATGAAAAATTTCATTGCTTATAAACTATGGAATATGCACAAGGTATGTACAAGGATAATAAGCCCGTGTCCACCCAACCAAATATATAATTAAAGACACTTAAGCATGATAAATATGTTGTTTCACACGTGTACAACTCTGATTATTTTTCATTGTTACGTTATTATTAGAAATTTCAACAATCATCATGAAATTGTTTAACTCCATCACTGGATGTGCTTGATCATCCTAGTCTTCAATTATTGTATCTTCTTGTTTCTGTTCTAAGCTAGTTAAGGTATGTATTAAGATATGTCAATCTCTTTTACTAGTTGATGTCAACCTTGTACAATTCATGAAGATGATCTTGGTACTTTCCAATTGCTATGTTGAATTAGTTAATATGCCAATAGGAATGCATATGATAGTTACATTGTATGCTTAATTAGATAGATATGCTCTCTTATCTTATTGTGGAGCTTACTACTGAACTAATATGTGTCAAGGGTAATGTCTTTGAAAATACAGTAATTTCTTTCCTCCTATATGATGTGACCTTAATAGGATAGAGCTAAATAAAAGCACTAGGTTGTTGACTTATTTGTTTGATAATATTAACACCCCATTGGATTATCTTTTTCCAATCATTTGGGGGATCACCAACCTAACATCAACTTAGTATTTACTTCCATGGTTCATTCGTGAACTCACATTGAAAGAATATGCGAGAGATGCTTTACCTATTTGTTTATACATTTTTAAACATCAATAGGTGAACTAGCGATAAGTTTTAAGAATTTTTTAATAAAGAAAATTTTTGTAGTGACAACACCACATAAACCAATATATTTATATAAAGAGAAAATAAGAGGAGATAAACAACAAAATTATACGGAAAGAAATAGAAAAAATACACCAAAAAAGATATCATCAATAGATCAACTAGCTACCATGCTGTCATCATCACTATCCACATCATATATTGTCGGAGGTAAAGATGGTGGAAAAGGTTAAGGTATAGTCATAAAGTTGATATGTGGGAAATATTTGTCCTATTCTCCATCATCTAGTTTATCTACATATACTCACACTTAGGAAATATTGGTGCTCACACTGCACCAATTGTAGTATGATCTACTTTATCTCCAATAAATCAATCTCCCACTCAAAAAATCCAATTACAAATATTATGTTATCAATTTCACATCCTTCAACTCTAATACCACTACCTCTTATTGTGTTAATGGCAGTACTTGTTTCATATCTAAAATGGCAACTAGAGCATCTTTCCTATCCAAATCCTCCACCTCTACTATCATAGCATCATCTCAAACCTAAAAATGTATTATTTTCTAAAACATATACACCATTAACCTTTTTTGCAAACTTCATATACTAAATTATATCAAGGTTTAGAGGGTTTATGATGTGTCCTTAATTGTTTATACATTCACTTCTTAATACTTAATGCTTAAGATACTTATTTTAGTTCATATTTAGTATAGGTACAATTTGGAAGTTCAAGAACTAAAATGAGTTAAAAGCACATTCCTTGTGCCACTTTATTAATGTTCAAACTCATTTGTCTTTTTGGAATGAGAAGAAGATAGATTATAGTGAAGATGAGAGAAGAAAATGTCATAAAATGTAGAATTCCTCAAGATGCATGGGCGTGCAGAATTTTGAAAGATGCATTTTTTGGTGAAGCACGGTTGGATGCACAACCACGCATCAAACTATGCATTTGCCCAGAAACTTAAGTTTTCACATAGGTAGACATTTGAGCGACCAAAAGAAGCGATAATCGTTTTTGGGGCATAAGAAAGGGAAAAAAACTTGATTTCCTTGGAATTTATGGAGCACTAATCTTCTTTTTCCAATTTAGAGGTAAAATCGACGTCGAGGATCACATTTAAGCATATTGTCATTGTGTATTATTAAATCTTTCTCTCTTTAGAGATTGCTTATGTTATTATTTACTTATTGATTTGGGTAGTCTAAATGCTTATATTAGATTGTTTTTATAGAAACCCATTGCTAGAATCTCAAATATAATACGTAATTGTTATATTTTAGATTTATTTGTGGCAACAAATGATGCTAAATCATTAGAGATAACATAACATAGGTTAAATGACCCGATTTTGTGTGGTTCTTACTTAAATTAATATGTTTTCTTATTCATAATGTGGATGTCTGATTAAATCTCAAATACTTGTTTTAGATTGTTCAATAGTTAAGTTTAGTTAAAGAACCTATTTTGATTAAACATGATCTAAGGAAAAATTGGGGCTAACATAACTTTTTTTGAAAAATTAAAATTGAATATATCAAATAATAGATTTAAGAACATTGCAACATTAGGAGAGTATGAATACTCTCCTGGGACAAAACAGCGACGTAAGAGTTAGCCCAACTAAAACATTGATAGATAAGAAACATTAGGCAAAATTACCAACTAAAGTGGACGGCAATATTTCAAGAGTCAAAAAGGGAATTGGATGGTAAAGGGGGTAAAGCCTTGCAAAAACGATGTTTAAAGTTTTCCCAATTAGAGTTGGAGCATTCAACGACAATAGAGGCTACTTGTCATTGCAGTCGAGCCATTGGTGAGAAAACTTTCATTGGTTGCTACTTACCTTGCTCAAACTACATATAATCAATTATTACACGTCTTCTCATGCCAGATTTGCAGAAGCGCTACGAGCAGAAAGGTCGCGAGTCAAGCTGAATCCAGGTAAGATTTGAAATCTTGTTCTTTTCTCATTTAAGCACATTCTATTTCCCAACTTATTAGCTATCCTATTACATTCCTTGTAATAATTTGCATCATAACTTCTGTTGAATGTTGCGGGCCAAGTTCTGTTATGTTCTTTGCATCATAATAGAAACATAACAGAACTTATTGTTAATGTATAATTAATAGTTTCTAAGAGGTGTGAAAACAATAACACAATAAAGTTTGTTTAAATGTATATAGGCTAAGATTGAACCAAGAATCAAATTCTAAAATAATTCATCAATTTTCTCACTTTTATTACTGTTTAATTTGATTTGCTTCCATTAGTTTAATTTACTTAGTTTTCTTAATTGCATCAAACCAAATCCTCTTTTACATCTTGAACATCGATTCTTTCATTGCAAAAGCTACACGAATACTCTCATTAGATACAATTCTTAATCATCACTGCTATAAAATATGGTTATTTTCTGATATATTTTACACCCATGAGTTTATTTTAGAAGCTAAGTTAATACGAAGAAGGTTTGGTTAGATATATCGGTTCTTTGCTAGGTAGGCTATAAATGAATGATGATTGTTAGAATAACTTTACGATTCTAATATACATCTTAAAGCAAGCAAATATATTGTTCTATTATAGTCTTATAGTACTATAGGTCCAAATTATGAGAAATCAGTACAAAAATTAAGCCTATTCTTCTTGCTATTATTCAATCAACAAAAATTTTTGTATGGTTTATTGAATCAAGGAGGTTGGAATCCCTATTACGGATACAACGATTTGATTCTACTCATAGTTGGTCTTAGTGCCTGTTTGGTTCAGCTTTTAGAGACTCCAAAAGTACTTTTTTCTACCGCAAAAGCTATTTTCGGGAAAAGATGGGTGTTTGGCTGCAAACTTCAAAAGCATTTTTGAAGTAGAAATAACTTTTGAAAAAGTTAAAATACAGCTTTTTAAAAAGCTAAAATTTGGAGCTTTTCAGAAAAGCCCAAATTTTAGCTTTTTCGGGAAGCTATTTTTTTGTAAATTTCCGTCACTTACGTATATATCCAAAGGTAAGTGATTGTTTTGTTTCTTTACGTACGTTCAACCCAAAACACACAGGCTAGCTTCTCTTTTTTATCTTCATGCCTGCTTGGTGCGCAGGTGCCTGGGATGTGTGCTTCAAGTTTCCCCACTTGTGTAAGACTTTCTTGCTGTCACTATATGGGGTAGCAGTCGCTGTCCCAAGCATGGTTAGGTCTTGGGGTTTTGTCGATTACGGTCAAGGGTTTTGGTTCCTGGTGGGGGTTAGTTGCTTCCGTTGTCTAAACAGCTCAGCTGATTTTTCTCTTCTGTAGAGCATTGTTTCTTCACTTTCAATTTGTGGGTGGGTTCAGTTTTTCATTACTTGAGCGTTTTTTGCTGTAAATTTGGTTTTTTTATGCTTCTTTTACACATTGAGCAAAGTAATCAAACTGGGGATTTTGTTTTTTCTAGTTTGTAATTCACTAGTTCTTTGCTATTTATCAATTTCGTTTCTTT
>JANVCQ010000004.1:19183105-19198698 GCA_025531925.1 Erythroxylum plowmanianum
CATTTGCATGTGGGTCCACTGGAAACAGCCTCTCTACTATGTAGGGGTAAGGCTGCGTACTATCGGACCTCCCCAGACCCTGCTTTATTGCGAAATTTCGGACTGGATGATGATGATGAGTTGCTATTAAGAATAAGAAACAGGAAGCGAATGTAGTGGAAACAAAGGCACCAGCCAAGCCCAAACCAGCAGCAAAAGCTCCACCAAAGCCACTGCCACAGTTGACGGAGGAGGATGTTCTTCCTTCACTCAAAGCAACGCTTGAAGATCAGGAAGATATCACTCAACTTGAGCTTTCTTTTCAAGACAACAGAGTCGGACTACTTTTATTTCCTCATTTATTGCATTCATAAAGTTTACAAATTTAGTCATTAACTATAGTTTTCCCTTGTATTAATATGACAGTTGGAAGGCTCATTTATGAAGAATGACAAACTCTACTCCTTCTGGGCTTTTTTTCCCGATGGAGTGCTCACAGGTTCATACGTACTTGAGGCTATATACATGCATAAAGTTGTATAAATGCATATTCCTATTATATTATAGATTTTATTTGATTACCGCATCTGAAACCAACAGCCTAGCATCATCAGTTGTCATGATTGGACAGGTCCGAAAGGGTTTTCCATATACTCGTATGGCTCAGAAGCAAGCACCGTGGAGCCATTTCTTATGGATGAGAAAAGAATTACAGGAAAGCACATCGTTTTCTGGGTGCGCAAGAGGTTGGCAGCTCAAGGAATCATTCCTGTCTGGGACAAATAGTCATGAGTTGCAGTTTGTATATATATAGTTTCTGAAATTAATTGCAGACCACGTAAGATACACACCCATACTTGTATCTTCTTTTTTTTTTAATGAATGGTAAAAATATATTCATCAAAGAGATATGTACAACTTTCGAGGGGCATACCCCAGAAGAGAAAATCGTACGTGAAAAAAAATCAAAAGGTCATAGATGTAGGCATGGATCCACCTAAAGCCCATTACACCCAGAATAACGATACAAACCAAAGCCCTAACTACACATAAGAATAGCGTGCTTCGAAAATCTACTATCACCCAGCGAAGTGTAGGCTACAGGACCAGGGCAAGTATCGCAACCCAACCAAGATAATACTCATGCGTGAGGCTAGGAGGGGGAGAGCCAACCATAGGGCAGACTAGGGGCTACTGGTCTGCCCAAGGCCATAACCATCCTGCCATACGCCGTCGGAATGCATGTGCGGAAGCAACAGCGTCCTCCAGTTGCCATACGCCTACAACATGCATACAGCACCATTACCGTACTCGCCACAAAATCACTGCATGTTCTTTGCAAAGTGCCATCGTAGAGGCTCAAAAATGGGAGCATCGCACAAAGGCTACTACGTCGTTTGGGTAGAACCCAACTAACGTGGTATCAAGTGATAGACGACACCGTTCAATTACTAGATAACTATCCCTGTGGATCAGCGAGTTGGTGCCAAAAATGTCAGCGTGGTGATCCAAAATAAGGCTCCCCACACACAAAACGACACTAGATGGTCAACAGTATAGATCCATGAAGCCACCTCGATGTCATTCCACCATCGAAGAAGTTGCAATGCATCCAGAGCAGAAACTTGCCAAGAATTGAAAATAATCCAAGCAAGGTTAATAGTAAGGATGCGCCCAAAGGCCCTCATACATCTTGTACAGGTAGTCTCTCCCTTTCGCCGTATAGTAAACCAGGCCAAAGAGCCTCAGCAAACATTAGGGGCGACTGCTACAGTATCCACAAACAAAATAAAGGACCCTAGATCCCCCATACAACCAGAAAAGGAACAGACTAGACAAAATAATAAAAAAACATTCTAACTTGTTTATCACACAAAAAGAAAACTCCACCCAGCAAGCTCCATGATCCAGGCACGCAGAAATGTCCATCCACCAGCATTTAGTTACTAGGGAGAAACTCCCTATATCCCCCTTCCAGCCCTCTACGTGAATCTCAGAGCATCCAGAGACGCATAGTAGTGTCGTACGCTACCCGTCTAGACAAAACGACATCATTCCAGGCCAATACTACCGCGTGTCATAAGCCACCTAGTAGGAGACTCCCACCCAGCCCCAACGACGTCACTCCAGGCCTTTTGTAAGCAAGCAGTCTCTCATCTCTCAAGCGCCACAGATAGCACACAAAACGATCATGTACTAACTCACTCATAAAATAGGCAATATACATGAGCCCCCCGTATGAAATCGTTTGGGATCAATAACACATTAGTCAACCAGTCTGGAAGAGCCCACCTGCTTGGCACCAGCCCCTTCTAAGCCCCCATGTGGCTGTCATCTGCAGTAAAGCAATGAAACAGTGACCCAATTCAACACTTCTCATAGAGCACTCTCATCCCAGCATTGAGGACTCCAAACCTTTAGGATGCACAAGCTCAGTTACCTGCAATCATGTGGAGGGAATTAGGAAACAAAGCAACTCACAGAGCAATGGAACAGTAACTGCAACACTGAATTGCCACCAACAGAACATCCAACCTGCAACACCACCAAGGATGCTGCATTCGGGCTTCACCCCCCATCCATAGCCTCCTCCTGATACTACTAAACATGCCAACTACTCTACTTTCAATAAGAAGCTTCTCACCACCAGTAGAGCATATAAAAGCTTATATAACCTCCATCTGCAAACAACTGTGAGGGAACGTCTCCACTAGTTAAAAAGTAATAAGATCAACAGGATACAGGCGATACAAGATCTTATAGGTGGTAGATTTAATCTTGGAGATCACATCTAACCAAGTGAAATTAGCCCCATCTAATTGCATAGCATTTCGAATATTCCATACTATGTAAATAGTGCACAGGAAAGCTATTCGCATAGCTTTACATTTCAGGAGGGCTCCCTTTGCTTCAGTCCTGATCCAATTCATAGCATGAGAAAGGGAACCGATGGCTCTTGTGATTCCCAGCCAACGTTGAATTTCCTGCCAGACCATTTTAGTGAAGGGGCATTGGAAGAATAGATGGTCTACTAATTCCACCTCCCTTTTACACAATATGCAGGTGCGGTCTAAATCAAAGAAAGGTAGATTATCCTTAGTAGGCAGGCGATTTCGCAAAGCCAACTAGGCAGTGAAGGAGTATTTTGGGGGTATATATCGCTTCCAAACAAACGACATCCATGGTTGTCGATGTTTAACATGCAGCAGGTCATATACATTCTTGGACGATAGTCTCCCATTAATACACAGTTTTTGCAATTCATGCACAACAACCTTACGACCACCAAGTTTATCCTGAAGAGTGTCAGGAATCAAACCAATCTTTTTCATTGAAGGGGAGTCTCTAGGATGAGGGATCCAGTCCCAGATAGATAACCCCTAAGGAAGACCGCATGAATCCACTTTACCCACATTGAATTAGCCTCAGCGTGAATATTCCATACCATTTTAGCTAACAGAGCCAAATTCTAAATTTTGCAAATTTTCAACCCGAGCCCACCTTCCTCTAGGTGCGCAAATATTTTCCCAAGCCACCCGATAATGCTTGCCTCCCCACAAGAAGAGACGACAGAGGGAAGCAATTTTTTCCAAGATCACAACGAGAATGGGAAACGCCTGAAGCCAAAATGCCAATATTCCCTGAATAACTGAATTAATTAATTCTCCCTTCCTGCATAAGATAAGGTTTTTCCATTCTGTGCATTAAAACAAGTTTCCACCGATTCTAAGAGACAAGAATATTGGGCAACGGATACTTTCATAGGTGCTAGGGGCACACCCAAATATCGAACAGGAAATTTGCCTAGGCAAAACTCCGTCATCTGCAAAATATCATCACGATCCCTATTCCAAACACCAACAAGGAAAATATTGGATTTGAGGGGATTTACCCACATACCAGCCACTCGGTTTAAATCATGTAGACCATCAAGTAAGACACGGACTGATGGAGGGTCACCTCTGGCGAAGAGCACAAGGTCGTCTGCAAAAGCCAAATGTGTAATCCCTAACTGCTTACATTTGGGATGGAAATTAAAAGCAGAATCCGATGTTGTAAGTTTGAGCATTCGAGAGAGGTACTCTAGGCAGAGTAGGAACAAAATAGGGGACATCGGATCCTCTTGTCTCAGACCACGCCGCCCCTTGAAGAAATCATGAAGATTGCCATTAATCGATAGTGAAAAGGAAGTCGTCGTGACGCATTCAATAATCCGGGTAACAAAGTGAGCAGGGAACCCCAAGCCTTTCATAATTTCCTCCAAGAACTCCCAAGAGACTGTATCATAGGCTTTAGTGAGATCAATTTTGATCATGCACCTAGGCGAGATGTGTTTGCGACTATATCCTCTTGCCAGTTCCTGCGCAAGAAAGATATTATCTTACATATTTTGGCCAGAAATAAATGCAGATTGGGCAGGATCAATTAAGGCAACCACAACCACCATCATACGCTCAGTCAAGATCTTGGAAATCACTTTATAAATGACATTCAAGCAAGCAATGGGCCGAAAATCAAAGATCTTCAGTGAGTGCCTAGTTTTCGGTATAAGAGTAAGAATGGCGTGGTTTAGTTGCTTGAGGAGGCGACCATTCTCAAAAAACTCTTGTATTGCTGCTTTAACTTCGCCACCAACCTGCTCCCACTGATTTTTAAAAAAAGTTGTCGTATAACCATCTTCCCCAGGGGCTTTCTCATTCCCAATGTCAAACAACTGATCACACATCTCCGGTGAGAGCAAGGGACCAGAGGTGACAACCTAGGAGTCAATCCGTTTACAAGGACTGGAGGAGCCGAGAAGCTCCTGGTAATAGTTAACTAGGCATGAAGTTACTTCAGCAATGAATTGTTTTCTTCTTATGATACTGAGCATATTGTCTTCATGATGTGAATGTTTTAAGGGAATTTGAGGTGAAGTTGGAATAAGTATAACTAATTCTATACACAATCATAATATCATATTTTAATCCAAAACTTTAAATCAACAAGTTACATTTAAGTAAATATCACTTTTAGCTACTATATAAAATTTATAGTCAAAAGTAACATTTTAGTATCATCACTAAAAGTAAGTCTTTTGACTATAAAATTTTAAAATCGTAGCCTATTAAAACAATGCTAAAAAAAGTTTATTTTCACAAGTTTTTTTAAAAAAAGCACAGCCATTAAAGAGCGAAAACGAGAAGAAGAGAGTGGAAAAGATAGAAAATAATTGGTTATATATAACTTGAGAAAATAATTGGTTATATATAACTTGAGGTTGGTGGACATTTTTATGAAATTTGGAGAGAAGTTGAAATAAGTCTAATTGAGTCTCTACACAACCATAATATCATATTTTAACCTAAAACTTGAAGGCAACAAGTTAAACTACAACAAATATCACTTTTAGCTACTTTTTTTTATAAGATCTAAAATTTATAACTAAAAATATCTTTTTGCTACAAAATTGAAAATTGTAACTAAAATTAACTCTTTGGCTACAAAATTTGAAATTACTAGCCTATTAAAATAGTGCCTAAAAAGTTTTATTTTCAAGAGTTTTTTAAAAAGAACTGTCATTAAATAGGGAAAACAAAAGGAAGAGAGTGGAAAAGAAAGAAAAGAATTGGTTATATATAACTTAGGTGGGTGGATGTTTTTAGGAAATTTTGGAAGAAGTTGGAATAAGTCTAACTGAGTCTATATATAACCATGATATCATATTTTAATCCAAAACTTTAAGGCAACAAGTTACACTATAAGAAATATCACTTTTAGCTACTTTTTTTTCTATGATCTAAAATTCATAGCTAAAAGTATCCTTTTTAGCTACAAAATTTGAATATCATAACTAATAGTAACTCTTTGGCTACGGAATTTGAAAATCATGGTCTATTAAAATAGTATCTAAAAAAGTTTTATTTCGCAAGTTTTTTAAAAAGCTCTACCATTAAAAAGGGAAAACAAGAAGAAGATAGGGGAAAAGAAAGAAGATAATCAGTTATATATAACTGGAGGTAAGTGAACGCTTTCAAGGAATTTGGGGACAAGTTGGAATAAGTATAACTGAGTCTATATATAACCATAATATCATATGTTAACCCAAAACACTAAGGCAATAAGTTGCACTATAATAAATATCAGTTTTAGCAACTTTTTTTTCTATGATCTAAAATTCATAGTTAAAAATAATTTTTGGCTATGAAATTTGAAAATCGTAACTAAAATTAACTCTTTTTGTCCATGGAATTTGAAAATCATAGCAAATTAAAACAGTACCTAAAAAGTCTTATTTTAGCGAGTTTTTTTAAGACCATTAGCTACATTTTTTTAACTACAATTTTGATTTTGTAACTAATAATTTTTAGCTGCATTTTTTTGAAAGATGAAAAAAATCATTGATAAACCTAAAAAGGGCTGCAAAAAGTAGTTGTACAAGGCTAAATTAGCAAATATAAAACATAAATAAATAATCATACAACCTATAATCAATACAACTCCAAGTTCCATCTTCTTTTGAGAGCATAAATTAGATCTTTAGTGGCTTGGTGTGCAATAAGAATCTTTTTAATCTAGCAACATGTTCTATATGAAATTGTATGTTTTTTAGAATGAGAATTCTTGAAGATTATTTAGTTTATTTCATTCCATATAGAATAAACAGAGCAGATCAAACAAAGGCTTAAGCATTTCTTATCTCTCCCTATTCTTTTGTATTGATTTTCAACCTACACTAGAATACTTTCCCAATCAACTACTTGACAAACCAGTCTCATGTTGTGCTACATTCTGGCCCATATTGTAGATATGAAGTTGCATTGGAAGAACATATGACTTATATATTCAACCATTATATTCCTTAAGAAATAGATCTGATCACTTATGCCTTTAAGTCTATCCTTGGTCTTCAATATCCCTCTATCTACCAACCAAGTGACAAAGGATTCTTTAGGCATCAAAAGGCCTTTCCACACTATATTGTACCAAGGAATGGTTAGAACTTGGTGTCATAACTTTTAAGTAAGAAAAATTAGAGCACTCACCATTATTGCTAATAGATTAGTTTGCGTTATCCTTGATATAGGAATTAGGCAAGTAGCTGGGATAGTAATTTAACAATCTATCAACGCCTCTTCCTGTAGTTAGCCTTTGAGCTATAACATTGGAAACTTTAGTGTAAATAGGCATTCTAGAAGTAAGTATTAACATATCTTCTCCTTTAATAAGTGAGAAGTACTTTTTTCAAATTAGAACCAAGTATCTTCTCCATTTCCAATCTGCATTTTGATAAAAGGATATACAATCAACCTATGCCATAACATTTATAGGAAAGGCTAGGAGTGTTCATGTTTATACCCTATTTTCCATAAACAAGGATCCTTCAAGTAGTATTCATTTGTCCATTTTCTCTAAAATGCCTCTTTATCACTTAAAAACCTCTAAATTTTCTTGGCTACTAACTTTTTTTGAATCATTTGAATTGAGTCAAGGCCTAGTGCTCCCTCTTATTTTTTTTTCCATAGAGTTGTTCACATTTGCTTTTGGCTCCTTTGGAATCCTCAGCTTTCCCATACTAAAGAAAATTCCTAATGCATTTTTCTAACTCTTTATTGATCTTTTTAGGAATAAATATATGAGAGATACAATGATTATGAAGATTATTCAACACAAAGATGATAAACTGAACCTTTCTTGCTTAAGACGGGGCTTTATTATGCCAAGCATTAAATATTTTTGAATTTCTCCAACAACATCAAGCAATCATGAAACTTCAGCTTTTTAGAAGATATAAGAACTCTTAGATACCTGAAAGGAAAACCTTGTATATTTAATCCAAATATGTTATTTAAGCTGTCAAAATTAGGAACATCTTAAGAAAAGTGGATTATACTTTTGAATACATTGACTCCTAATCTAGATATTCTGCAAAACTCCATGAGTGATTTATGCAAAAGTGAAATAGATTTTTGATTGCAACATAAAAACAACATTAAATCATCTGTAAAACTAAGGTGAGTAAGCTAGAGCTCCTTGCACTTGTGATGGAAACTGAAATTAGATTACCATTTGTGTTTGATTTGATGATTATGTTGTGAATTTCCATTGAGATAGCAAACAGATATTGAGAGGGAGGATCTATCTGCCTTATCTCATTTGAGCCTTTAAACAATCTAGTAGGGGAACCATTAATAAGCACAATATAAAAAGGGGTTGAGATACACTCTCTAATCTAAGAGATGAACTTTAGCGGGATTCTAAACAATTCAAGACTGCTAAGAATGAAGTTCCATTGATTGCTCCCTTTTAATAGCACATCATTTGATAGATCTTTTGGTGTTATAATCCATCATAAACTCTTATACCATAAGAATATTATTTGAAATGGATTTGTCTTATATAAAAGCTCCTTAGGAGTAATGAATCATTTGCTTTAGAGGTTCCTTTAGTCTGATAACTAGTAGCTTAGAAATCACCTTGTACACTATGTTGCAATATGATACATGCTTGCAATCATTTAAGGAGATGACATTAGGGACCTTGGGATCATGCAAACTAGCATTGATCTACCTTAGTAGCTTCCTAGTGTGTAAGAATTCCTATATAACTTCCATTAGTAGCTGACCAGTAATGTTCCAGGTGCTTTGAAAAAGTTTGCATTATATCCATTTGGCCATGAAGCCTTCCTTGGGTTTAGATAAAACTAAACTCCTTTGACTTTTTGGCTAGTAGATGACTGTTCAAGCAAAACCAACTTGTCTTGTGCAGGGAGAGGCCCTAATTAACTATACTAGGTCCTATAAAGAGAACTGACCAGAATTTCTTGAAGCTAACAATTCAGTAAAGAAATTAATCACCATATTTTCAATCAAGTTTTTATCTGTCACCAATTGGTCATTATAATCAAACAATCAATGGATCTTGCTAGAATTCCTTCTTGTCAGGACTGAATGATGAAAGAACTTGGTGTTAGAACCCCCCTCTTTTATCCAGATAGTTCTTTCCTTTTACATAAGAAAGGAACTATGATCAAATAGAGGCATGTTGTAGTTCTCACGTTGGAATGATTTACTCTGTCCCATGAGCTTTAAAAGGAACCAATACACAATTGAAGTCACCTGCTATGATCCAAGGGCTTGTTATTGAGTTTCTAATGCTTGAAAGATCTTACCTTAATTTGAATCTTTGAAAGTCATAAACTCTTTGAAACTTTAAGTTTTCTGGCTTGCAATTAAGATGAACAAACTAATTTGAGCTACTTCAAACTACAACTCTTACTTTCTCGCTGTTGGAAGTATAGACTATTTTCCTATTGTAATGATAGATGTTCATGGTTAGAGCTAAACTCCCAACTTTTTCTAAGGAATCTTATTGAGTTTTATATTTTGTAAACCTTTATTCTAGTCTCTAGCTCTCTTATAGTGATAAGATGTTTCTCTAAAATGATATCTTTAATAACCTTCCTTTTAAGGTCCATTTATGCCACTTATAGTCCAAAAAATCATTTATTAGTTGAGGAGACCTTTCATCGACCCCCTTGGGTTTTCTTCTCTTCCTTCGAAGTTTCTTGATAGTAGTTGGAGATAATAGTTCTATCTACTCTAGGTCTGAATTCCTTGAGATTTCAGGATTGGGGACCTCCTTTTCATTTCTATTATAGTTGGGAGCTATTTCCAATCCTTCTAACCTTTCATCATCCCTTGTTATAGTATGCTTTCCTTAATATGCTGGGATATAGTTTTGTCCAACTTCTTGAATATTCTCAGACTTTTTTGTCAACTTAGCTGTTTGTTCATTTCCTGAGCTTTCCTTATTTGCAGGTGGAATTAGGTCCTCTTCAATACCTATAATTTCAAGATAACTCCAAAATTTTTTCCCTGTTAGTTTCCATTCTTTCTTTCTCATTTAAGGTTTCTAATTATAAGAAAGATGAATTTCAGCTTTGGTTAATTCACCATTCAAATCTAATTTCATTACAGACAAAACCTTTAATGATTCCTCTTTTGAGTTCAACTCAACACATATTCTAGCAAAACATATTTTCTCAAGCTTGGTAGTAACTAAATCAAAAGAAATTGCTTCCCTATAAAGCTTACTAGAAAGCTCAGTCCATCTAAACTACAGTAATTTAGTGGAATATTATGGAAGTTAATCCATAGTGGAATAGTTTCTATTCTAGATCTGTCAAGTTCAAGTCTAGGAACTCATTTAGGTTAAGTGTTGGTTGCCCCCTAAAGTGTCAAGGTCTAGCTTCCATTAGCTTATTAATGCTATCACTGTCTATGAAATGGAAGGGAAATGTGTCTTCTTCAGTGAGAAGACTCTATTTAGCTTTTTAATATCCCATCTAACATGCACCTAGTTTTGAATATAGGGAAATGTAGGCCTTTTATTGAGAAAGTAACCCCCATCATGTTTCCCTAGTATTTTGCTCCCTCCTATACCATCTCTAAAAGAGAAGTAATAGTTCCTTAGTTTATAGTTGAGAGAAAGTGCTTTAGTTTCTCCCTCAAGGTGTTAGAGGCTACCATATTGCTCCAAATTTTGCTTGTATTCAATTTACTATTTATATTGATGGCCCTAACCTCATGTGAAGTAGGAAATTGGCTCGCCTCTAAACAACTATGAGGAGGGTGGGGGTTGAAGGACTCTGTGAGGTGCCTCCTATGGACACATCCATAAGCGACTCTAAAGTAGTAGCCCAAAATAGAAATTTTAGTCCTTCTTCAAATTTGCCTTAGAATCTCCTTTTCCATTCCAAGTTATTATTCTTTATAGTGTTTTAGCTACGTTTTTTTCACTATGAACAAATTTTTGTAGCAAAAAATTTTTAGCAACAAAATGTTTTTCGTAGCTAAAACTCAAATCTGTTCTAACTGTCGACTACATTTTATGAAGTTCATAGGGAAAACATTTTGGCTACAAAAATATTTTCGTAGCTAAACTTAAATATGTTTTAACTATCGGCTATGTTTTCTAATTTTCGTAGGAAAAACTTTATTTCATATCCAAAAAAAGAGAATAAAATAATGTAGATGATATCATTTTCTCCACTTAAATGATGTCATTTTTCTAAAACTTATAACCTAAACACAATTCTCTCCTCTTGTTTTCCTTCTTCTGTTTTCGCATCGTGTTCTTCTTCTATCATCTGCTCTAAAGAAAGGAATTTTATTGTTATCTTGAAAACACGAGCTAATTACCTTATTATATTAGAGGCAAGCTTTCTTATACTACTGCTCTTTGTACTTGCAACATTTCTAAAGGACAAGCTATATATGTTATTTACATGCTAGTATTAAGAACTTTATCTGTTATGGTAGTCAATCCTTACCAAAATAAGGAGTTATCATCATCTTTTCTTAAAAGACAAATTTGAGAAGCTTGTCAAATGCTATCTATTGAACCACTAACTATTAAGGACGATATTATTTTTAAGGTAACTTGATATCCTTTTATCCCTTTAGTGGCACGTTTTGTCAATATTTAATCAAATTAATGGCTTTTAGATTAAAGTAATCAAATATATTACTCTTGCTTCTATCTCTTTTGCAACTATCTTTCACAGGTTTAACTTAAACTAGTAAGATTGTATTTGAATTGGCTACAAGGAGCATTCTCAAGCTAGTTACATTAGAGCTGGGTGGAAAGTCACCTTTCATAATTTTTGAGGATGTTGCTATTGACAAGGTTGTGGAGCTTGCACACTTTGCTCTATTTTTAAATTAGATAAGTCTAACATTTTTTTCCTTTTAGCGTAAAAGCTTTGATTTGATGTGTATGTTTTTTTTGTTGCAGGGTCAATGTTATTATGTTGGCTCATATATGAGCATGTGTATAACGAATTTATGGAGAAAGCGAAAGCAACAACTCATGCTCTAAAACATGTTATTGGTGATCCCTTTAAGAAGGGTGTTGAATAAGGTCCCCACGTACTTTCCTTCCACTTCCTTGTTACTGATTTGATTAATAAAAAAAACTTGATTCTTATCTAAGATTGGTATCTAGGTTATAATGTGTACATATTTCTAGTGGCTACAATGCACATGAGTTGGCACATATGAACATCTACCATATATGAACACTTTATACATTCATAAAAATGATAATTTCTCTATAGGCCTCTTGACGATGTCAGATTGACACAATTTAAAAAGATACTTAGGAATATAAGATTTGGAATTGACAACGATGCTAAGCTTAAATGTTGAGGAGATAGGATTGGTTCTAAGGTTTCTTTGTTTAGCCTATCATTTCTCCAATGTGATGGTATCAATTACTTTAACTGTAGTAACTGCTATTTAGTGAGTGCATATCCATTTCAGAAAAACATACTAGGAACATTCTCTTTAAACAGGATGATGTGCTAATAGCTTAGGATGAGATATTTGGCCTAGTGCAATCTATATTGAGGTTTAAGTAAGTTCTTAACTGAAATTAATTACTACTCTCTAGTAATAATGATTGATGCTTTTTAGTTTATGTTTGGTTCAATTCTAAAATCCTTTCTTCACCCTTACTTTTGGGGACATTAATGAAGTAATAAGGAGGTTAAATATGATAAGATATAGTCTAGTTGCTGAAGTTTCATAAAGAACATCAATACAACCAACATCTTATCCTGGGCTTTTATGGCTAAAACTATGTGGGTTAATTGGTCTAATGTGTTTAACATAACAATTCCTTTCGGTGGCTATAAAATTAGCAATATAGGCAAGGAAAATGGTTTCTACAGCCTTAACAACTACTTGTAAGTGAAAGTAGTTATTACTCCTTTAAAAAGTCCCACTTAGTTGTAAGCTATTCATACCTTCCAATTATGTCATCTTTAGCCATAAATAAGTGCATGAAACAACAGGGGGCTCAAACAAACTCCCTTTTAATTTACCAAAAGGACATAGTGTTCTTATTTGCATCCCTTTGAAATATTGCTAATGGATGCCTCATATTATATATAGAGTTTGTGATGTTTCTTATCCTTTATCTTCACATTTATTGTGTTTTACAGCACGTGAAAAATCACGGAAAATGGTTTGAGAAGCCTTGAAGGACAATCCGTCTCAAAGCCTCCTTATTTTAATGGAAACAACTATTCCTATTGGAAAGAGAAAATGACTATTTATCTTTAATTTGTAGATATCAAAATCTGGCAAGCTATAAAATTTGGAGCCACACCTCCTTCTATTAATGACGTAAAAGTATGGGCTAATGTTGATAGAAGAGATGCACAGCTAAATGCCAAAGTAAGACATTATCTGATCTGTGCACTATGAAAAGATATCCTATTGTTCTACAACAAAGGAAATGTGGGAAAAACTTCAAGTCACTTTTGAAGGAACGAATGAGGTAAAGAAATATAGAATAAATGTTTTAGTTTATCAATCCAAAACAATTTGCATGAAACAGGGAGAAATTATAGATGAAATCTTTGGACATTTTATTAACATCGTCACAACCTTAAAGAACTTGGGAAAGATATATCCCAATGATGAGCTTGTAACAAAGATTCTAAGGTCACTGTCAAAAGAATGGAGACCTAAAGTGGCAGCTCTAGAAACTGCTAATAATCTTGAAATTATTTCACTCGACTGGTTAAGAGAAAATTTGATGATCTATGAAGTTGAGCTTAGGTGAGATGAAGGATCCTAATACAAAAGAGGAATGACATTAAAAGTAGTTAAAGAATCAAATCCATCAAATGGTGATGAAAGCGACACTGAGTTGTAAATAGATGAAGATGATGAGTTCAATTTCATGATTAAAAAATATGCACGCTACTACAAAAAGAAGCTAATGAAGAAAAGAGAAAGAAACAAGAAAACTAAAAATAACAGGTTCTTATCAAAAGGCATCAACAATAATAGCAATACTTAAAATAATCAAATCATATGCTATCACTATAAGAAGCATGGACACACAAGGCCATAATATCCTCTTCTTTAAAAGGATAAAACAAAGAATAAAAAACCCAGAAAGCAAGTTATGAATACAACTTGATCAATTGAGGATTTTGAAAACTTTGAGGAAGAAGAGCCTGAAGAAGTTAGCAACATTTGTTTTATAGATGAATAAGGAGACAATGAGGTATATTATTCTGACTCTGATATTAAAATTGATGAATTTATCATGAACTATATGATCAGTATAAAAAATTAACAGTGAAGTATTTCAAAAATGTTAAGAAGTCCAAAAATAATGATGTTTCCTTAATGAATAAGATTAAATCATTAAAATATAAGAATAAGAATTTATTGTCTAAAATTATGTCTTTTTGAAAATGATAATAAGAAAAAATTCTTTAAAAAGGAATTCTTGGAATAAAAGATAAGTCAGTTAGAGATTGCATTGCTTGAAAATGATTATGTTAAGGTAAAATAATTAGAATAAAAAGTTTCTACTCTAAAACTTAAGAAAGAAAATTTTGCTAAAAAATCATTTGTCTAGAAAAAGATCTTGCTAATTTTGTTGATGGAAGGAATAATCTTAATGCATTACTTGGGAATGGTAAAGGTATTTTTAATAAATCTAGAATAGGATATAATGAAAATAATAATATTAGGTCATACAATAATTTCTTTGTTAAATCCAATAATAGCTATAGTCAAAACAGCAGGAACCTAATAAATAGTAACTCTCATTCATCTTTGTTATGCATTTACTATGGTAGACATGGTCATATTAGTCATTCCTGTAACTTTTGGAGAATCAAAAACTTATCACAAATGTTTGTTTTGAGACCAAAAGGTAAAACTATTAACTAGAAAGGACCAAGAAAATTTTGGATACCTAAAATGAGATAATACATTTTGTAGACAAGCTTCAAAGTAGAGATAAGAGAAAATCAATGGATAGTTGATAGTTGTTCGAGACACATGATAGGTGAAATATCATATTACAACTATATTGAAAGAAAAGATGGAGGTCATTCTAGTACATATCCTAAGATAAGGACGAGCTATGATCAATCACTACATTTACTTCACATGGTGTCGTATCATTAATCACTTAAAAAGCATCAATAGAAAATCACAATATTTTTAAAACCTTTTTTTCCTCATTTCATTTGTTCAAACCAAGAGTCTACAACGTGTCTTTTGACTTTTTTTTCCACATGTACATTAACAAAACCTAGTACCATTGTACTACTTGAAAGAGGAAAACATAACAAATCTATCTAAGCCATCCAAAAATCCCAGCTGACCAACCTTTGAGCCATGATTGCTCTTGTTAAAACACAATCTACACAGTAGTGGAGCCTCTTAGTAGCTAAAGTCATCACTCGGTCCTGAAAAGACAATGTTGCAATTTTGGTGAGTTTTGCGAACTTAATGAGTGAACCATCATTGATGAGTTCACCGGATCATAAATACATATCACATATTTCACAGATATTCATTCAATGAATTTTGATCTTATAATGTTATATGCATGAGACTCACATTCGTTCTTATTGTTGTGACTGAGTGCTTATCACATACTTATACAAATACTGGCCCATAGGACTCAGTCAAAATAGAATCACAGAGCATAGTTTTGTATGCAGAACATATGTCACGAAGCTAAGCTCTACGTGGAAGCGCTTCATACTGGCTACTCAAGTCACAACACCTTTATCTGAGCATGCATTTTATGAA
>JANVCQ010000004.1:19230832-19241670 GCA_025531925.1 Erythroxylum plowmanianum
CGATCATAATTTAAGCACTAACAACTCTACACTCATAACACTATGCTCATCGCATCGGTAACGGGATGCTACACTTACCAACAAAGATGTATCAGATTCACACTATGTTACATGGGAGTATGTTAAGAAATATCGATATGATATAACATAGATGTATTATCAACACAGGAAGTAAAACTTATGGGTAATCTATATATATATATTGACAAACCAGTTAAGATAATGTGGTATCTAAATAAGTATATTCCATTGACTGTAGTTAATTGGAAGGAATTATTTAAGTGATGAAGTTAAATGAAAAACAGAGGAGCATATGAGGAAATAATACCCCTGCCTTTTTGATCAATCAGATAAGAATTTCAAGGACAAAATTTATTAGGTGGCTGTAACATCTTGTTCCCATACAAAGGGTTAAAACCTAGATTTTTGTAAATGAGAAATAGCAATGAGAGATTAGGAAAATGTATTTCGTATTCATGCATAATATTAGCATACACACACATGAATTTGATTATCGCACCCATTACAATGATTTGTTTATGCACTCATTTGACATTTTTTGGGTATAAATGATTGTTTTAATGTGAATCGGGGATTGTGTGTCTTAAAAATTAAGTTGGTGTGTACAAGCGGTGATTTAGATTTTTTGGTGAAATTTGAGAATTTTCTGAACTTAAGGGTATTTTTGGACTAGGAAAAACGCCAAACGGCGAGACAATTGATAAATGGTAGTAGAAATAAGAGTCAAATAGTATTGAAAATTTTTATTAATGAAATTGGGATTTAATGATATATGTCATCAAAAATTGGGGGACAATTGGAGTAGAAATTGAAGACAAATGGACTAGCTTATTAAAAGACCAAAAGAGGACCATGAAAAAGAGACATGTGGCAAGTGACAAATGTCACTTGCCACACCACTTGTCTTAACCCACGATTTTTACTAAGTGAAAGACCCACTCTCATTTTGGTCTTTTATTTGTTGTTTACTCCTCTCTTCATTACCTTCTCTCATCTTCATCTTCTTTATTTGTCTTCATCCCCAATACTCACTTGTCACCCTATCCATGTTGAAGCTTACATTCACCTTTCATTTGCTACTATTGTTTTGTTGTCTTTTTTCTTTTTTTTTTTTACTAAAGACCCAATCCTACCACCTTTGAATGTTATTGATCAAATGATACTAAAGAAGTTAGGGCTAAGGGTTATTTGAATATCTTGGAGTAAACAAGTATAAAGAATTAATCTTCTTTATTTGTTGAATGAAACATGTTTTGATGATAGTTAAGAGTGAAATGATTATAAAATGAGGATGGGTATATGCTACAATGTGAATGAGAAAACCTGGGTATGTTCATCTCTTACTTTTACACATAAGATGATGATCAATATTTCATAAGTTGTTGTTGAGATGATTTGAGTTAGAATGATCATTAAAGATGGTGTAGGAAAAGTGCAGAAAATTTTGATAGATAAAGAATTTTATGTTCCGTTTTCTTGGTGTATCACCGTGGATCTTTCCGAGTGTTATAGAGATTATTGGGAACTCGAGTTAAGATTTGATCCCGACTATAATGGAATAATCACGAAACTTTTTTGTGACTTTTGATTTCTTAAAAATCAAGATCTATTTAATTTTATAAAATGATTAACAAATCATAATAAATCAAAATTTAATTCGTACCTTATTTGGAAACTTGATCTTTGTCTTATTGTATCCCTCGAACTATTCTCAAAATTGATCCATCTCAACTACCATAGTCACACAAGTATCCGGCCTCTAACGGTATCCATATAATAGGTTAAGAGAACTCTGTAACTCTTACAAAGAGAGTTAAGCAAGAAGTGCTAGCTCTATAGAGCTTAAGCCTATTTATAATAAGCTTTGGAAGTTTTAGTAATTTAATTGAAATTAATTTCTAATTTCAATTAAACTTTAATTAAAATTACAAATAATTCTAATTAAATACCAATCATGCCCATATAAGATTCAATATCTCATATTGATCCTTATTTATTAAATATCTCATATTTAAAAATAAATTTTCTCAAACTTTGCGATCAAGCCCAACTTAATTAAATTAATTTTGCTCTCTTCGACCCATTAGGTTCATAAATATGTTGGCAATGATTATAAAATCTAATTTTAATTCATAATTAAAATTAGATAAATTAAAAATCCTTTTAATTTATTTTTAATTCTCCAATTAAACAATTTATAATCATAGATTAAGATTGGTGTCTAGCAATGTATCATGACCACCCAAATATTTAGGAATGTCAAGTGGTTTTAACTAACCTATCTGTGCTCGATTTTTTTCATATAATTCAATCCTTTCATCATACAATGTTTTGATTAGACATAGAGCTTGAAAATAATATCTACTCTATTTTGAGTCTAATTATATTAGTTTTCTACCATTAGCTATTAATTCAATTAATGACATTTGTAAACTATTTACAAAACATCATTTCACCTTGGCCAAGGATTTTTTTGAATTAATACTAATCGAGAACAACGAAACATTCTCCCTAATTACTTTAGGGTAATGAATCCTATCTTGATCATTTAGCTATCTCCATATATTCATGCTATATCTAGTGACTATCGATTAAATGACCTATGATTAAATAGATCATAAGTAATATTAAAACATAGCAATCCCCATACAAGATAACTTTGATGACCTTAAGTCAAAAGATCACTTATACAATCATCACAATGAGAATTCTATAGACATACAAGTAATGTTCCAAATGGTTTCCTCATATTGTGTCCGTTCAGTGAACTTGTTCTCTAGCAAGCACCCACATATTTGTTTAAGTATCTCTATACTTTAGCCGATAAGATTGACTACTTCCTTCATAAGGAAAAACAAAACGTGTGCTAGTCTTTTTACGTTTTATTAATGTCCATTTTAATAGAACAATAACTAGAAACATTTAGGAATAATACATAAATGCAATATGAATCTAATAATTATAATGTCATTGTAATTTCATTTGCAATGTACAATTATCCCATGGAATTTATCATATACATTTAAATATGTACAAGATAAAGAATGCCTTTAAATAATTTGTCACTAAGCTACAACCAAAGTGATTGGCTCTAGGGCATAAATCAACAATCTCCCACTTGTACTAAGCCGATCATTTAAGTATCTTATGTCATATCACCACATAACGATTATTCTACTACTGGAGCAATGGCTTAATGAGAGAACTCTACAAGATTCTCTATATCAAGCACTTGATTAAATCTTACAACTCCCATCTTAATTATAATCATAATTAAGAAAATTTGCTTAAGCACATTCTTGGATCTTTGATGAGACATTAGCTCCTTATGCTTGCCCTTCTACAGTACATTACTGTCTTGAACAATGCAAAGAAAACTATATCAAGTTCACTAAAGGACTTGTTGATCCAATATGGCTTAAATTAGCAACCAATTGCTACATTGGAACTTTTCCAATCCTAAATGATAATATTCTAAGTAAATAAATCTTAATTAGGATCTACTTCTAAAGTTATATCCTTATCATCTTGAACTCAAATATTAACTCACCTATAGAGTAATGAATATCTTTAATACTTCACACAAGTATCTGATATCTTAAATACTAACCATTTTTATTACATTATCTATGCACTTGGACTTAGAATAAGTTAACAATGTCCAATCTATATCTATAGATCTAATTCCCATAATTAAGCTGTTACCTTTTCATATCCAGAGTTGTTCTTGAAAATTACGCGTCAACAATTGAAAGTTAGAAATTTTTGTTTTCTGTGAGCAATATGTCTCTACATAGTCCTACTTAAGAGGACAACTATACTCCCACTTACCTTTTTGTAAACATGATAAATTCATAATCACCTCTAAACTAAACTCTTTAAATTCATCGTGAAAGTGAATCTTTCAATGTCTCGTAGCCTTTCAACTATACATCAAATGTATCATTAAAGGCATTAGTTCTAATTAGATGTAGTGTTAGGAGATTTGAACCTTTCAATTTCCTTCTTACACTACTTATCTTGAGAAC
Organism: Erythroxylum plowmanianum; assembly: GCA_025531925.1. Classification (NCBI taxonomy): domain Eukaryota; kingdom Viridiplantae; phylum Streptophyta; class Magnoliopsida; order Malpighiales; family Erythroxylaceae; genus Erythroxylum; species Erythroxylum plowmanianum. The sequence continues at coordinate 19,234,882 of JANVCQ010000004.1, forward strand.
CATTCTCCTATAAATATATATTGAATCAAATAATTTGTTCAATGGGTCTGTAAGATTATATCCAACCTTTTGGATATCTCATAACTCTTTATTACTCATTTTAGTTCTAAACTAAATGGATCATATATGCTTTAGCTAAGCATCACATCTTTAATTCATTAGCTTTAAGTCTTTCAAAGACTTAACGTTTAATATCTAATATGTTATCTTGCTAATTGATTCAATTGGAACTATAGAAGGTAAGTCATTATACTTGGTATTGCTATAAAAAAATGTTGTTGCATCATACAATATCTCATAATATATTTTACTCTTTACATAAATTCATACTCTTATGAACTTAGTTATGAAGGTATTTATTAGAAAATATCATTTTAGATAATCAAAAATTTGAAACTCAGCAAATCAATCTCATCAAAATGCTTCAGCATTCTCAATGCTTAATTTCTATTTAGATTTAAACAATTTGAACTTTTCAAAATTTTAAATCAACATTTCATTTAATACATATGACTATATCACATAAAGTCATCAGTAATACGATGAAATATAATATTATCCTTTTATGAATTATTATTCCATATACCTCATATGTATAAGATTTAATAATTTAATACCATCATCATCCTTTCACCAAAGATTGATTTGGTTATTCTTCAACTATACAAGTTCGACAAATTTCATATGATTCATAATCAAAAGGATACACGAATCCTTATATGTGACTTTACGATTCTCATTACATTGATTTAACCAACATGGCATAAAAGGATTGTCTCAGTTATCTAACTTTTTATTCTTGCCATTTATATTAAGCATAAGTATCCTTTAATCCAACACATACAAACTCTTTGTATAAAATTGGATCAACTACTTTTACTTAACAATCTATTTCTAACCATACATTGAACATTACAATAATGTTGAGTCTAAATTTAATATCAAATACTCATATGCACAAATTAGAAATACATATGATCTCTATCATATAACATATAGGCAAGAAAAATCATACAATCATTTTCTTCTAATGATAACTATTATCATTCTATAACAAAGAGTTTAAATGTATTCCACAATTATACTTTTAGTAGGCTAAATTAAGTAGAACAATTTCAACAAGGTACTATACTTTCAGCTCAACTTTATACAACCTCTAGCATCTTGTTATCATGGTGTTGACATACATCTTATGTTGGATCTTGTTTCCAGAGTTCAACTTTAGAATCATAAACGTGAGCGTATTACCCTGTTGGGCCCCCCATTACTTATTCTTGGACAACCATGTGAGGCTGTCGAGTGAGGGCACGTGAGAGGAAAGTTAAAACTCTTTATTTGAAATGAAAACTTCCTCGCCAGCCAAGGTGAGTTTGCCACAGTAAGGTAATGTCTCACCGTGGCGAAACTGTCGAAGTAATTATATGGACCTTTCGAGAGAAGTTTGCCATGACCAACTTCTAGCTTAGCCACAGCGAAGTCCCAAGGTCGAACACTTGTACCCTTAGGGTGAAATATGCCACGATGGAAGTACCCAGATTAACCCTAAGTATCTCTCAAGAAAAATACGTCGCGACAAAAAGGTTGGCTACGCTATAGCGAAGGTACCAAAATCAAACAAAATACCCTTCAGGAAAGATTTTCCACGGCCAAAGTTTAGCTTTGCCGTGGTGAAACCCTCAAATTTCAGACTCCCAAACCTAACTATCTAACATTAATATTTTCACATACATTTCCACAACCCTTAACCACTCGACCAAAAGATAAATACAGACATATACAAAAAGAAACTTATTCAAAACTTAGTCTCTTGAGAATGAAATGCGAAACTTAGAAATTCATGAGCTAAAACACAAATATATTTCATTAACATCAAAAGAAGAGTTTTACAAAGCTTTAATGGGTATTTCAAAACACAATACATCATAATGCCAAAGTACAAAATTTACATAAACGAGTAATACTTGAAATGCAGCTAAAGCCTTGTGTCTTACAAAAAAAACTAACTTAAAAATACAAAAAATGTAGAATTGGAGTGATGCCTTGATTCTCAACTCAATCACTCGATCTCTTGCTCATCACCTGGAGATGAGGACAGAATAGGGATGAGCTTAAAAGCTCGTGGGTAACAAGTTTATAACGAAGAAACAAGCTAAACTATTGGAGATATTCACTGAATCCATAAAATATGTATTTATCAAATTCTCAACTTATCAAACATTTCATAATCATATAAGCATGTATTCGTCGTCAACAAATCCTATACACATAAGCAAATTAGAATGGTTTGGGTAAGTCTATGAGGTAGTTCTTGCAAATCTCCAAAACTAATAGAATGGACTATCATTAACCCTCGTAATGGTTTTGTGTAGTTCATAAACATGAGAGAGTCTGTGAAGGAGCTCCATACCTCTAGCAGGTAGGCGGGAGAAGCCTTTAATGGAGTTGACATGCATATGATGTATAACCCACACAACATTAATTTTATGACTTAAAAACATATTGCCCAAAAGGCACATTTCGAAAACATGATTTTCATAATCATAATACATTTCAAATACCATTTCATAAATCATCAACAAAATTCAAGTACCAAATATGTAGCAATTTCTCAAATAATTTAAGAAAAATAAATGCAACATTTAAGAAGCAATAACTGTAACATTTATAAAGTGGTTAAAATCAATTTAGTCTATTGATTTGAATAACATTTTTGGCTCATTTACTCAACTATAAACAAGTAATCGACCTTGAATTTCTTGCTTATAAATTTGCTTAAAAGTGCCTCTCCTCTTGCTCTTCTTGCCCTTTTTGATTCCTTTCAACATTGGCAAAAATCCCAATTCAATAGGAATATACATTGAGAACACAAACAAAGCTTATTCACTAAAATTGATTCTAGAATACACAAACCCCTACATTTCCTAAACTTCATGAACTAAACCACTTCCAAAAATCCAAAGGATTAAAGTGAACTAACCTTGAATCTTCACCAAATGAAAAGATTATTGGCTAATGGAAGCTCTTCTCTTCCTTTTTCTTTTTTTCTTCTTGAACAACCTCAAAATCACTCTTAAAAACTAGGAAAAGATGAAATCTAACTCAAACTTCTTTTCTCTCCTTTCTCTCTTATTTTTGTTATTCTCTCTTCTTCTCTCCCTCACTCATGATTCTTCCTTCTCTAAGAGCAATACCACTTTCTCTACTTCCAATTCTACCCTTGGTGAGTGTAAAAAGTCCACTTTGCCCTTCCTTTGATGCCTTATGTCTTTTATGCTTAAGTGACTTGCCCAATTTGCCCTTGTACTCTCTTACTACTTTAATTCTAGTATTTCTATTTTAAATTATAATTGCTATTTATGCTTGCTAATTTAGTGAATAAATTGTAAGAAAATAATTAAAATAAAATAAAAGTTAAATTTGGGGTCCAACAACCCCCTTAAAGAATTTCACCCTTGAAATTCTTTCCTAAGTCATTGAAGAGGTGTGGATACTTCTCCTTCATAGCCTTCAAGGGCTCCCACGTGGCCTCTTTCATAGAATGGTTTTCCCACAGGACCTTAACTAGTTGAACTGTCTTGTTCCTGAGAACCTTTTCCTTACTTCCCAAAATCTCCAGTGGAATCTCCTCATAAGTCAAATCATCTCTCAACTGAACCTCATTGGTCTTAATGATATGGGAGGGATCCGATCTATACCTCCTCAATATGGAGACATAAAAGACATCATGTATCTGTGAAAATTTTGGTGGCAACGCCAACCTATAAACTAGTGGTCCAATTTTCTCAACAATCTCAGAGGGATCTACATATCTTAGGCTCAATTTTCCCTTTTTACCAAACCTCATGACTCCTTTCCATGTAGATGTCTTAAGAAAGACTTCCTCACCTACTTTATACTCCATTTCCTTTCGACGTGCATCGGTATAGCTTTTCATTGTATCTTCAGCTGCTTTAAGTGTTTGCTTCACTAGATTGACCTTGTAGTCATCTTAAGTAACTCTGGCCCTATTAATTTCCTTTCTCCTTCTTCATCCCAGCATATAGAAGTTCTACATCTTCTTCCATAGAGTGCCTTATAAGGAGCTACTTGAATGCTCAAGTGGTACAAATTATTGTAAGCAAATTCGACTAATGGCAAATGCTCATCCCAAATGCCTTTGAAATCCATCACATATGCCCTGAGCATTCCTTCAAAGGTTCGAATGGTCCTCTTAGACTGGCCATCTGTTTGAAGATGAAAAATAGTACTAAAATTTAGCTTGGTCCCCAGAGCTTCTTGCATACTTTCCCAAAATCTCAAAGTAACTGAGGATCTCTGTCAAAAACTATAAAGTCTAGAATCCCATGAAGTCTCACTATCTCATCAATATACTTCTTTACTAGCACATGCAGAGAATCAGTCATCCCTTACTTCCTTGACATTCGGAATACAGAGTCTATTTCCTACAACCATAAGTACATCATCCCTCACTACTACTTTAGATTTATTGCCATTCTTAATTTCTTCTCGTAACTTATTCAAATCTACATCTTGTGCTTGTAACTCCTTAACTTTCTCCCTGAGTATTGGTCTCACTCTAAAATTAGCAATAATACAATCGGGTTCTTCCTGTTTCAAGCTTAATCTAAGCTTAGCCATCTCTTTCAACAACGATAGATAAATGGTCTGAACATGGGCTATGGAGGATTTCCTGCTTAAGGCATCAGCCATTACATTTATCTTTCCTGTATGGTATTCAATCAACAATTCATAATCTTTAAGTAACTCTAACCACCTTCTCTGTCTTAAAGTCAACTCTTTCTGGCTTAATAAGTACTTGAGACTTTTATGATCTATAAAAGTCTTCATCTGAACTCCATACATATAATATCTCTAAATTTTTAAGGCAAAAATTATCGCTGCAAACTCTAGATCATGGGTCGGGTAGTTCAATTCATAAGGCTTTAGTTGCTGCGAGGCATAAGCTATTATCTTGTCTCCTTACATCAACACAAAACCTAAACCTTGCCTTGAAGCATTATATAAGTTGTATAACCCTCATCTCCTATAGGCAAAGTCAAAATTGGTGCACTTTTCAATCTGTGCTTAAGCTTCTCAAAGGTCTTCTGACATTCATTACTCCAGAAAAACTTCTGATTTTTCCTTAATAACTTGATCATTGGAGCAGTTATCATAGAGAATCTTTCAACAAACCTCCTATAATATCTTGCTAAACCCAGAAAAATTCTCACTTCCGCCATTGTCTTTGGTGCATGCCATTTGACCACTATTTTAACTTTATTCAGATTAACATGTATTGCATCCTGTGAAATTACATGTCTAAGGAATATCACCTCATGAAACCAAAACTCACAATTACTTAATTTGGAACAAAGCTCCTTCTCCCTTAATGTTTGCAATACTATCCTGAGATGTTCTTTACGTTCCCCTTTTCTTTTGGAATAAACAAAATGTCATTTATAAATACTATGGAAAATTGATCTAGATACTCCTTGAAGACCTTATTCATGAGATCTATAAATGCATTTGGAGCATTGATCAATCCAAATGGCATGACTAGGAACTCATAACGCCCATAATGTGTCCTGAAGTCTGTCTTGTTTACATCAGATTTCCTAATTCTGAGCTGATGATAGCCTGACTTAAGATCAATTTTAGAGAAGACCTTTGCTCCCTATAGCTGGTCAAACAGATCATCTATTCATGGCAGAGGATACTTGTTCTTAATGGTTACCTTGTTGAGTCCTCGATAGTTAATGCACATGCGCCATGTTCCACCCTTCTTTTTCACAAACAATACTGACGCTCTCCATGGAGACAAACTTGGCCTTATATACCCCTTCTTTAATAGTTCTTCCAACTATTTTTTAAGCTCCTTTAGCTTAGCTAGAGCCATTCTATACGGTGGTATGGAAATGGGTATGGTATTTGGAATTAGAAACAAGTCTGGAAATTCTCTCACAATTGAAAAATTTTCTAACTTTCCTTCATTCACATCGGTGTCCACAATATGTGCCAAGAAGGCTTCACATCTCTTTTTCATTATCCTATCAGCTAGCAAAGCTAAAATAATTCTTGGTGATGGCATTCTTCTGTCTCCTCTAAAAATCAACTTCTCACCCTTGCTAAAATCAAATTCTACCTCTTTGAGGCTACAATCTAACTTTGAATGATATTTTTCCATATCATCAATTCCAAGTATAACATCTAAGCCCTTTAGATCTAAAGGCAGTAAGTCCACTACCAATCTATCACCATCAATAAAAAGTCCATAATCTCTATATGCTTCACTTATTATCACCTTCCTCCATAAAGGAGTGCTAACAATCAATGGACTATCCAACGACTAACACCATGTAATTTCATGCTTGCAGAAATGAAAGAATGCATGGAATAGGAATCAATCATCAAATATAATTTTGAATTAAATAACTGAGCCATACGTGTAACAACTTTAGGTGTGGCTGCAGTTTCATCTCTGGTCATGACAAACACTCTTACCTGTTCCTGACCCCTTGACCTTCCTGGAGGAATAACCTTCCTTGCCACTCCAAAACTTCCTGCCTCAATGGCTGGTCTAGTTCCTACTATTTCAGCTCTCTTTGGGGCTTGCGACTATGACCCATCTTATCTTGGTGCTTGGGGACATTCCTTGACCATGTGTCCCTTCTCTCTGCATCAAAAATGTACTCTAAGTATGTTGAACCCCAAATGTTTCATAGAAGTTAGAACTATTTGAATGAGAAATTTTGGAGATTAGTCATGAGTAAAGAACAAATGATGAAAATT
>JANVCQ010000004.1:19246071-19264780 GCA_025531925.1 Erythroxylum plowmanianum
ATATATAATTTCAAAATTATAACACATCAGAATAATTTTATTTACATAATAATAATAATAATAATAATAAGTTATAAAAATAATAGTAAATTTAAAAAACGACACCGTATTGCTCGACTGGGGGCCCGAGGAAGAACGTTTATTACCTAGCCTTTCCCGACGTTTAACTCTCCATAACGTCGGGGTTACCATTTTACGACGTCTTCCTAACAAAACGACGTCAAACACTTCGTTTTTTCACGACTTCTGCGTACAACGTCGCTAAATCTTCGACCTTTTCGTGACGTCTGGAAAGATGTCACGAATGCCTCCTATATTTCGCGTCGTCTTCTGAGAAGACGACGTGAAATGTATGTTTTTGTTGTAGTGAGTACATTCACAAACTGACCCACTTTAACTTTCAGGTTGTTAATAGAAGAGACATGGTTCTTCACCACTTGCTCAAACTTCTCTTCTAAACTTGTAAATTTAGAAGCCATAAATTTGTCCATCTTGAAATCTATTATATTGGACTTATCATGTTGAAATTCCAGTAGGCTTTGATTCCTCAACTGAATTCCTGCATTGTTGGATAAAAAAAATTTTAGATAGTTCCTCCACCCAAGATTATATGTGTTAGAATAAGGATTGTTCCCTCCTGACACTGTGTGCCTATGTAATTGAGTTATTCCATATTGTTGTTTAGCATTAAAAAGCAATCAGTCGTAACATGATTATCTTGCCTACATAACTTGCATCTGTGTTAAATTGCTTCAAGTGGAGTTGAAGAGGAGGCTTTCAGGCTATTTAGATGCCTTGTTAAATAAACAATTTTAGCTTATAGTGATTTCACTGAAGTAATATCCCTATCTTCTGATCCTAGAAGGTTGACTGATATCTGCTTCAATCTGACGTCTAAAGAGAGTTATTATTTGTCATCTCCTCTAGCAAATCTTCTACTTCCTCAACTATTTTGTCACATTAAGGACCCTTCAATATTTGCATCTATGATGCCCTCATGGGTGGATTAACTTCATTGTAAAAATTTTACAATACGAATTCCTTTGACAAGTTATGAAGAGGACATCTCCTTTGCAAATTCTTATACTATCCCACGTTTCGCATTGCAACTACCCCTTGTTTTGTTGAAAATTCGTGATTTCTTTAGTAAGTCATTGTCTTCATGAGAGGGAAGTATTGGTCTAGAAAAACTTGTACCAAATGCTCATATGTCATGATGTTGGCTAGGTTGAGTGAATGGTACCACGCTTTGGCTCTATCTGTGGGTGTAAAGGGAAAGAGCCTCATTTTAATAGCTTCTTCTAATATATTAGAATGTATTACATATTTCTAAGAAGTTCACTAGATGGGCATTGAGATCTTTATTAGCCAACCCATAGAACTATACATTAGTTTGCAACATATTCGACAATAATGGCTTGATCTCGAATGAAGTTGCTTACACTGGTGGTTAAGTGATTGCTATACCACATTGAATCCTGAACTCATGAAGTCCATAAGGGTTCTTTGTTGGTCTCCGTGATTGAATTCTTCTGCCATCGTTCTTTCTATCTCTTATTGGCATTTTGTTGTTCGAATTTCTCTTTCTTACCTTGTGATGTCAAGAGTTGGAGCTTCTTCTACCTTGCTCGAATTAAGTAATTTTTTTGTTCATGCAATTGCAAGCACATAAGAATGACAAAAATTCCTTAAATCAAAAGAATTCAAATCGTCATAAGGCTAAAATCCCTGACATCAAAAACTTATTAAGTAAGTTTTATATATAATAAAACTCTAAATATCTACAAATATACAAATCGTATCTTGTATTATTAGGGTTATCGTTTTCACAAGGCTTTGTAAAAACCTAAACAATTTGAATCTAACTTTGTCTAAGGTAATACAAATTTGATTTGAATTAAATTTAAATAAAATAAATAAATAACGAAATAAATAATCAAATATCGAGTGAGTTGCCAAAAAAAATTAGGTTTTGATCAAAGTTTAATAGTTATGAACTATTCTATCCTTATTTTAATTCCCTTAATCTTATTTATTCAATTTATGTTTGATCATAGATTTCCTAAGATTTTGATTACTCTCTCACAAGATCTAATCAATTAACCCTAATTGAATTTGATAATTATAAATTTGCAATCTCTCGATTCACAAACTACTCCTAACTTATTCAATTAAATCTGAAACAATCTCTTAGATAATTAATTTCACAACCAAGATCTCTCTTCTATTGATCATTAATTTTGATAATTTTCAGTTTAGTAAATTCCCAAGTTTCATTGCACAACCTAACTCTAATTACTTTGACTCACTCTCTCGATTTGTTATTAAGTTTATGCATAAAAATTATCACAAATATCCAAAGATATATTAAAATTAACAATAAATAAAGTCACAAAATAAATTTCAAAATAATTCCTAATTTATATTAAAAATCCATAATCATGTTATATATTATAAAAATCCAGTTACACATCAAGGTTAATGAAGAAAGGAAAAAAGAAAAGAATAAAACTATTTGACTCCTAAATTTGCAATGTTGCAATTTATCGAAGCTCTTCTTTTATCTCTCCACTTTTGATCTACTTTAATTTGTGGTTGCTTCCCCTTTTTGTGTTTTTTCATGTTCTTATGTGGTGCATTAAGGTTCTAGGGTTGTGTCTAAGGTTCTCCACTTTAATCGGTTTCAAAAATAGTCTTGAACCCTAAAAACATGAAAAAAAAAACTCATCCCTAAAAAACTATGTCACGATCATAAACTTTGTATGACTCTCTATCATGATTGGCTGAATCAAAGGAGCACGATTGTGACATAGTGCCATGCAGCTCCACTCACGTCTGTCACGATCGTGCTCCTTGTGCATACTCGTGCCTTCCTTCAAGCTTCCTCCATCTTCTTCATTGTTTAATTTTCTAATTTCCAACACTCACAAACACATCTAACATCTAAAGAAACTAAAAATTAAGATTGAATTCATGCTTTAAACCCTACAAACACTTAGAACATAATCAAACACTAACATTAACACAATTCTAAGCCTATACATACAATAGTCATCTAAGAAATACTTGAAAACACACTAAAACTTCTAGAAAAATATAGTATGAACTATACCTGTCAATGACCATTAAAGTCTCCTCCTAGAATATTGATCTCATTAAGGGAGATATGTTGAATCATCTCATCTAGCTCTTCGTAGAATTGTTTTTAAGTTGTTTGTCCAAACCTACTTAAGATGCATTAAACATCACCTTTCATCATAATCTTTATAGACATAATCATATCATTAATCTTCTTTACTCCCATAACATGATTTATAAATTCCTTAATAGCAAAGATACCTACCTCAATCTATCATCTCGAACACCTAAGTACAAAAGTTCGAACTTATTAATTTTTTTCGCTTTAGCTCCTATCTACTTTGTCTCCTAGAAGTAAATTTGATATTTATCTAAAATCTCCACTAATTCTAACGACTTCCTTGTAATGGTCTTAATGTTCCAAGAATCTTTCCGCAATCTGTCAATATATTTTTTTCTCTTAGAGCCAAACTCACTGAAGGACAAGCCCTTGCTCTGTCATCGGTAGTCAAAGCCACTATTCCTATCCCAATGCCCAAGACAAGCTAAAGAGAGAGGAAACACAAATTATTAATAAATTCTAACAAGAGCACCATAATAAATGAGTTTAAAAATCACAAGTATACATGACCTCAAACAAATTAAAAGTTCAAAGGTCCCAAATCTTAACCACTGTTAGCATTAGGATTCTACAAAATGATAAAATCTAGTATTGAACAATTAAAACAGAACAAACAAACTATTAAAAATTATACACGAAAAGAGATTAGCCAACAAGGATATTAAGCCCAGATTAAACAAAACAATTATGAAGCGCTAAACTAACAAGGATATTAAACCCAAATCAAATAGATAAAATTATGAAGTGCAAGGGACCTAAAACACCAACAACTCCCAACTCAATAACTCTAAGCCGAATTAAAACTAAGCCATGTGATAAGCTAAGGGATTTTATAACAACTTTAAATGAAAAGTCTAGTGACAAGAAGAACTAATAAACACAAACTATGGCAAGAAGAAACAAATCAAGCTAGAAAAAAAGTATTGCCAACAAATTACTAGAGTTTTATTACAATCATACAAACCAAAAATCTAACAACCATGTAGCAAAGGATACAAGTTAAGCTTTGTATGCAAATATAAAGACCCAAAACTTCAAAAGCAAAATTTATAAAAATAAACTCCTTTAAGCAACTACAGAAGAGCATCAACACTTACAAGAAGTGACCTAAAGAGAAAGACAAACTCTCATAAAAATTCAGTCAATCGAGTTAAGTAAGCAGAAATCCCAACCAAAAAAGAGATAAAAATCGAAACTTTCACCCTAATTGCAAGTCAGAACAACAAAGTTCTTAGACCCACTAGTAAAAATACTTTCAAGTACCAAAGATCCGTACAAGTACAAGTAAGTCTCATGATTCTTGTATTGAAAGTTTTGGAGAGGTTGATCAACCACAAAATATCATATTATTCTTCATAAGAAGAGCTATTACCGTACAATTACTTATAAATCATCAAATGGAAAAGTTGATTATAGCTGTAAAAAATTTGCTGAAATTTTATTTCTTATTTTTCAAATTTTTGCTGTAAAAAATATTATAAAAATTCCAAGTCAGAACATATTGAAAAGTGGACATATAAAACAAAACTTGGACTCGTCAGAGCTAAAACTTAAGAAATTGACGTAAACAATTTGAATCCTAATATATGTCAAAGTATGCAGTATAAATAATTGTGTCGACTATATCTTCATTTTTTCTCTATAACCTTCCTTAACGATTTGATCTTAAACTGCTAAAAAAATGAGAACTTTTCGACTCTCACATTTCTCACATTTAAATATATTTCAGCGCTTCATCTATGCAGCTAAAACCCCGATATCATGACACCACCAAGGACATTACTAGAGTATAAATATGCTTTTAGGCAGAAGGCAACTGTCATAGTAAGCGCACAGACCAGAGAGACATTTCATACGTTTGAATCCTACAGTTAAATAGACCCCAGTTTTCACCACGTAATCGACTTTCAAATTAAGTTCTATCGACACAATAAGACAAGAAAACGCAAAAACATGAAATAATCAACATAACTGCGTGTACACAGAAAACAAAGTGCATATATTAGAGGATCAAATATCTCTCGAGCACTCGGTTAAAAATTAAGAGGACTTTTTTTCTTGTTGGGTGTTAATACTACATTCATTCGTACAACATTAAAGAACTGCGGGGTTAACCTAACGGTTAAATGAGAGTCACCTTGTTGCCATTTCAACTAACTAGTGAAGATATGGGGTTTGGTACTGGTAGCCATTTCCAAAGTAACTGCCATAACTGGGAGAGAAGCTGTAAGTAGCAGAACTGATAAACTGGGGAACATGGTTGTCAGCAGGTGAGGGATAAACATATGGTCTGTCATAGACATACTGCGGGTACTTATCAGTAACTCTTGGATAAAATGTCTTGTCAGAAGCAGTGCCCGTGACACGGGGACAACATCCTACACTAGCACGTGGTCTCTTAGGCTGAGGTTTACCAGTTTCAGTTACCCTTTTCTTGTCTGCCTTCGTCTTCTCCAGCTGAAGAAGTCGTTTCTGGAGTGGGTCAACCGGATATTGCTCCTCAAGTTTATGCTCTTCAATGCACTTGATCATGGCCTTAAGGGCTGTCAGCTCTCGTTCATTGATCTCATTCTGAAAAAAAAAAAGTCTTTATCAGAGTTTTAAATTAATGGTCTATACAAATAGTTAGACAAACAACACTTAATAACACCAATCGCCATCTTATATCAACTTCTGATGTTGACAACAACGTGGATACATGAACTTCATTGGGAAATCTAGAAAATCTGTTCTAGAATCAACCAAGCAAGTTTTCCAGCATTTGCAAGCTTAAGAAGCAGCACAAAAGCCCATGGCCAAAATTCGAGAACTTTCAGGATTGTCTACATCATTAAAGTTAGACATAGGGTTACATTACGTTTTGGTTTAGCTGCGCTTTTTATCCTCGTTTTAATCTTTTCGTTTATTTGTGAGCCTTAGTGTGATTGAAATAGGTTGGGCAATGGGTTGGCCCAGCTCCACCACTAGTAGGTGGTCCGAACCCTACACAAAACCATGTCAGACTCAAGTCACACAGCCTGCTCGACTGCCCTAATATAACGTCGTTTTGGTTTCACTTCTCAAAACGACATGGTTTTGGTCTTAAGTTTCTTATTGAAAAGGAAAACTAACGTAGAAAAACCTTATGAAGATTAAATAATTAAGAAAACATAAATTATTAATTCAAATATGCCCCTGCATCTTGACCAGTGTACCAAGCACATAAAGATGCACGGGCACAAAACTGCACGTTAGGATCTATGAACTGGGTACTTAGCTTCAATTGTACGTGAATGCCACTATATTCAGTGCATTTTCTGCCTTCCACTGAACTTCCCAGTATCCTATGCTTTAGAAGCAGTAACTCATTATGAACGTTCTAAGTGGGCCCTTTAAAATGATTTAAGTAGGAATAATGTTAGGGAAAAAGCAACTCAGTTTCCATATGGCCAAGAGGCAAGGAAATCCTTGCAAAGTAGAGATCACAGAAATTCAAATACTTCTTCAACTCATAGTAGTTGAGCAAGAATACAAACCTGTAGAGTCATCGGAGATGTATTTCCAGACTTGACAAGTGAAGAAAATTTTCTGGCCTCCAAGTGTGATTTCAGTAACGGTACAGGTAGGAACTGCTCGGTCAACTCAAAAGCAAAAGCCAAGTTAACAGCATCAATTTGCCTTCCCCTGTTGACCAGTAATTTAATTACACCTGAAGGATCAATGAAAAAGGAGATAAGAGAGACATCCAGAATAAAGTGCTTCCAGCATTGATACTTCAAGTATTCAAATATCTTCATCCCATAAGTAAATGAATCTCAACCTGGCATTTTATCTGATAGCCCAAGGAATCGACAAAGCTCAGCTGCTTGACGACGACGTGAAACCATTGGAATCAGCCTGGATAGTTCTTCTTCGTCGAAATTGGAAGCAATTCCAAAAGTGGCTAAGAGTTGTAAAAATGCATGTGCCTCCAAGGAGTTCCCATTGCTTGCATCCACATCTAAAGCATCCAATTTTGGCTTCCATTGTTCTGCGATAGCCTTTGCTCGCTTCTTAACATCTGCTGAGATGACATCAGACACTGAAACTAAATCTTCATATGTTAGTACAATGCTGAGGCACTCCATCAACATGATACAGGTTCGACGAAGCCCCAAAAGGTTAGAATCTTTCTTTCCATCAATATTTGGTACATCAACCCGATAGAAGTGGTCTAAAGAGTTCAAAACCAATTCAGCAGGATTAGAAGCAGTCTTTAGAGCAAATGGAATCTCCTCCTTTAGAACAGCAAGGTTTTTACGGTTATCTGATATAAACTTGTGCAGCCCTTCAGAGTCCATCTCTTTACACAGTCCGAGCAACTGGGGGTAAGAAACCACTTCCATGTTTGTATTTTCAGGAGAATCTTTGATCTCTTCCGAGTTACTTTGGCCCGCCATGGCATCAGTTGTTCGGTATTCAATGGTTGGCGACTCACCATGATCATCATTGGTGACATCAACAGATTTGACAGATGATACCTTCCTATGCTTGTTTTCAGCAATAGCAATTGCCAACATAGCAGCATCTCTTTTCTCTTGGAGTCTCTCCAATGAATCTTGTTCCTTGGCCATAACAGAAGCTTCACATTTTTTCAACATTTCTTGAGCCTTTCTTGTTTTTCTTTCATACTCCTTTTCTTGGTCTTCCAGTTCATGAAAGCGCCTCTTCAATGACCTCTCAAGAGAATGAAAATGTTCCTCAATTTCTTTCCATTTCAAGTTGAGTGTTACAGCCCGATGACTTTCAAGTTCAGCAAATGCTTTCTGAAGTTGCTCTATCTTAGAGGATGTAGAGTTGATGAGGCTTGCAACTGATTCAGTATACTCCATAGCAGACAAGCTGGTACATGCACATCAGAGTTAAAGAAAATCGATGTAGGCCAAGTTTTTTTAAGAATATAAGCATATTTCTCTTATATAGGTTAGACGGTGCACAAACTCATTCCTGAAAATCATAATACATCAGAATGTAATGAGAAGAAAAAAATCATTTAAAACACAACCCTAAATACTTTTCCTAGTTTCTTTCCAATATTTTCAAGATTGAGAGTTCAAATTTTATACCAGGATGTAATTTCCCAGATCATTCACCTAAGCAATAGAACAGGAAGGATAAAGTTTCAAAATTAACTTTAAAAGTCTAGACTGCGGAGACACATGAGAAGAATTCAACACTGCTATCAATGACACAGGATTGAGTAACAAGTTTCTCATATTGCATCCTTTATCTGATTGGTCCCTCTCACAAGTCAGTTTGATATTAGGTTGTGCTTTGGTCATCTTATGGAAATTTACACAAATTCATGTAAGGAAAGTGACAAGGAAAAACATATGGCCTTCCTTTAAATTCATTTTCCATTGAGAATACTTTATCAAGTTTAAAAAAGAGTATCAGTCTTTAACTTGGGTTTACACATATTGATGACATTTAAATCCCAACTGCAAAAAAAGTCAGATGGATAAACCTTGACGATCTCCTCAATCTTTAAACTTCAGTTAGTAAACTGTCCGGTTTAAATCATCTTGAACACCAAACTCATAAAATGAGAATATAAAAACAACAAAAGCAAAAAAGACGTCAATAAATTGCACCAAGAATTTAGTACCATTAAGGCATGTGTCAAGTGCGCTAACATAAAGGGTTTTTAGTCCAGATATTAGGCAGTACCAACTCAAGAGCTTACCAGTGACCTCACAAGATTGAAGGGAAATATCTCAATCAGGAGACCACTCGATATCAGAAAAACAAAACAGGACAAAAATCAAAACCATGAAGATAGAAATGCTAATGGAAACCCATCAGCAAAGCAAAATTAAACGTAGAACTCATAAAAAAGCCGTAAATTAGCTATCCAGAGCACAGGAAATCCCTAATGATCAACCATTCAACTTCACCGCCAAACATTTGCCAGCAATCAGTGACAAGTAGGAAAATCTAAGATGAAGTAGCAACAAACGGAGATAATAAACCAAATGGAACCAATTTCGAAGCAAACAAACAAAGCCAATCTACACATAACGTTAAGAAGCTGAGAAAAACAAAAGCATAAGAAAGTAGCAAACCTTAGCGATTTGATAGGAAAGATGAAGAAGTGTAAATTAAGGCTGATAGAGGTCAATCCATGACGGATTGAAGTGGATTAGGTTTTGTGGTAGCTTCTCTGCAAATTCAGAGAAAATAGAAAGGAAAGTGCAAAGTGTGGCTCTACAGATCTGTGTTTTGATGGGGCACTCTCACGTGCGCTATTTTACCAAACCAAAATGTTAATGTTATGTTGAATTTTTTCGCTTCCAAGCAGTTTGGGCTGGCTAAGCCCCGAGGCTTCCAGTGGGGCAGTTAGAAGGGCCCTCAAAAAAGACATGTGACGTGGAAGCTACAAAATTTAAAATCACGTAATATATTTTTTTGGAAAAATAAAATCACTTAACAGTTTAACACAATTGAAACTGAATAATGTTACAGTACTCAATTTAATCTCTCTCTCTCTCTCCCCTTTGTTATAGAAGTTTTTGGCCCCGAATGTTCGCTGATAAGCTATAAAATAGTTTATTGACAAAAATTAGCTGATTGATTTTGTCAATCAACTATTAGTTCTGTTTAGTTGTTGACTGATTGAGTTAGCTTACAGTACTCAATTTAATCTCTCTTACTCTCTCCCCCTTGTTATAGAAGTTTTTGGCTCTAAATGTTAGCTGATCAGCTATAAAATAGTTGATTGACAAAAATTAGCTGATTGACTTTATAAATCAACTATTAGTTCTGTTTAGTTGTTGATTGGTTGAGTTAGCTGATTCAACTCAACCAACTAATTTATGAAAAATTGGTCATGTGTAACGTTTTGGAGAAACAATTGAATTAGCTGTTTGGCGATTACTATCCTACTTTTACTTTTTCACTACTCTTTGCTTTATATTGCTTTGAAGTATTGATAGTCACTGGCTGACTTATTAGCCACTCATAGTAGTCATGCACATACCGTGCAAAGAGTTGGCGCTCCTCCATTCATGGAGAAGCACCAACTCTCTGATGTTATTATTATTATTATTAAATTTTGTTGTTATTACTATTACTACTACTACTATTATTATTTATTATTATTATTATTATATTTACGATATATGATAATTATATTAGAGTTATACACTTAATTTTTGTAGAATTAAATTTCTAAAATCTAAATTAATATAAGAATATTCAACAAAATACTAATATATATAATATTCATATCTTTATATATTTTGTTAAAGTCTTATACTCATAAGTCATATCTTCGATATCATTTACGTTGTTTTGAAATATTGTTAGTCATGGGGGAGACTTAATTAGTCACCCCGTGACTTAAGGGTGTGCTTGTTGAGTTCCACAAGCAACACTAACCCAGAAGCAAAAAACAGCAAGGAAAAGTAGCGTTCTGAAGAAGTAAATAAATACAGGACTTAAAAAACGATAAAATGATAGGTTTTGATGAAAAGTGTAGAAAGAACGTAAAATACAACAAGTGAGAGAAAAAATAGAAAAGTGTAGAAAAAATGAAAATATGCATGAACATGTCGGTTTCTGCATTGGATATGAATCTTGGATTTTGATTTATTTGTGTTGAGTTGAATTGAGAAGGAAGTAGTATAAGTGATTTACGTATGAATTGAATAATATAGGAATGAGAAATTTTGGAAGATGGAACAAATAAATAAAGAACAGGGAGGATGCATGGGCATGAAAAGTTAACTCACACCTGTGACATCACTGTTGAATGAATAAAGAAGTTGTGCTTTAAATGTTCTAAAAGAAGAAGAAGAATTGGTTAAGTGTTATGTATGAAGAGAGAAAATCTAGAAAACATTTATGAACATTAGATAAGATAGAAGAGAGAAAATTTTGAAAATACAATACAGAGAGAGGGAGCATATGAAGTTTCAGATTTTCGGTGTTTGAAATGTAAATTTGAATATGACTTGTTTAGAGATTGTACTGGATATAGAAATGCAAAATAAATGATTTAGGAGTGAGTAAAAAAATGGAAGGAGAAGAAATAAAATATGTATCCCGTTACTTAATGTGAGTATGGATTTTTGGGTATGCCGTATGTGTTGTTCTGCATATTTGATGATCAATATATTATAATATGTTGTTGAGATGATTTTTGAGTTAAAAAAATCATTGAAAGCGTGTATAAAGAGAGTGAAGAAAATTATGAAAAGTTGATATGTGTATACTCTATTTTCATGGTTTATACGTGAATTTTTGGATGTTTTTAGAAATAAATAAAAACGAGTTTAGAGTTAAGGAAAAGATGTTAGATGATGTCTGGATATGAGAAAATTTTAGAGAAGAAATAGGAGAATGAGCACAAAATAAGAATGCAGTAGAAAAATGAAGAAAAGTGCAGGAAACGTGAAGAACATGCGTGAATTTTTTCTATTTTAATGTTTGTGGTTTAATTTGGATTTTTGAAATTGGTTGTAAATGTGTTGAGTTGAATGAAGTAAAAAATGGAGGTTGAAATAAGTTAGAAATGGAAGAATTAAAAAAAGATAGGAAGAAGAAGAGAAAACAGCAGTATCGGAAGAAGGAGGAAGGAAGGAAGTCGCGATCGTGCTTCACTTTTGAAAAATCTCGTGATCGTGTTTCTACACGATCACGACTCTTCTACTAAGTTCGCACGATTGCGACTTTTGAAACAACTATCAATGGAAGGCTTTTTTTTTTTTGAACATCCTTTGATCTTTTGCCTATAACATCTTCTCTAGACATCCAAATGACATGACACTTGAACCAATAGACTCATAAGACATGTTTCTTCATCTCCACCAAAAATTATTGCCATCTGAAATGGATTGGTTGATGAATTTAAGATGAGAATGTTGAATGTGTTGGATTATGATAACCAGAAAGATTTCATTAAATAAGTTTCGGTATTTTGACCATAACTTGTTCTGTAGTTATCCAAATGGAATAGTTCTTAATTTAGATTAAACTAGAGACATAGGGATACAAATTGCATGAAGAAATTGAATTTCAATTATGTCTCTAAGAGTTCCAGAATCTGGCTTGACATTGAGTACAGAGTACTATCTCATTTTAAGAATAGTCCAAAGTATTTGGAATATAACATTCGAAATACTGAATCAAATTGTATAATCTTTATGTCATGAGAAACATAAGACATAGGGGAACAATTTTTTCAGAAGAAAGTGTGGCCAAATTACTTCATGCAAAGAAAGTGTTGCCAAATATTGTCTACTTTTGCTTCTAATGACTATTCACATTGATCTATCATGCAAAGAAAGTGTTGCCAAATACTGTCTACTTTTGCTTCTAATGACTATTCACATTGATCTAACTTCAAAAATAGATTGTTATACTCTTATATGATTTCCATATTGATTCAACGGAATATCAGTGACTGCAACGTAAGATTTAATGAATGCAATATGAGGTTTAATGATTGAAATATGAGGTAGATGTAGTTTCACTAAATGAAGTCTGATAGCAGTTGAGGTTTACATGGATTTGCTATAGTAAAACTGTATGAACCGAAGGTTATTGTAGCAATTAGTAGAAAGTAGCTACTTTTTTAATTTATTGCATTTAACTTAATTTATAACTTCGTTGATTAGTCTTAGCTACTCTACTCTCTTTTCACCTTTATAACTTAACCGATTCCTTGTGGGTTCACTTGGATCTTGCCGCTGTCTTCCTTTGTCTTCGTTTGTAAGTTCTGTTCTTTCTATGTTATGATCATGCATTTGATTGAAAGGAGGATTGTTCCTATTTTTTGATTGAATCTTGTATTTTTGGGTTCTTATTAGGTTTGTGTGGGTACTACCTATTACTTTGCTTTTTCATAGTTACTGAGATCGATTAAGGTTTGGTTTACTTTATTGGTTCTCATTAATCAAGGAAAAAGGTTTTTTTTAATCATCTCTTGGGTTTAATTGAGTGTTAGATTACGTTTGAAATGAAAATTGTTCGTTAAAAAGTTAATGGTATGAATGATTGACTTGAAGTTACCTAGTATATCACAATTGTGTTCCTGTTATTTTAAATAAGGTTAGGAGATTTATTTACTTTGCTGAGCACCTGAGCTTAGAGTAAAATAATTACTAGGTCATGTGAGGAATACTAGAATTGACTGAAGTCATTATTTTTGTGTTTGTGTTTATCAAGTTATTCAATCATTTATATAATCACAGAGGTTGAATTGCTGTTAAATTAGAAGCATTAATACAATATTCTATCACATAATTGTTTTTTGTGATGTTTTCCAACTTTTGCTAGCTTTCATTATTTAGTAAGTCCATGTTTTCCCAGTTACTACTTGTTTTCCTATTACCAATATGAGATCTGTTATTCTTGCTACACTGTTGTTTCAATTGGCTTGTTTGTGTTATGTAGTATGTTGTTGTTTTATGGTAGGAGACTAAGAAGATTATTACTACTCTCCTAATGTTGTTCTTCAACTTTAATATATCAAGCTATCAAGCTTATTTTTTAATTTTTCAAAAAAATGAGATCTGTAACCACTAGTACAAATTAGGAATTCCATAAAAAATTACATGTAATTTTTGATATCTTTCAATTTTGTTAAGAGATTTTCATTAAACACGATATTCATTTATTAATAGGTAAGTTTAGTATGATAAATGTTGATATTCATTTATTAATATATAAATCAAGATATACATAAAAAAAGAGAAAGGAAAGAGAGTTAGATAATCACCGTATAATTTGAAAGAGTATTACTTGTCTTGGACAATTCTTGTTGATTATTTAATTATTTAATAGTTCCTTTGTTACCAAAAGAACAATAATTATCTTAAATTATTATATATAAACAAATAGTAATTTAATAAAAATGCTTTTATAATATACTATTTTAATATATATATATATATATATATTACAATTTTATATAATTTTTGAATAACATTCATAAGTTAATTCTATCACTCCTTTTAAATTAAGAGATCAAACAATTTTAAAATAAGTAATAAATAAAAATATTAAAATGATAAAATAATGTTTATATATTTATTTTGTTAAATAGTCTAATTCAAATTAGTTAAACTAATTAAGTTGTGAAATCAATTGCAAATTGATTAACTAGCATATAATTTTTTTCATCTTATATGGTTAGATGACATCATCCCAAAAAGGAAATAAAGGAGGAAGTCAAGGGGGGAATGATATAGGTAGGATTCGTTAGCCAAAAGAAACTATTTTTATTTTTGGTGACATTTGTAACCAACATATTGAAAGGAAAAGGAAAATACAGAGGAGTTATTGGTCAAAGGTTAGCATGGAAAAAAAGGTGGAGGAAGAGTTCACAAAGCAACTAGCTTACCATAGGATAAAACTAAGCTTAAAAATAAGTTTGATTGGATGAGAACTAAATGGAGTATTTGGAAATAATTGAAAGGGAAAGGAATGAGATTAGGATGGGCTTATGGCAAAGGAACAATTGCTACTAGTGAGGAGTGGTGGACTTTGAAGCTTAAGGTTATCCTCTTTTCCCCAATTCAAGTTATTTTCCTTTACTTTAATGCTAAATAGTTAGTTAAATATAAGTTATTTAATTTTGTTGTAGGAGAATATCAATTTTAAAACATTTATAGAGGAAGGGCTTGAACTTGAGCTTAAATGTAAGTTGGACTAATTTTTTAGATGTTTGGCCCGAGTAGACACTACATTTTGTCCTATCTCCATAAGGACAACAAGAAGTTGAGGAAGTATATGCTCCTTCTCCACCTGATAGTTATAATGTTCATTATCAATTGTGAGCCTATCATGATCATGAGAGTATAGATGAGATTGATGGTCTAAACAATTGGGAAGAAGTGTGGAGAGAATCAACCCTGACCCCTCAAGCTACACAAAATGAAGAGAGTGAGAGAAGAAGATGCAAAAGGGTTTTGGAGGGTGACAGTTCACAAAGTAACAAGAGTGCAAGAACTGATTTCGCTAAAAGGGTAGGAAGATCTATAGTAATGTATGAGAGGCTTGATGATATGATGTAATTGATTCAAGAGAGACAGAGTGCAACAATGGAGATAAATAGATCCATTATGAAAATTTTGGACACGATGAATATTAGTGCATCATAAAGTATTGGTGCTGATGCGTCACACCATAATGTTACGAATGCTTTGGAAAAAATATGTAATTTGCTTGGTTTAAAGACTAGTACTCCTGAAATTTACTTTGCTTGCATGTTGATTGAAGATCCATAAAGAAGGTCCTTTTTTTTGGTTTACCAGATGATACAAAGAGAGTTGAATACATAGAGTTTATGTATAAGTATGACAAACATAAAGAACATTAAACATAGTTTCTATCTATCCATTACTATGTTTAGTTTATTGTTTTTATTATTTGTGCACTTATGTTGACATGGTGTTTTTTTAATACATTATGATTTTAGTTAGTTTATTTTATTATATTATGTTATCTTATTGGTAATCTATAATTTTATTACGTGCTATATTATTTATTTCTTTATATTTAGACATATAAGTGTCTTGTTTATTTACAATATAAATTTACTCGTTGATCTATAGGTATGGATGATAATGTTATGCAAATTATGCAACTTCTACAAATGAAGCAATTTTTAGACAATGAGATTGAGTTTTGGGATTCAATGGCTTGTGTAGTGGGTTACATGAGTGTGTATTTTTTTAACCACATATACAAGGAATCATGCATGACTTCCTATCAAACAAGAGAACTACAGATAAATGAATTATTGAATGGTCATGAAAAAAGGTGTTTTAATACATTTAGGATGAATCAAAATATATTTCGTCAATTATGTAAGGTTTTGGAAAATAATTATGGGTTGAGACCTTTGGATAGGATGCCTATTTTGGAGAAAGTCGTTTTATTCGTGTATGTCCTAAGTAAAGGTTCCTCTAATAGGGATACCTAAGAGCATTTTCAACATTCTGGTGAAACTGTGAGTAGAGTTTCTAAAGAAGTTTTGACTACTATAGATGAATTTTCAAGGGATATACGTGTATCAACAGATCCCAAATTCAAGGAAATTTCACCACAAATTGCTAATGATGTTAGATATATGGCACATTTTAAGGTAACTGAATATGTTCTTCATCCCCCTTCATTATATTTTCCATTGAAAAATGTTGTTTTATCATCTTATGATTATTATTTTATATTAGGATTGCATTGGATCTATTGATGGTACACATATAGCAGTAGTTGTTGCAGAGGAGGATCAAATGAGATATAAAGGACAAAAAGGAATAACAACAACAAATGTATTGGCAGCATGTGACTTTAACTTACTATTTACATATGTTTTAGAGGGTTGGGAGGGATCAGCACACAATTCTCGTATTTTCCTTGATACAATCGGTAATCTGAGACTTAAATTTCTAAAACTACATATAAGTAAATTTAAGATTTGTAGGATTTGCTATTAATGATTTAGAATTTTTACGATATCATTTATACTAATTATATTGCTTCTATAGAAAGTCAGGTAAATATTACTTAGTTGACAAAGGCTATCTGGAAAGAGAAGGATATTTGACACCTTAAATAAAGACACGATATCATCAATCAGAGTTTCATGGTGCAAATCCAAAAGGATCTCAAGAAGTATTTAATTGAGCTCATTCATCATTGAGAAGTTATATTGAGAGGACTTTCGGTGTTCTTAAGGCTCGATGGAAGATATTAGAGAAAATGCCTAAGTATTCATTAATGGATCAAAATAGAATAATTTGTGCAACTTTTGTGTTGCATAACTATATTAGAAGAAATACAATTAGCGACCTGACTTTTAACATCATCGATCAAGATCCTGAATTTATACCTCCAAATGTATTTCAAGATGTTGAATTTAACTCTACAAAAGAAGACATTGAAGAACAAAGAACTCGGGAGATGATAACTATTCGTGATAATATTACTTTTAATTTAATGACAGTTAGATGCCGTTCTTAAATTGTTGTAAGCCTTTGCTTTAAATGATGATCCTTATTTCTTTTGCTCTATTTGAATTATGTTGTTAAACTTCATGTGTGTTATTATTATTATTATTATTATTATTATTATTATTATTCTTGTTGTTGTTATTGTTGTTGTTGTCGTTGTCGTTGTTGTTGTTGTTATTATTATTATTATATGTTATATATTTTTTTATTAAAGTTATAAAAATAATTTTTGAAGAATTTAATATCTAAAATCTAAATTTCTATAAGAATATTGAATGAAATACTAAGATATATAATATTCATACCCTTATAATTTTTTTAAAGTGATGTCCTCATAGGTCATTTTACACATAAATAACTAATATTAAATATCTAATTTTACCAAACATCAAATGACAAATAACTAATGCAATCAGTTGGTCAAATCAACTAATAAAATCAGCTATCAACTATCAGCTATCAGCTAACAGTTGATAGAATCAGCTAACAGCTAATGCAATTAGCTGATTGCCAAATAGGACCTTTGTCTATAATAGCGTCTAAATTGACAGGATGTTGGGTCTAAAATGACTTTCTTCTTGATGTTATGCTCTCCTTTATCTAACAGTTATCTACTTTTTGGGTTTCATATTAGAAATATATAGACTAATATAATAATGGCATTAATTTTATATTCACAATTACTAATTAAATTGTCTAATGTAAGTTTAATAACTATAATAAGATGGTTAATAATTTATTAATTGCA
The DNA here is from genome assembly GCA_025531925.1 of Erythroxylum plowmanianum. Classification (NCBI taxonomy): domain Eukaryota; kingdom Viridiplantae; phylum Streptophyta; class Magnoliopsida; order Malpighiales; family Erythroxylaceae; genus Erythroxylum; species Erythroxylum plowmanianum. The sequence continues at coordinate 19,263,998 of JANVCQ010000004.1, forward strand.
TTCGATGGTTAATGATTTACTAATTGCATTTGAGGCACATGATAATATCCTAATGACTACATGTTGACCCATTAAACTATAGTTCATCATATCCTTGAAATGACACAATTATCTTTTTCTACCCCTTAGGGTAGCACATGTTATAAAGAATAAAATATGGTGAGATTGTGGGTGTGTAGCCATGGGTGTGAGAATAGAAAATAGGGTCTTCTACTATAAGCTTCCTCTCTTGGACAAGATTTTTTGATATCGATAGGTATGGTGCTACAATGGAAAGAATGCATTAAGATTACATGTCAAACATTGGAGGTATGTTAATCTTATTGTGTAGTTAATGCTATAAATAAAATGTCGATGTAACATCCCGTTACTGTTAGCAAGGGTAGTTTGGTAAATTGGGACGGACTGATAGGTTTCATTGCATTTACTGATTGAGCATGTCACTGGCCTCTAATTATAGAGGAATGGGTTTCTTGCATATGCATTCATTTATTTATTCATAGGTACATGCATTCATGGTTTTCCGGTATTTAATTGTGAGCATGGACTGACTGGATTGTAATTGATTGAGAAATTAGGAGTAATTAGGTTCTAATGACTGGTTTGGAATAGTTTAAGAGTGATTGGTGATTATAGTGGCTTATAGGAAATTTTCTGGAAATTCGGGAGAAAATGCCCGGACCGAAAATTTTTGAGTGACAGACCAATTGACTGAATGGTATCGAAAGAATTGTCCAATGGCAATGGAAAAATTAGAGTTATACTGTTAGGAAATAAAAACGT
>JANVCQ010000004.1:19273888-19286139 GCA_025531925.1 Erythroxylum plowmanianum
AGTTTTGATTAACTCTGATTTACTGAAAGTTTCTGTAAAAGAAATTGATTTTAGCAAAACGTCTTTGAAAGAATTTTTAAAAAAGGGGAATACACAATTCAATCCCCCCTTCTCGTGCATTCATATATCATATTATAAGCTTTGTAATAACGTGTGATTCACTTCAAAGATCACTAGCTATACCACTGATCTGCATTATTCTTCCATGTTTAATTGATCTCTTTTTCTCTTTACATCTAACCCTTATCCATTTAATTGTTATAGATGACTCTATTTCCCCACTAGTTGCCCCTTGTTAGGGTTAGCTTCATTATGCGAAGGGAGATCCAAATTAGATTTCCCCCTCATCTCTTGATAATTATGAATTCCCTTCACACTATACAATTATTATATGTGAGTAAGGGATCTCTTCCTTCAATTTGTCACGTTTGTTATATGTGCCTTGTTATAATTTTTATCCGCTCTTCACCATTAGACTAAATGTTACGTCCATTCCGTGTGCCACTACTATTTCCCTTATCCAGCATAGATTTTTGTCAACTAGGGCATTCCTATTCAAGTTTTGTGTTGTGTTGTTGGAGTCTTCATGGAGCCTCTTGCTGTGTTCCCTCCATATGGAGTATATGTAGCAAGTTAAAGCTATTTTGAAGAGAATGACATCATGCTTTAATTTTCATACTATTCTCCTGATCTATTAAAGTATTCCTAGCTAATAAATTGATTTAAATCAAACATGCAACATATATTGAATTTTAGACAATATTATGAGGGAATAATTACACTAGAAGAATAGATGATTTCTGGATTCTGGGTTGGTTTTACAAAGAAGACATAGTGGATCAGTGATGCCAAAACACCTATCTTTAGTGCTAAGCCTTTGCTTAACCACTAACCAACTGATGAAGGAGGCCTCCGGGATAAATGTATTTTTCTAGATCAGATCATACTAAGAAACCTTAAGGGAATAAGGTCTGAAAAACTGAAAGCAAGAGTCATTAATAAATTTATGAGAGTTGTTTCCTATCTATATTATCCTATCCTCTTCATGTTGAGTGGGGTTATATTGAGGAACAATGATGTCCAAAGTAGAAGCACATCTAAAATTGCTTAGCCAGTTGTCATTCTGAATGATGGTGCTAATTATAGCCTTTGTAGGGATCTTGGCAACAAGATGTATCAGCTCATGTCTCTTATAAAGAGGGCTTAAATTGGTCCGATTATCAAACCAAGATCTGGTGATATTCTTATTTCCCACGAGCTTTTATATAAGAGTAAATTGTATTCCTTAATCTCAAGATCTGTGTAACACTCCAAGATTGCTCCCTACTAGTTTTAACCTGCCAGAGGCTAGTATTTTTAAGGTAGTATTAATTGGTCTAAGTAGACCAAAGGGATTCCTTATCCATTAGTATCTTTCACATCCTTCATTTAATGTTTGCTTCCTTGGATACTTTAGCCTTCCCTGCCCATATGATGTTTCTAATGCATTTTTATATCTCTTTAGTCGACTTCTTAGGCATGAATAAATATTTTCGCTTTTCAATTTTTTTTAAAAAATAAAGCTGAGATTGCTGGAGGGGACAAATTCTATTCAATTCGCTTATAAATTGCTTCAGTTTGTGCGATTGCCTGTTCTTGAAGCCAGTTTCTAACTTGAGCTAAAGTATCTATGAATCTTCATGCACAGCCAATACCCACACCAACCTCAGGTAATTGAGAAGACCAAGGTTGAAAACAGACACAAATGAGTCATTCCATACCATCCGTAGCTGGTCATTTCACTGTCCCCTCAACTTCTTCAACCCCATATTCCCACGGTTCTGCTGACAGGTGGCCCTTCAATTCTCTGTTGCGAAACTGCAAACACATTCACCAAGTCACCCCTATACATGCTAAAATCATAAGAAGCAACAGTCACCAAGACCCATTCGTCGTTTTTGAGCTGCTTCGTGTTTGCTCCAACCTCCATTCCCTTGACTACGCCTCCAAGATCTTCTCTAACACTCAGCGGCCCAATGTCTACCTGTACACGGTTCTCATTGATGGCTTTGTTTGTTCTGGCCATTTTATTGAGGGGATTCACTTATACCGTCAAATGCTGAATGTCGCCATTGCACCTGATGACTATGTTATCACTTCGGTTATAAGGGCTTGTGGGCGTTGTCTGGGTTTGGAAGAAGGTAGACAAGTTCATTGCCAGGCTTTGAAACTTGGGTCCAGTTCAAATAGAACAATTAGAATCCGGCTTTTGGAGTTTTATGGGAAATGTGGCGAATTTGACGATGCTAACCGCATTCTAGACGAAATGCCTCAAAGAGATGTCGTTGCAATGACAATCATGATGGATTGTTATTTTGATCGCGGTTTGGTTCAAGAGGCAATTGGAATTTTCAGCTCGATTAAGAAAAAAGATACAGTTTGTTGGACTGTAATGATTGATGGGCTGGTAAGAAATGGAGAAATGAACAGAGCTTTAGAGACGTTTAGAGAAATGCAAAGGCAAGATACGAAACCTAATGAATTTACTATTGTTTCTGTGCTGTCTGCCTGTTCACAGCTTGGGGCCTTGCAGCTTGGGAGATGGGTGCATTCTTATATGGGTAGGCATGACATTGTACTAAACCATTATGTTGGTGGTGCTTTGATCAATATGTATTCGAGGTGTGGGGATATTGATGAGGCTCAAAGGGTTTTCAGTGAGATGAAAGAGAGAAACGTAATTACCTATAACTCTTTGATTGTGGGGCTGGCCCTGCATGGAAAGAGCATCGAGGCTGTAGAGTTGTTCTTGAGAATGTTAAAGCAAGGATTTAAACCAACGGGTGTCACTTTTATAGGTGTCTTGAACGCTTGTAGTCATGGTGGTCTAGTGGACTTGGGATATAAAATCTTTCGCTCAATGGATAGAGATTACGGAATTGAACCACAGATTGAGCATTATAGTTGTATGGTTGATCTTCTTGGTCGGGTGGGTAAGCTTAAGGAGGCTTTTGATTTAATTAGTCGGAGGAAAGTAGCCCCAGATCATATTATGTTGACTTCTCTTTTAAATGCTTGTAAGATTAATGGCAATCTTAATTTAGCAACACAAGTTGCAGAAAACTTGATGGCTTGTGGAGATGCTGATTCAGGCAATTATGTGTTACTAGCAAGTGCATACGCTTCCTTGGGGAAATGGGAAGAGGCTGCTCAGGTGAGAGCAAAGATGAAGGAATACGGAATTGAGAAGGAACCAGGCTGCAGTTCCATTGAGGTGAACAATGAGATTCATGAGTTCCTTTTAGGAGATATGAGACACCCTCAGAAGGAGCAAATCTACCTGAAGCTAAAGGAGTTGAATAAAGTATTGACATCAGAAGGGTATTCTCCGGCAACACAGATAGTGTTACACGATATTGAGGACTGGGAGAAAGAATGGGCTCTGTCAATTCATAGTGAAAAGCTAGCGATATGCTATGGATTAGTTGCTAGTAAGCCCTTTACCACAATAAGGGTTGTCAACAATTTGAAGGTATGCAATGACTGTCACACAATGATCAAGCTCATTTCCAAGATTACTAGCAGGAAAATAGTGCTGAGGGATCGGAAAAGGTTTCACCACTTTGAAAACGGGAGTTGTTCTTGTGGTGACATTTGGTGATAGGATGACATATCTCTTCAGTGTGTTCTTTCTATAAGGATGTTTTTCCCTGGTGTATATTCCTTGCTTTATTTGCTTGTATATTTTTCTTCAAAAAAAATTGAGAAAAAAGAGCAAATAGATTTAGAATATCGACTTTGTTACTTTCTGAATTATATATCTTTATTCGGTTGAAATCATTATCGATCGAGTCTTTTTACCTACTTAGGTCATCTCCAACTATTATACCAAATTTGCTGTAAAATGGAATATTTCTATAATCTTTTTACACCAAATTTGGTATTATTTCAACAATTTTACACCAAATTTTTACACCAAAATTTTTTACAAAGAATATACTACAATAATTTAATTATTAACTAAATTAATTTATAATTATACAATCACAATAATTTAGCTATTAATTAAATTAATATAAGTTTATACAATAATATTTATTTATTTATTAAAAATTAAAATAAAATCATTATTCTTAATTAATTAATATATACTTTAAATTAAATTAAAATTATTTACAAAATATATTTAATATTATTACAACAACAAATTAATAAAATACATAAATATAAGCTGATTAAAATTTTTCATTTAACCTCTAATCATTTGAATTTCCATATTGTTCTCACAAATGTTCAATCAGTACACTTATAAATAAAAATTATAAATAAATTTAATATTATATTCAATATTAGTCTCGTTTTAAATATCTCATGAGATCTTTGTAATGATATATTTTGTGTAAAGTAATAAATATGTTAAATTTAATTATTTAGTAAATTATGTAAATAAATCAATTTATGAAAAGGACATAAAAGGAATATGTTAAAAAGTAAATGGATAAAATTGTCTTTTTGTACTTTTGGTATAATGAATAGTAACACACCAACCAAATCTTCACACTAAAATGGTGCAATGAATAGTAAAGGTGTAAAAAATTCACTCCAAGGAAGATAACAAATCTTCACACTAAAATGGTGCAATAAATAGTAACACACCAAATTTGATGCAAAAAATCCACACCAAGGAAGATACCAAATCTTCACACTAAAATGGTGCAATAAATAGTAACACACCAATTACCATCTTCAACCTTTGGTGCAAAAAATCCACTCCAAGGAAGACACCAAATCTTCACACTAAAATGGTGCAATGAATAGTAACACACCAAAATACACTAAAATAGTGCAATGAATAGTAACATCCCAAATTTTGGTGTGTTATTATTCATTGCACCATTTTAGTGTGAAGATTTGGTTTCTTCCTTGGAGTGGATTTTTTGCACCAAAGGTTGGTGATGGCCTTAGATTTCATTAAATTAGTGTTTGTCGGTTATTTCAAGCGTCATTGCTTATTTAATGCCAAAGCTCCATTATTATTTCTGTGACGCTTACGTGATAAATGAGTTAGAAAAAATATTGAAACAAATGTTTGATCGGCACACTCATTAATGCTAACTAAGCCAAAGTTCTGGACATCATATTAGCCTTAATATCATATTAGATTCTAGTACGATATTATATAAGTACGGGTGAATATTAGGTATCGCTTTGATTAATTTTTTAAATTTATAAAATATCCTCTATTTTTTAAAAAATTACATAATACTTCATTGTGATATTGTGTTGTATACTTTATTACATTAACTTTATCTCCACAAATTATAATAATAAATAATAACTATAATTAATATGAAATACACAATAATTTTCAAATATTTCTCATATAAATATTAACCGCAATTAATATGGAAAAAAGACAATCATATATAATGAAATTAAGAACAATATAAAGTATTTAAAATATTACAATTTCATCATATAGTACGTAATAATTCATCAAAATATTAAATAAAATTAATAATAAATATTCTTAACTCTCGAACTATTATAATTTATGACGAGTTCGTGATGAGGAAACAACCAAATATAAAAAATTAAAAGAAAAGGAAAAACTTCATCATTTGGTACAAAATCATCATCATTGAGAAGAGTCTAATCATTATCATCATTTAAATTCAATGCACCAAATGACATATTAGTGTTTTCTCATCCAAGATTATCTTCTAAGTTATTAACATCTACTAAACTCGATTTCTCCTAAAGCCAATCCTGCTAAAAAATCGATATTGTTCATGCAAATTAGATTTGTTGAACTACTTGTGATATTAAGAGTCATAGTAAATAATAAAATTTAATTATTAGAAAATCACAAGAAACTATATCGAAATTAATAATGATAATAACATAACTTTCCTGAACTTTTAAATTGTAACGAACAAAGACTAATTCATTAAATCTCTTATATTCCAATCTATTTCTTTTCTTAGAATGAATGAATTCAAATGTGCTCCAGTTCCGTTCACATTCTATTGCACTCATACATTAACTTAAAATCTGAATTGTAAACCTTTGCAATTCTAGTGGATAACATTCCCCTATTAACTTCAACTTTTTTGTCAAGTTCGGTCTAAAATAGACACTAGGATTCAAAAACGTTCCAGTTGCAAACAATATAGAAGAAAGTTGTCTTTCCCTTCTTTCATTGATGATTGTAAGATACAATGTGTACAAAAAAGGTCTATGTTTCATATTAACCTTGATTGTTTCCTTCGCCCTTTCCATAGCATCAAAAAAATAACTCATTATTGCTTTTCTTCACTATCATCCAAGCAAAACACCCTCACCAAAGACTCACAAACTCAGATAATAAATTGGCATTAAGACCAAAATTTACTATGTTCCAGCATAATTCTAGAAACCTCAAATCTAGCATTAGACCTACCATGCTGAGATGCAACTCACTTATCAATTATAAACATTTGTTTTAACATTTTTTTATCGTAACAAAATACTAAAGCGATAACAGTAAGACAATACAAATTTCTATAGTTGGTAAATTTCATTCTTACTAAATTCAACACTCATGTACGATTATAGATGAAATTGGTCACCTTTTTATTTTTTTACATAGTCTCATCAATAATAGGAAAATATCTAGGATTTCCTATATTCTCCAGTATTAGGTCAATGCAATGTGTGGCACAAAAAATAAAAAAAAAATATTTATTTTGTAACCTTCTTTCTGCCACTTTATTAGCGAAATCATTGTCAATAATGAACTGAACAATGTTTTTAGGCTCTAACTCATTCACAATTTCGTCAAATATCTCAAATAAAGTATCAGTATTTCTAATAAGGCCAGATGCGTCAATAGACTTCAAAAGCATTAAGTCATTGTAGAATAAACTAAAATTTATAATAGGCTTATGTCTCCTATTTTTACATGATTGAACACCCATAAGTAGCCCAATCCACTCTTCTTTCTCTCAAATAACTTTTAATTTCAAAAACTAGGCAACTTAAAAGTTTATCTCTGTAGTCATCAATCGAAGGAGTTTTGTATCTAAACCATAAGAGGCTATATCATCCACCATAAGCTGATAATAGTAAGATTATAAAACATTGAATGATACACGAATATCACACCATCATCTAGCCATTGTCATATCTACATTGTAAGCCACATATCTTGATTACATAACACTATGAATTGAAAGTTGGGCTCCAGAAGTTATTCGTGGTGCAAAAAAATTAGGCATCTATGACATCTGCCTTCTTCTTTTCCTAACATCAGGTTCAAGTGTAACATTTACTTATTGCTAGGCCTGATATGGAACACTATCACTACCACCTTCACCTTTAACATTTCTACTATCATCACAAAAACTAGGAAACAAACTTCCACTACCAATTTCATAATTCACTATCTCCCTTCTAACTCTCTTTTATTAATATTCATTAAGCAAAGTTTTATTTTCCACTTCACATTATGATTTACTTTTTTATAGGGTTCTACATCTTCTTTAACCCCAACTAAATTCTTCTTTAATCGAGTAATTCTTCTACCTTTCAAATGCTTATTACTAAACAAGAAAATAGTATGGTTTCTTATACTAAGGACCAAAATAACATAAGCCCAAGCTGGATCATTGTATCTTCCTGAAGCGGTGTGATCACGAATACTTGAACTTCCTTCCTTTATCTGTAAAAATAAATAAATACATATATTAAAATAAAGATCACATATTTTCAATTATTCAACATACATAATTACACAAAACATATACAAACAATTTCCATTTCCAACAATCATAAAATATACATAAACAATTTTCATTTTTAACAATTTCAAACAATTTCAATTCAGCCATTACAAAACATACATAAACAATTTTCATTTTCAACAATTCCATTTCTAACAACTTTGAACACTTTCAATTCCAAGTTTCAAACGTCACAAAACATACATAAATAGTTTTTATTTCCAATAATTTCTATTTCTAAATTTCCAAAAACTTCATTGCCAACAGCCAATAATTTAAACAATTTCATTTCCAACAACCAACAAGTTCAACCATCACATATTTACAATTCACAATTTGCAAAATAATGAAATATACATAAACAATTTGAATTTCTAACAATTTTCCTATCCAAATTCCAACAATTTCAGTTCAACCATTACAAAACATACATAAATAATTTCTATTACCAACAATTTTCATTTCCTATAATTTCCAACAATTTTCATAAGAAAACATACATAAGCAGCTTCCATTTCCAAATTCGAACAATTTCTAACCATTACAAAGCATACATAAACAGTTTCCATTTCTAACAATTTCAATTCAGTCATTACAAAGAATACACAAACAATTTCCATTTCTAATAATTTTCATTTCCAACAATTTCATTTCTAACAATTTCCAACAATTTCAATTCAACCATTACAAAATATACATAAAAATTTTCCATTTTCAATAATTTCCAACAATTCAATTTCGAACAATTTCAATTCAAAGTTTCAAACATCACAAAACATATACAAATAATTTCTATTTCCAAATTTCCAACAATTTCATTTCCAACAACCAAAAATTTCAAGTTTTTAATCATCACAAATTCACAATTCACAGTTTAGAAAATAATGAAATATTCATAAACAATTTGCATTTCTAACAAATTCTAGCAATTTCCATTTCCAAATTCCAACAATTTCTAACAATTTCATTTCTAAAAATTTTCAACAATTTCAATTCAACTATTACAAAACATACATAAATAATTCCCATTTCCAACAATTTTTATTTCTAATAATTTCCAAAAATTTTCATCACAAAACATACATAAATAACCAAATATAATGCAATTGTTTTTCAAATTTCATAGTAAAAAATACGCCCAAAAAATTAAAAATCTAATTCAATGTCATGTCGGGTCAAGGTTTGAATCTAGATCTACTTCAGATCTAGTGATTCTTGAGTGACTACATGACTGTGATTGGTGCAGTGGTGGTTGGGTTGTTGTTGTCATGTGGTAGTGGTCGTCGAACGGCTAGAGAGAGACTGATGGCAACTGTGAAGAGGAGAGAGAATGAGAGTGTGAGAGAGAAGAAAAGCAAAGGACAAGCAGCATAGAGAGCATCGAGTGGGGGGCTGTTGTCGTCATGCAGTGGTGGTCGCCAAACATCCGAAAAGGAACTATTGGCAACGGTGAAGAAGAGAGAGGGTTAGAGTGTGAGAGAGAAGAAAAACAAAGGAGAAGAAGGAGAGAACATCCGGTGGGTTTAAAATTATAACTTTTGTAGATAAGTCCCTACTTTTTTTTAAAATTTTTGATATCGGTTAGTATATGGTCAGTATTACGAATACTGGCGATAGCAGGAGAAATAAGTCAGTACCAACAACCGGTGTCGAAACATCTTTTTTGTATCGTTTTTCGGCTTGTACGGAATGAAATTTATAACTATGAACTAAACTTAACCCTAAATGCTAAACCTAAATTTATAATTCATCTCAAAATATAATAAATCTGAAACCTAAAATTAAACAAAACACAAATCTTCTTTAACTTTCCCTAAATTGTTCATCCTTAATAAGCAAATAAGATTAGGGATGGCAATAGGTCGGGTCAAACACAGGTGTAGCACATTAGGACCAAGGAAGAGGGTCTAAGCCTGAACTCGACCAGGCTAAAGGTGGCTCGAGCCCGACCTGACTCAGTTCTGTCAATTTTTTTATATTAACAGTACAAAATGACTTCGTTTTGTTTAGAAGGTTAAGTCTAAGCCCAATTACCACCCTTAAATAAGAAGTTCGCGGAACTTTGAATTATTCTCTTTCTTTTGACTCTATAAGATCCATCTCTTTGACCAAGAAAGCAAACATCAAATTATTCTTTTGTCGTATTCAACTTTACTCTCTTCTTCCAATTCTTTTCACAACATTTATGAGATATAAGTTTGGGATCCTTGTTTTGATCAAAGTTGGAAATAAAATAATAAAAAAAAGAAGTTAGACTGATAGAAAAGAAGCTCCAAATTGAAAATTCCTAGTAATAAAGAAATAAACAGTAGACACAGTAATTGAACATTAAAAAACCTCTCTCAATATAAATGAGAGTAAAAAATCACAGTCCAAAGAAAATTTTTAAAAGTGAAAAGAATTCATTAAAACTGAAGAATGAGACTCAATGAAACAAAGTATAGGACAACTGTGTAATTATAAGGAAAGGAAGATAAAACTCATGCTACTCTAAAAATCATTAGAAGAAATAACCAATTACAAACTCATTCCAAACTCCATCTTCTTCTTAAAGAGGCAAACATCCTTCTTGTGACATGGACTTATAGTATTTCCCTAATCCAAGAACAAACCTGTAAGCAAATTCATAGCTATCCCTTTTCAAGTTCTTGAATAACCTGTTATTTCTTTCCCTTTGGTTGACTTATTTCACGAGTGCATCAATTATGTAATATTGTAAGTGCACGACGTAGTTGTAGGTAGTACCGACAAGTAATGGTTGATCCCACGGGAATAGTGAGTACTAGTAGTTACCGTTATTTTATTATCTAATCTACAAATGGATTTTGGTTTTAAAATTGAATACAATAAAATTAAGCAAGCATAATTAAAGTAGATAATTACAAAAGTCTTTAGTTAATTACCAAAATCAAATAATTAGTATTTAGGTTTTGAATCCTCCTAAACCCTTAACTTATTGATCTTTTATTATGCAATTGTTTTCTTAATTTATTGGACCGTGAAGACTCATATGGTAAGCCAATAGCTAACCTTGATTTGACTAACAACTAATCCTAAGGTTTCGAACCAAATTACTTAGGTTAAAGTTTATACGATTGAGTTACTATTTTATGAGTCCCTCTATTAGATTTGACTATAATCCAAAAGATTTATGGCATCCTATCTCTAAGGTTGTAATAAAATCTTTCTAATTACTGTAGATCCATTCATTAATAGGATTTCTCAATTTATACGTATGAAATTAAATTATGATCTAATATTTCGGACTACTAGAACATAAATAAAAGTAGTAATTTGATCACAGTAAATCAATCAATCAATTACATTAATAAAAGAGTCAACTTGTGTTAAGGTATCAAAATAGGGTTCATCTAACCTAAATACTAACTAAATATTTAGTTACACATTAATGAATACAAAATCAAACATACATAAACAAAAAAAATTAAAAAAAGGAATTATAATTCTAAATCTCCATAATTATCTTATATTAAGTATTCTTATGATGTAAAGGTTTGATATTGTATTCCATTTGATATGTCGATAAAATCTTCACATTTCTTACTCCTCTAGCTTACAATTGCACCTAGAGTAGCCTTTGAGAAGTTTAGAATGACTTTGTCTTTCTCTCTCAATTACCTTTGAAAAGCGTATTTTATATTAAATTTTAGGGTTTTGGGTGATGTATAGTCCATTTCACGGTCGTGCATTAGACTGTTAATAACCAAATTTTATGAATATCATAAAACTGAAGGATCTGGGAGAAGTGCATGGGCAGATGCACAACCGTGCATCCCTTATGTGCATTAAATCTTTGTTTTACGCTATGTATTCATCCAAATTATTCTCCTTTAAGTCCATGTAGGCAATTATAACCTATATACACACCTATAGCGAATTAAGTACCAAATATATAACAAAAGATAAAATGGCAAGCGAAAATACATCAAACATGGGGGTAAAAATATGCTTAATTATTCATCTATCAAACATCTCCTCACGTATACTTTTGTTTGTCCTCAAGCAAACTATATCAAAATTTTAAATTTTACAACATCAATCCATCTCCGATTTCAATATATCCATTCATACTATAGATCACCATCCTATTGAATCAGATTAACATACAATTACAGTCAAGTTATCCTAAAATTAACTTATTAAGTAATATTAATAGTAATCACATTAATAATTGCATTGAAATCAAAAGCATATATCTTTACACCTTCACCAAGATATCACTAAATGTAATTAGGTGTTTCAGGTGAAAAGTATCAAAACTCCCAATCAATGCATAGTAGAATTCTAACCATATGCTTGCAATAAAATCACATCTCCACCACTTATGTACAAATTAGAAACAAAAATTAAAAGGTCTTTGTGTAGGTTGTAATGGGGTTTATGTTGGACCCCGATCATTCAGTAGAATTTTGAAATTATAAAATGAAATTAAATGAGGAAATATGGTATGATTCTTTGTAATAAATGAAAAGTATAAAGGCATTTATG
>JANVCQ010000004.1:19295739-19307352 GCA_025531925.1 Erythroxylum plowmanianum
TTTAATCCAAATTAAGAATCACCTCATTTGGATTACTAGAGCAAAAGTTATGGCCAAAATACTTTCAGATTTTTCTAGTCCAAGACTGAACACTAATCCGAAATTCAATTTTGAAATTGAAAGTCTTAGGGGCTAAATTGAAATTTAATTCCTTCATATTATTTGTATCCCCATGTCTCAATTTTATTTTGTCTCAAGAATCACTTCAATCGAATCTCCACAGATCCCGAATTTCGCAAAAGACTGAACCATGTTCAGAAAATTTCCTAACTCACTTTGATTTAATCAATCACCCTCAAATTAATCTCATAAAAATACAAATTTCCCTGAGAACGTAGATAATTATCTTAGAAATCCAACACTTCAAAAACTAAATCAATCGGATACCGGATGAAAAAGTTATAACAAAAGATTGAGGAGAATAGCAAAAACAAAAGGATTTCTCATATATATAGATATATATAGATATATATATATAACCGAAATTTCCAAAATTCATAACTCTTGGTCCAGAAGTCCAAATTTGACAAATTTAGTATCAATAGAAAGCTCCAAGTAAGCTCTACAACTTCCATGAAGAACTCGAAAATTAATTTGGCCTCGAAGGAAGTCAAATTTCCAATCAAAGATTCTGTCCACTAATAATCATGCTAAACAATAACAGAAACTTTCAAAAATCATAACTTCCTATTCCATAATCTGAAAATTTCATACTTTACATCAATGGAAAGATCAAAACATAATCTAAATCTTTCATGAAGAACTTACAAGCAATTTCAACCTCTAACTAGGTCAATTTTTCAGTCAAAAATTCTGCCAGAATATTGGTCATCCTATACCACATTCAAACTCTCATATTTCATACTTAACTTCGGAAGATCATAACTTTCACTTCCGATATCGAAAAATATCATATTTTATGACGACAGAAAGCTTTCAACAGAAGCTACAAATTTTATGAAGATCATTTTCTCAAATTCTGCCTAAATCAAAAAGTCAACTCTCTAACCTCAAAAAGTCAAACTTTCTTAATTCTTCAAATTCTCACACTTTCATTATTTATTTCTTGCTTCTCAACTCCATTTAAAACAATGTATTCACTATCAATTTCATTTAAACTCAAAACACCACTTTAGACCATAATTAGTCATAAACATTAATAACCTATCTTAATCTCATATAACAATTTATATTCTTGACTTTTCTTTTTCTTTGCATACAAATAAGTCACCATAAATTTCCTCATTTAATGCCACTTTATAATTGAAAAATTCCAAGAAAATTTGGGGTCCAACAACTTCTCAATGATTGCAAAACCTCTCACAAATCTATTATTGAAGGATGTGCCTTTTAATTTTGTCGATAATTGTTTATTCATGTTTAATTGACTCACCAATCTTAACGTCACTAGATTGGCTATTTCCATTGAAGTTATGTTCGACACTAGCGCCCAAGCTATGGCTTGCGTGTTGAGGCAAAGGAAGCATAAAAAGCTACATACAATTTATTTTGCAAGCAAGACATTAACTGAACCCCAACTAAATTACACCACAATTGAGAATGAGTTGCTAGCAGTGGTATTTACATGTAACAAGTTTCGATCATTGCTCTTAGGCTCTAAGGTGATTACTTTTATAGATCACGCCGCGTTTAAGTATCTTTTTGCCAAGAAAGACACAAAATTGAGGCTTATTCAATGGTTGCTCTTATTATAAGAATTTGACATTAAGATCAAAAACAAAAAGGGAGTAAAAAATGTGGTACCTGATCGCTTTTCATGTTTGGAAGGAGGGGAAGTTGAGTAAAGTGATGATATTAATGAGTGATTCCCCCATGATACCCTGATGTTGCTTAACCGCCTTATAGTACCACAATATGCAGATATAGAAATCTTTATTGAAAACGGTATGCTTCCTTCGAATTTATTGTATTAGTAGAAAAAACAAGACTTGTTTGAGTGTACCTATTATTTCAATTTTGTATTGAATGTGCACTGATGGGCTGATAAGGAAGTATTGTCCAATGGAGGAGATTTTAGATATATTGGCATATTGTCACAAAGCTGAATATGCTAGGTATATCGGAGTAACCAAGATAGTTGTGCAAATACTATAATGTGGATTTTATTGGCTAAATCTATTTAAGGATGCTTAGGATTTCACGGCATAGTGCGATTGGTAGTGCATTATAACACTACATAAGATAACTAAACTTAAAACTATAGCTAGTGATAAGTCTAGGTCGATCCCATAAAAAGTGTGTGTAAAGCTTTTAAAATGAAAATATTTGTGTTTAGGTTATGGTAGGTTCTGTTTGATTCAAATAACAAAATAAAGTGAAATTAAACTAAAAAATAGTAAAAAATGATGAAAGTGATGAATGTGTTTATGATCTACTTCTCAGTTTAATCTCATCCTACACACAATTAAACATATGTCATTTTCATATTGTTTTTACACCTCTCTTAGAACTATTGATCATAGATTAATAACAAGCTCTGTTTACCCTAGTTTTTCCTCAGATTGTGTTTAATTAAAACAATCTTTTTAACTAAACCTAAACATCGAACAACCTAGAACAAGCTCTCTAGATTTAAGTGGACAGTCGAATTATAAATAACGAAAACCGACCAATCTAGGTAGTAACCACATAAGTTTGGGTCATTTGACCTATGTTACATTATCACTAATGATTTAAAACCATTAGTTTCCACAAATGAATCTATAAAATAATGATTATGTATTGTATTTATACATAAACAATTAAAAATTACAAGAATACTAATTATCCATACATGAATACCAAGTCAACAGAAATAGAATAACATAAACAATCCTTAAAGAGAGATAGAATAACAATACAAAATGAAGATATGCTTAACTGTGATCCTCAGCATCGATTCCACCTTTAAACCAAAATAGGGAAGCTTAGCCCTCCATGGTTCTCCAAAAAGTAAGTGCTCTTCCCCTTTATGAAATCCCAAAACAATTACTCTTTCATTTATCGTTAAAATGTCCTATGTATATGAAAAATTAGGTTTCTGGGCATATACACGTTTTGATACACGACCTTGTATCAAACCATATAAGTCCAAAAATGTTAAATTGTTATATGCCATAAGTCTAGCCATATAAGTCCAAAAATGTTCTTCCAAATGTATACATGGCCGCATAGGTATATACATAACCATATATCTCTCGGGTTTTGTTAAATTGTTATTCTTCTTGTAATTTCTTGTCTAATCCTCACTCTGATCCGTCTCCTT
Source organism: Erythroxylum plowmanianum (assembly GCA_025531925.1). Lineage (NCBI taxonomy): Eukaryota > Viridiplantae > Streptophyta > Magnoliopsida > Malpighiales > Erythroxylaceae > Erythroxylum > Erythroxylum plowmanianum. The sequence continues at coordinate 19,299,005 of JANVCQ010000004.1, forward strand.
CTTGTTTTATAAGGATAATTGAGTTTGGATATCAATAGGTTGGCTAAAGGAGTATACTGTTGAGACAAGTTTTAATCTATTTAAAACCCTCAATAGATTGCAAGCGCATAGGTCATGAGTGAGTATATGAGGTGTCGATCCCTCAAGGAGTTGTCAAGCTAATCTAATTCTAAGTTATATAAGGCCTAAAGAATTATTGAAATGAAAATAAAAATGAACAGAAAAGTAAATACGTGAAGATGAGTAATAGAAAATTAATTTGTAAAATTAACAGATGAGTAATAGAAAATTAATTTGTAAAATTAAAACAAACGAAATCAAATATCTCCATAAAATTCACTCAAGAAAAATTACTAAAATTTTGAGAAAGGGATTTATCCTATCACCAATGCTAACTTAAACACGTTTGTGTTAATATGGTGTCGATTCTAGGCTATTAAAGGGTGGATTACTCTCTCCTGAGTTATAATCACTAAGCCCTAATTGATAAACCCTAATTAAATTGCATTACCAAACAAGTAATCTCTTGATTAACAATCATCCCATAACTTAATCAGATTTTAAGCATTTTATTAAACAATTGGGTCCTCACACAATATCTCTCTTCGTATAATTACCGATTTGAATGTTTGCGTGATCTATTAGGTCAATTAACTCTTATTAACCAACGCAATCATTTTGCATTCGATTCACTCTCTCGATTTATTACTGAAGCATAAAGTTACAACAAATAATTTCAACACCTATATGAATTAACACAAAAATAACTAGATTAACATTAAATTAAGTTTAAATCCTTAAAGAAAAGTTAGTACATCATCATCAATCCTAAATCTATCATCATCATCATATCCATCTTACACATTCAAAAAAGAAAAATGACAAAGATGAAAAGGAAATGTCACTTAGACAAGATCGGGATGGCTCAGGAAAGTAGTAGTAGCAGAAGCCCACTGCTCTCTCCTCTTCTTCCTCTTCTCTCTCCTCTTCTTCTTTCTTCTTGGAGTTTTCCCAAAAGCGGCTGAAGTTAGAGCTCTCCCTAGGGTTCCTTCTCTTTCTTTATATAGTCTTTTATATTTCAGGTAAACCCTAGGGTTTTCCCTAGGGACTATTATGGAGATTGTCTTCACTATTTGTCATATAGGCCACAATGGTGGAACTTGATTTTTACTCTCTGTCATGATCATGGAAGAAGGAGCCACAATCATGGTAGACCCTCCATGCTTTTGTCACGATCATAGCCCTGAGCCTTACTTCGAGCTTCCTTTAAATTCTTTCAGTTCTTCAATATTTGATCTGAAATACTAAGAAACACATTAAGGCACCTCAAATGCATAAAATTTAAGCTCAATAGCATGCTCTAACCCTTGAGACACTCAAACACACAAATTTCTATCTAAATAACACAATCTTAACCTAAACATGCACTAATCATTCAATTTAATAACTAAACACATACTAAACTACCCACTAAAACATTATGTAACCTACCACTATCAACATCCCCATGCTTAAAATTTTGCTTATCCTTAAGTAAAGACAAAATAAGAAAAACAAAAGCACACCAACCACAACTAACAACAAAATATATGCATATGCAATAATGGGACAATGACATTAAACTTCACAAAACAAATTTAACTGCAAACACAATCCCTGAAGTTGTTATACTTATTAACCTGTGAAATATGTGTCTAAGTACTTCAAACAAAATATATATAATAATCAGGACCTAATGTCACATTCATTCACTCCTATCACTTACACACATATATTGATAATTATTTGGTCAATCAAAATTGTAATTATCCTTAAGCGGATTTTTATAAAAAATCATGATATTCACAAGATCAGTAGGATTTATTAAACAACACACTATTTTTGTTAATTTCATTCATATAAATCTAGCCTTTTGACATGAAGACAAACATTTGTGATAAATGTCCTCGGTTACTTAACTAGGTCATTTTTTATTAAGCGGCTTATTTGGAATGTCATTATAGCCTTTTAACATGAAGGCAAACAATGTGATAAATGTCCCCTAATTACTTACCTACATCACATTCTCAACTGACTACTAGCTCTATTCATAGCCCAATTTGTTTCAAAAAGGGCCAGCAAAATAGTTATTTGTTTAAGAATTACACAACTTTTTCTTTTTTATTATATTTATTACCTACCTCATTTCTTAAGCTAATCATTCTCATGAAAAAGATACTAATGATGCTACTTATTTGACTGGCCTAAAATTATAAATAGATGTGATAAATTCCTAGAGGGAATGAACTAACATCATATCCTAATTAACATGCATATTTAACCGAAACAACCTAAAGTTTAGCAACCTAAAAGACTATGTTCAAAGCTAAATCGATCTCGTTGAGTCCTAGCCATTAACTCAATCACACAAATCACATCATGCAATTATTAAAAAAACTAACATACAACATGCAAGATTCACATTTAAATAAAAAAATATAATGCATACAACCCTCCCCACACTTGGGCAACACATTGTCCTCAATATGAGAAGAACAAAAAACAATACATAAGGTGGGAATAAAAATTAACAAAACAAGAGAAACATAAGAACAATTGAAACTAACAATAAAAATAAAAGACAAGGTTTAAAGTATAGAACCGTTATGGTGATTGAGGTGGTGATGGTGTCGGAGGTGGAATCTCAACTTGGCGCTGAGATTGCTTTCCTGACTTATAATTGATTAACAATGAGTAAGAGAATTAGTAAACCAACCTAGTTCAAATCATTAAGACTTATTTATGGAATTTAAAATAAATTTAACTGCATAACAATTTAAATCTAACTACAAAATTTGTTATATTATGGTCATTAGCTTGACCTTGTATCCTTTGAAACTCAATCGAGATCAATTATGAGTGGCTTGCTTCCACCCTTGTTGCCTAATTTTAGCTTTGTAGCTTGTAAATAAGCTACAAGTTGGAAGATAATTAGAAGGAAAAAGTTAATAAGATTAAAATAACCAATTAAGTTCGGCAATGCCCCCCTTTTCACTAACAAACTATCAATTAAATAAGGAATAAAAAGCTCCCTAAATCTTCCTATGAATCCAACAACTTATCCTGTAAGAGGGTGATTTGTTCTTGTTCTTCTTCAGTCACCCTCATCTCTTATTCTTCTTTCACTTCATGAATAGAGACCTTCATATTTGCTCCAAGCTCTATGTCCGTTGTCATTTGTTTTTCTTCTTCTTACTCTTTTAAAGATTCAATCACATCAATTTTCTTAAATGAAGGTGGAGGAGGAATGTATGGAAGGTCCTCATTCTTTTCTTCATCCTCTTTCTTATTCTCTTTGTCTTCTACAAGGTAGGATTCAGCTTGTTTTTCCACTGGTGCTTCTAGCTCTTTCCCACTTCTAAGTGTCACAACCTTACACTGGTCTCTTAGATGTACTTCTATACTGCTCATAAAGTTTTCCACATTTTTCTTAAAAAATTCATGAGAAAGTTGTCTCATTTGAATCTCTAGGTTGTGAATAAAAGAGGCATGGTCTTTTGTTACTTGCTCAAACTTCTCTTCCAATCTCTTATAGGCCTCTTCCATGTTTATGAGCTTATCCATGATCTTGTCTAATTTAGAATCCCCTGAACTGGACTCATCTTACTGAAATCCTAATAATTCTTGATGTCCCATGCGAATCTTTACATTATTAGATTGTAGGTGTTCAACTAAGGATGATGAATTCCTCAACCAAAATTGTTCTTCATTAAAGTTCGCAAGGGTCCTTTGCGCTTTATAATATATTCCCTCCATCATTTAACTTTTTAGAATCCTCATATTTTCCTTGTGATGTTTAAATTGATGTGTCTTCTACTTTGTGCCTAAACTTCCTCCTCTTCTTTCTTTGCTTTTTTTTTAATTTCATATGATTGGGTACCACAATCACAAGAAAGGGTAATAACTCCATAGACTAAAAGAATTAAACTAATCATACTAACTCCCTTATAATGACACTAAAACTTGTTGAGGTAGGTTTTAATCTATTTAAAACCCTTAATATACTACAAGCACACAGGTTATGGATGTAGTAAGTGAGGTGTCGATCCCTCAAGGAGTTGTCAAGCTAATCTAATTCTAAGTTATCCAAGGCCTTAAGAATTATTGAAATGAAAATAAAAACAAACAAAAAAGTAAATATGTGAAGATAATTGACATAAATTAAATTGTAAAATTAACGCAAATGAAATCAAATATTAAGCACCACCAAATTCACAATGGGAAATCACATAAGAAATTTTACTAAAATTATAAGAAAAGGGTTTATCCTATCATCAATGCTAACCTAATCACTTTTGCGTTAATGTAGTGTCTATTCTAGACTATCAAAGGGTGGATTACTCTCTCTTGAGTTATAATCAATAAGTCCAAATTGATAGTCCCTAACTAAGTTACATTACCGAATAGGTAATCTCTCAATTAACAATCAGCCTACAACCTAATCAGATTTTAAACATTTTATTAAACAACCTTGTCCTCACATGAGATCTCTCTCTATTTAATCACCGATTTGATTATTTACGTGATCTATTAGGTCAATTAACTCTCATTAACTAACCTAATCATTTTGCATTCGGTTAACTCTCTCAATTTATTACCAAAGCATGAAGTTACAACAAATAATCACAACAACCAAATGAATTAACACAAAAATAACTAGATTAACATTGAATCAAGTTTAAATCCCTAAAGAAAAGTTAGAATATCATCATCAATCCCAAATCCATCAACATCTTCATATCCATCTTACACATTCAAAGAATAAAAATGACAAAGATGAAAAGGAAATGTCACTTGGACGGGATCGGGATGGCTCAAGAATGTAGTAGCAGTAGAAGCTTGCTCCTCTCTCCTCTTCTTCCTTTTCTCTCTCTTCTTCTTATTTCTTCTTGGATTTTTCCCAAAGTGGCAGATGTTGGAGCTCTCCCTAAATTTCTTTCTCTTTTTTTGTATAGTCTTTTCTATTTCAGGTAAACCCTAAGGTTTTTTGTGGTCCAAAAAGTCCCAAATGTCCCTCGGTAAGTCGTGTTTGAGAGGTTGTTCGTGCTGTCTATCGAGCTGGTCTCAATTATGGCACTGGATTTTTTCTCTCTGTCACGATTGTGGTAGAAGGAGCCACGATCATGGTAGACCCTCCATGCTTCTATCACGATCATGACCCTGAGCCTTGCTCTAGGCTTCCTTCGAATTCTCTCCGTTCTTTGAAATTTGATCTGAAACACTAACAAATATATCACGGCACCTCAAATACATAAAATTTAAGCTCAATAGTATATTCTAACCCATAAAACACTCAAAACACAAATGTCTAACTAAATAACACAATCTTAACCTAATCATGCACTAATCATTCAATTTAACAACTAAACTACCCACTTAAACATTGTACAACCTACCACCATCATATGCTCTTAACTCATTTTGGCTCTTATGCTTCTAAATTGTACCTAAAACCAAATATGAACTAAAATTAGTATCTTAAGCACTTCATAACAATAATCACTAAGTGTTAATAAGTGAATGTATAAACAATTAAGCACATATCAATGACAGATACCGAAGAGTGGAGAACATCTCAAAAATAGATGAAATGCCCTTATCTAACGTTATAAAAATTAAAGTTTTCGATGTGTGAGGACTTGATTCCATGGGGTCTTTTCCATCCTCCATAGGGAACATATATATTTTAGTCAAAGTGGACTATGTGTCATAATGGGCTGAAGCTATGACAAATTTAACGAATGATGGAAAAATAGTGTAGAAATTTATTAAAAAGACTATTCTACTGATTTGGAGTGTCAAGAGCGATAATAAGCGCATTTTTATAAAAAAAATCTTTCGATTCTTTTCTTAAAAGATATGTAGTTCACCATCATGTAGCCACTCCTTGCCACCCGCAAACAAGTGGGCAAGTGGAAGTTGTTAATTGTCAGCTAAAGCGAATATTGGCGAAGACAATAAAAATTCAAGGAAGGACTGGATATTAAAGCTAGATGATGCCTTGTGGGCTTATCAAATCACCTTTAAAACTCCGATCAGGAGGATTCCTTTAAGATATGTGTATGGTAAAGCTTGTCGTCTGCTCATGGAATTAGAGCATAGAGCATCATAGGTGATAAAGGCTTTCAACTTTGGTTGGAAGCAATCAATTACAAATTAACGAACTTGACGAATGCAAGGAAAAAGTGAAGAAGAGGCATGATTCTTATATTAAAAAGGATGATTTAAAAGTGGGAGATGTGGTATTATTATATAATTTAAGATTAAAGTTGTTTCCCAGAAAGCTTAAATCAAGATGGAGTGGGCCTTTGAAAGTAATTCACATATTTGCACATAGAGCTTTAGAATTAGAAAATCAAAATAAGGAAACCTTCAAATTGAACAAAAAATATATGCAAACTATATCTCAGAGGAGTATTTTCTTAAGAAAGGAAGTGATTTCTTTCCTTTTCGATTATTAAAAAGTTTCGGATAATGAAATGTAAAGCTAAAGAGCTTAACTTAGCATTTTAAGTAGTTAGGTTTGTTTTGGAATTTTAGTATTTAGGTTTAAATTTTCATGTTTTTAGAGTGTTTTAGATTGCCAAATTTCTTGTTTTTGAGTTTGTTAAAAGTTAAGGAAGCAAGCTCAATGGTTGCATAAAGAAACAATACAGAAACAGGAAAACGGTGAAATTTTCAGCGTGTCATGATTATACCTCAAAGAGCATGATCATGCATGGCTTGACACGGCTCTGTCACAATTGTACCTTGTGGTGAGACTAGGGAAACACATGAATTTTCATCCCCCACCCTATTTTACCCCTCCTTCAGCCTTAACACTTTATATTCACCTTTTCTCTTCTTAGTCATCAAGTTTCTCTCTCTACAACTTAACAGCCACTTCAAATTTGTCACTTCTTTCTTCATTTTTCTTAGGGTTTTCACTTGTTTCTTTGTTCTTTCACCTAGACACACACTCGTCCTACACATGTCTAGTAATTTCCACACAAATTTTACAACTTTATAGTGGTTTTTACAAGATTTCGTGATATTTTTGTCTCTTCACATTTATTGAGTATTTTTGGCATATTTTTATATGTTTATGGTTGATTTTGTACGTAAACACTTATTTATGGCTCTAAGAATCAAACAAAGTGCTAAACACTTATAACTAATAAGAAAAGCATAAGTTTTGGGGAGAGGTGCACGAGATAGGGTTGTGGACTTTGGAGCTCCTATTTTGATTTTTTTTAGAAGACGAAGGTTTCTAATTTCAAACTCTTCACTCTATGATTGTTAGTGCACCTAGATGCTTTGATTTTCACATTTTATAAAATCTAGGGTTTAAAGATAAGGTTTAGACTTTGAGTCATAAATTCAATAGGACAAATTTATTAATTTTGATTATATTATGTATAAGGAATTATCCGTTGAATTTTATACTACCCTATAATTTGAGTCATGGGATTTGACCAGATTTTGGTTTTGATTGAGGGGTTATGATGTTATGGAAGAAATTGGTGGATCTTTTGAATCGAACATAATTGAAAAACATGACAATTTTTTCGGCTAAGAGTTATTAGAAACAATTAATCGGGATGGATTGCTTTGTTGTTAGAAATGCCCATAACAATGTCATTCTTAGTTTTAAACATCTATTACTTCATAAGTTTATGTTTCATATTACTTTCGATAAATCTGAAAGTAATAAGGAGTATCAACCTACAATTCCATTCCTATAAGAGTTGTTGGAGGATGAGTTAGATAAGTTCCTTGATCTCTTAGAAATTTAAAAAATGATTTTTCCCTTATTAAATCTCTTTTACATTTACCAGAGAATTTAGAATCTTCGAAAAAGAAACTATTGAAGAAGGAAGAATCGGGGAAATTGGATATTATCACACTGAGTAAGAAGAGCACCAATAAGAAAATCAGAGAAGCAAACTGACTCAGGGAGTTTCTATATCCCTTATACTATAGGTAGTTACTGACCTTAGGTTTGGAACAAATATGATGCCTTATACTTTATTTGAAAAAATAGGATTAGGATAACTTGAACCAAATAGTATATGTGTTCAATTAGCTAGTAAAACTATAAAGCATCTTAGGGGAATTGTAGCACCCCACTCTGGCAAGACACGTACTTGAACATCCTGCGGGATATTCAAGTCCATGCCCCACAAGGGTGGCATGCTAGAGCACTCATTCATTCAAAAATCGGTATAAATTTTTTTTTGAAACAACAACAAACATATGCGAAAATAATAACCAATTCGGGCCCACTTTCATTCATAAACATTTTCAATCAACACAATACAATCAATAGA